>JARQOD010000003.1:331598303-331656940 GCA_033576555.1 Oophaga sylvatica
CATGTAAAACATGTTCGAACTGTATTCCAGATTTGGAGAGAGAATGCTCTGTATGTGAAGGGATCAAAGTGTCTTTTTGGCGTACAGAGGATCTCATTTCTGGGATTCATTTTGTCCCATCTGTTATTGAAATGGACCCGGTCAAGGTTCAGGCCATCTGTGATTGGGTCCAACCTACTTCATTAAAGGCTCTTCAGAGATTTTTGGGTTTTGCCCATTTTTATCGTAAATTTATTGGTAATTTCTCGGTTATTGTTAAACCATTAACTGATTTGACCAGAAAGGGTTCTGATGTGGTGAATGGCCTCCTGGAGGCAGTCTCTGCATTTCAGGAACTTAAGCAGAGATTCACTTTGCTCTGTTCTACGGCAGCCTGATGTTTCTCTGCCATTTCAGGTGGAGGTTGATGCCTCTGAAATTGGGGCAGGTGCCGTTTGTCCCAAAAAAGATCCAGAGACCTCTAAAAGTAACCCTTGTGCCTTTTTCTCTCGAAAATTTTCTCCTACTGAACGTTAATTATGACGTGGGTAATCGGGAGTTATTGGCCATGAGTGGGCTTTTGAAGAGTGGAGACATTGGCTGGAGGGAGCCAAACATCAGGTGGTGGTCCTTACGGCCATAAGAATCTGGTCTATCTGGAATCTGCCAAGCGACTCAATCCTAGACAGGCAGGTGGCCTTGTTTTTCACACGTTTTAATTTTGTGGTTTCCTTTCTTCTGGCACTAAGAATGTTAAGGCGGATGCCCTCTCGAGAGTTTCCTTGCGGACTCTCCTGAGTTATCTGATCCTTCTGTTATTTTTGAAAGAGGGTGTAGTTCTTTCCGCCATCTCGCCAATTTGAGACTTGCTCTGGGGGGTGTCAGGAGGATAGCCCCGAGCGCTTCCTGTTGGAAAATTGTTTGTCCCGGACCAGTGGAAAAAAGAGTGTGATGTCTGAGATTCATTGTTCCGCATTGGCTGGGCATCCCGGAATTTTTTGGTACCAGAGACTTGGTTAGTCGGTCCTTTTGGTGGCCCTACCTTGTCTCGTGATGTCAGGGAATTTGTGCAGTCCTGCGGACTTGCTCTCGCTCCAAGCCTTGCTCTCGCTTAGTGGTTTGTTGATGCCATTGCCTGTGCCAGAGACCATGGACCCATATCTCTATGGATTTCATTTCCACCTTCCTGTTTCTCAGAGAATGGACCACCATCTGGGTAATTTGTGATAGGTTTTCCAAAATGATACATCTTGTGCCATTACCTAAGTTGCCTTCTCCTCTGAATTGGTGCCGTTGTTCCTTCAGCACGTGGTTCGTTTACACGGCATTCCTGAGAACATTGTGTCTGACAGAGGAGTCCAGTTTGTTTCCGATTTTGGAGGACTTTTTGTTCTAAACTGGGTGTTCAATTGTCTTTCTCCTCGGCATTTCATCCTCAGACCAATGGTCAAACTGAGAGAACAAACCAGACATTGGAGGACTTATCTAAGATGCTTTGTGTCTGCTGATCAGGATGACTGGGTCTCTTTTTTGCCTTTGGCTGAGTTTGTCTTAATAATAGGGCTAGCTCTGCCACTTTGATGTCTCCATTTTTTTGTAATTCTGGTTTCACCCTCGATTTTCTTCAGGACAGACGGAGGCTTCTGTTGTCCAGGTGTTGACTCTGTTGTGGAGCGTATGCAAACAGATTTGGGACCAGGTAGTGGAGGGTTGTCCCTCTCTCAGGAGAGGGCCCAGCGGTTTGCTAACCGGCATAGGACTGATGGTCCTCGGTTTAAAGTGGGGGGGACTTGGTCTGGTTGTCCTCAAAGAATATTCCTATGAGAGTAGCATCTCCTAAATTTAAGCCTAGTTCATTGGACCTTATAAGATCATGGAGATTATTAATCTGTTTCTTTTCGTTTGCTTCTTCCAGGACATTTAAGATCCATAACGTGTTCACAAGTCCTTGTTGAAGAGGTTTGTTGAGCAAGTGGTTCCTGCTGCTGTGCCTCCTGACCTGTTTTGGTTGAGGGCAATCTGGAGATTGGGTTGAGAAAATATTAGATTCTCGTTTTTTCTAGACGGAAACTCCAGTATTTGGTTAAATGGAGAGGTTTGGTCAGGAAGACAATTCTTGGGTGTTTGCTTCGGACATCCATGCTAGGAGACTTATCCGTGCGTATCATGAACTCATCCTGACGACCTGGTTGCTCAAATGAGGGTTCGTGGACCCCTCCTCAAGGGGGGGTATGTTGTGAATGGGTTTGAGATGAGTTCTGAGCAGAGGCTCCCTCTGGTGGTTACAAGCGGTGCTAGTCTGTCCAGTGAAGATTGTGAGGGACTGGGAATCAGGTGTTACTGATTGGTCTATATAAGGGAGTCACCTTCCATCAGGGTTGCCGGTGATCAATTGTTCTGGTTGGATCCTTTATTCCTGTTTCCCTTGTAGGCCTGCTGTGTCGTGTCTGCATCTCCTGCTAACGATAAGACATTTTCTTCTTTGTGTTTGTGCTATATTTTGCATTTGTCCTGCACTTCTGTGGGGGCTTCAGGGTCCCCTCCGGGGGCTTTGCCCTCTCAGTTTAGTTTTAGCCACTGATGTTTGTACTTTTGCTTTTTCCAGTTTTTTTCAGTGGCTGCTGTTTTGATTTTGTTACACCAGAGAACTAATTTAGGTGGAAGAGGTCATGTGATCTCAGGTGTTTTTGAAATTAGTAGAGTTGTGCCTTTCAGGGTTTTGGGATTGCAGTAAGTACCCTTCCTTCCTTTTCTATTTAGTTAGTTTGGGCCCCAGCGTTTGCTCATACTATTTTTTTCTGTGTCAGTATTTCATCTTGTCTAACCGCCATTACATGTTTGGGGCTTTCTATTATCTTTGGGGTTCTGTCGGGGCAGATAGCTTCTATTTCTATCTTTAGGTGTATTGAATAGATGTCGGCGTGCACACAACTAGAACTAAGTAAGGTGCAGGTGTAATAGACCAAAGGTCATACCAACATAAAGAATAAACACGCACTCTAGGGGAATAGTAATGATGCTGAAAAAATACTGTTTTATTAACAATTAGGCAACATCCAAGGACAAAATCAAAGCGATAAATAACGTTTCGGCCCAGCCAGGGCCTTGTCAAATAACGCTGTGAAGGACAAAAATAAGTGTAAATAACATATAATGTAACAATAATTATAAAAGATAATAACAAAATAACAAATAACTCCCAGAGGAAATCAGGGAAAATATACATATATACAATGATGGGAAGTAGTATAGCAGACGTTAATAATGAATAACAGGGCACAGTAATGAAAAGGCACAGATTGCTGGGACAAATAAGTTCACAGTTGTTCATAGAGGAGTAATACCAATTCTTGCTATATAGGTTACCTTTAGTGATAGTCCAGTGCCGTGGACAGTTATTAATATAGAAGTGAGGACCAGTATGGTGTCCTAATATGGCTATAAGTAAAGAAAGAAATGTAGTTGGTAAGAAAACCATATCAATAATTGACAGATAATGAGAATATAGCATTTACCCAGTTTGTGGAGACATCAGTGTGGGGTGTACCCTAATGATCGCAGCGTTTATGGGTAGCAACGGTCTGTGGGGATAAGGCCCTAGTTGCAGCTGCTAGGAGGAACAGTAGTACTGGTGAATGATAGGTATATTGCATATCAGATAGTTCAAGGTTATAGGTAGGTACCTAAATATAAATACCTTATAGAGGCAATACACAGTACATGGAGTCCCCAGTATGAAAAAAAAGGCCGTTTCTTATGGTCATCAGCGCTAAGGGGAATAATGGATTATCTGTAAATTAGCAGTAAAAAATCGGATGGGATGGGAAAGGTTGGGGGGCCTAGGGGGAAGATACCTTTGTAGCTGGTTGCTGGTAGAGGCGGCGCTCCCGCGCCTAGCCTTGTCGGTATGCGCTTAGACCATAATGCGGTCTTGCTTCCTTATACGCCCTAACCGGAAGTTAGAGTCCCGAAACCGGAAGTGAGTTGCATTGCTCGGTGTATGTAGTGCGCAGCGCAGACCGGAGTGGAGAGATCAGTGAATGCAGAGGCGCTATGGTGTAGTGCGCATGCGTTCTAGATCACACATTGAGGCTGATGTCGCTGTAAAATGGGTGTGAATAATTTAATGGTGTTTAATAGGACCATGTGGGTAGATGTCTCAGTGGGTAGAGTGCATAGTATAGGTCATAATCAAAAAACAGCAAAAGGCAAAAACAATAAGTATAAGTATAAAATAGAAATGACGTTAATGTATATAAATAATATTTAAACAACATTGAAATTATAATGAGGCACTGAATTCCAGGAAACCAGAGATAATAAGTGAAGGGTACCAGAATAAATATATTAGGATATTATATAAAAGGCAGTAGACAGATAAGACCAAGGGGTTTGGAATGATAACTCACCTTGGGTCAAAATATACTAACGAGTCTGAAAGAAAAATTAATAATATGTTAGCATGTCCAGTCAATTTCTCTATCAGGCCTTTGGGGGCAAAGTATCCAATTTAAAAATCCAGTAGTTTCACGAGATTTAAGTAAACCAATATGATTACCACCTTCTGGGGCGAGGGACATGTCTATGACTTGGTACCTGAGTTGTGCCACAGTATGTTTCATTTTGGCAAAGTGATCAGGTAAAGGTAACCAGTTCTTTCCACACCTGATGGTAGATTTGTGGCTCGCTATTCTGTCTTTTATATTGTGTGGTTTCCCCCTACATAAAGTAAACCGCATGGGCATTTGATAACATACACAACAAAATTCGAATTGCATGTAAAAAAACCACGAATGGGATATGATCTGCCAGTCCTAGGGTGGGTAATAGTGTCAGACTTGATAACTATTGCGCATGAGGCACAGCTCAAAACCGGGAAGGTACCGTTCTCTTTGGAGCAGTAAGGTTTGTGTTGTCTGAGGTCGTGTACCTCCTATATCGGCCGTACTAGTTTGTCTTTGAGATTGGTAGATCTCTTTGTACACATTAAGGTAGGTTCCTTAAAGGATTCAATGTTTGGATAGGAACGGGTTAAGATTGGCCAATGTTTCCTGATAAACGGAGTAAATTTTGGGCATCAATGGGTGGAATGTGTGTACAAAAGGAATTCCCTACATTACAAAAGAATCACGAGGATCGTCTCTGACCCAGACACTCGGGGACGATAGACTGAACAATCTGACCACTAAATTCCGGCGAGAGGCTATCCCCGGACTCTCCTCGAAAAAGAAAAGACACGTTCCTACTACCCGCCCCTCCACCGACACAACGCGTGTTGGAGAGAGAATTCCTTTTGTACACACATTCCACCATTGATGCCCAAAATTTACTCCGTTATCAGGAAACATTGGCCAATCTTAACCCGTTCCTATCCAAACATTGAATCCTTTAAGGAACCTACCTTAATGTGTACAAAGAGATCTACCAATCTCAAGACAAATAGTACGGGCCGATATAGAGGTACACGACCTCAGACAACACAAACCTTACTTGCTCAAAGAGAAACGGTTACTTCCCGTGTTTGAGCTGTGCCTCATGCTCAAATGTTATCAAGTCTGACACTATTACCCACCCTAGGACTGGCAGATCATATCCCATTCGTGGCTTTTTCACATGCAATTCGAATTTTGTTGTGTATGTTATCAAATGCCCATGCGGTTTACTTTATGTAGGGGAACCACACAACAATAAAAGACAGAATAGCGAGCCACAAATCTACCATCAGGTGTGGAAAGAATGGTTACCTTTACCTGATCACTTTGCCAAAATGAAACATACTGTGGCACAATCAGGTACCAAGTCATAGAGCATGTCCCTCGCCCCAGAAGGGGTGGTAATCATATTGGTTTACTTAAATCCGTGAAACATACTGGATTTTAAATTGGATACTTTGGCCCCCAAAGGCCTGAATGAGAAATTGACTGGACATGCTAACATTATTATTAATTTTTCTTTCAGACTCGTTAGTATTATTTTGACCCAAGGTGATTATACATCCAAACCCCTTGGTCTTATCTGTCTACTGCCTTTTATATAATATCTAATTATTTATTCTGGTACCCTTCACTTATACTCTGGTTTCCCTGGAATTCAGTGCCTCATTATAATTTCATAAGTTGTTTAAATATTATTTATATACATTAACGTCATTTCTATTTATACTATACTTATTGTTTTTGCCTTTTGCTGTTTTTTGATTATGACCTATACTATGCACTCTACCCACTGAGACATCTACCCACTGGTCCTATTAAACACCATTATAATTATTCACACCCATTTTACAGCGACTCAGCCTCAATGTGTGATCTGAACGCATGCGCACTACACCAAGCGCCTCTGCATTCACTGATCTCTCCACTCCGGTTCTGCGCCTGCGCACTACATACACCGAGCAATGCAACGTCACTTCCGGTTTCGGGACTCTAACTTCCGGTTAGGGCGTTATAGAAGCAAGACCGCATATGGTCTAGCGCATACCGACAAGGCTAGGCGCGGGAGCGCCGCCTCTACCAGCAACCAGCTACAAAGGTATCTTCCCCTAAGCCCCCACAACCTTTGTCCATCCATCCGATTTTTTACTGCTAATTTACAGATATCATTATTCCCCTTAGCGCTGATGACCATAAGAAACGGCCCTCTTTTTTCATACTGGGGACTCCATGTACTGTGTATTTGCCTCTATAAGGTATTTATATTTAGGTACCTACCTATAACCTTGATCTATCTGATATGCAATATACCTATCATTCACCAGTTACTACTGTTCCTCCTAGCAGCTGCAACTAGGGCCTTATCCCCACAGACCGTTGCTACCCATAAACGCTGCGATCATTAGGGTACACCCCCCACTGATGTCTCCACAAACTGGGTAAATGCTATATTCTCTTATCTGTCAATTTATTGATATGGTTTTCTTACCAACTACATTTCTTTCTTTACTTATAGCCATATTAGGACACCATACTGGTCCTCACTTCTATATTAATAACTGTCCACGGCACTGGACTATCACTAAAGGTAACCTATATAGCAAGAATTGGTATTAACTCCTTTTATGAACAACTGTGAACTTATTTGTCCCAGCAATCTGTGCCTTTTCATTACTGTGCCCTGTTATTCATTATTAACGTCTGCTATACTACTTCCCATCATTGTATATATGTATATTTTCCCTGATTTCCTCTGGGAGTTATTTGTTATTTTGTTATTATCTTTTATAATTATTGTTACATTATATGTTATTTACACTTATTTTTGTCCTTCACAGCGTTATTTGACAAAGGCCCTGGCTGGGCCGAAACGTTATTTATCGCTTTGATTTTGTCCTTGGATGTTGCCTATATTGTTAATAAAACAGTATTTTTTCAGCATCATTACTATTCCCCTAGAGTGCGGTGTTTATTCTTTATATCTTTAGGTGTAGTTAGTTTCTCAGGCTGTGAGAGGCGTCTAGGACCAACGTAGGAACGCTCCACGGCGGGCCTCTAGTTGTGGTGGTTAGTCAGGGTACTGCAATCTCATAGATTCCAACTGCTCTGGTGTATTGCCTTTTTTACCTGCACTCCTCAGCTACCGAAACATAACACATTTCAACATCATTGCAGCCCTGCCTTAAAAGGACCAGCTAACCTCTTTTCAGTGATTGCTCCATTAACACAGGTGTGGGTGTTGATGAGGACATGGCTGGAGATCAATCTGTCATGATTAAGTAAGAATGACACCACTGGACACTTTAAAAGGAGGCTGGTGCTTGGCATCATTGTTTCTCTTCTGTTAACCATGGTTATCTCTAAAGAAACACGTGCAGTCATCATTGCAATGCACAAAAATGGCCTAACAGGGAAGAGTATCGCAGCTAGAAAGATTGCACCTCAGTCAACAATCTATCGCATCATCAAGAACTTCAAGGAGAGAGGTTCCATGTTGCCAAAAAGTCTCCAGGGTGCCCAAGAAAGACCAGCAAGCGCCAGGACCGTCTCTTAAAAGTGTTTCAGCTGCGGGATCGGGCTACCAGCAGTGCAGAGCTTGCTCAGGAATGGCAGCAGGCAGGTGTGAGTGCATCTGCACGCACTGTTAGGCGGAGACTCTTGGAGCAAGGCCTGGTCTCAAGGAGGGCAGCAAAGAACCACTTCTCTCCAGAAAAAACATCATGGACAGACTGATATTCTGCAAAAGGTACAGGCAGTGGACTGCTGAGGACTGGGGTAAAGTTATTTTCTCTGATGAATCCCCTTTTCGATTGTTTGGGACATCAGGAAAACGCCTCATTCGGAGAAGACAAGGTGAGCGCTACCACCAGTCTTGTCTCATGCCAACTGTTAAGCATCCTGAAACCATTCATGTGTGGGGTTGCTTCTCAGCCAGGGAATCGGCTCCTCACAGTCTTGCCTAAAAACACAGCCATGAATAAAGAATGGTACCAGAATGTCCTCCAAGAGCAACTTCTCCCAAAACCCCCCAAGAGCAGTCTGGCGATCAACAATGCCTTTTCCAGCATGATGGAGCACCTTGCCATAAAGCAAAGGTGATAATTTAAAAGGCTCAGGGAACAAAACATAGAGATTTTGGGTCCATGGCCTGGAAACTCCCCAGATCTTAATCCTATTGAGAACTTGTGGTCAATCATCAAGAGACGGGTGGACAAACAAAAACCTAAAAATTCTGACAAAATGAAAGCATTGATTGTGCAAGAATGGACTGCTATCAGTCAGGATTTGGTCCAGAAGTTGATTGAGAGCATGCCAGGTAGAATTGCAGAGGGCCTGAAGAAGACGGGTCAACACTGCAAATATTGACTTGCTGCATTAACTCATTCTGTCAATATAAGCTTTTGTTACTCATATGTTTTGCAATTATTATATTTCTGTCTGTGATAAAAACATCTGTCATACACACATAAAAACTAGAGGGCAGCAGATCATGTGAAAATATAATATAGTGTCATTCTCAAAACTTTTGGCCATGACTGTAGATAAGCCCCTGATGGCGGTGGCTGCAGCTTATATACGAACAATGGGGTGACGGAGTCCCTTTAAGTGTTTGTTGGGCACTTTGTTGGCATCATACTTTATGGGTGTATGAAAAGGGAATTTAGGGGTCAGTAGGAAGAAAAATACTTTGTAAAGACTACAAAATTGTGAGATATGCTCTTCTTTGACTCAAACGAATATTACTATTTTTTGTTGGGGAGGGGCCCCAATTAGAACTTCTGCTATGGGGCCCCATGATTCTATGTACGCCCTGATCTGATCTAATTGCCAGAGCTAAATCAAGCAGTGACAAGCCTGGAAGTGGATGAGTGGTGTCAATGTACCGAGAGTGTGTCTCAACAATGCACATCAGGCTAATTTGCATATAGCTTGATTTTCTCAGTTGGCACATTGGATTACCACAAGACAGTTATTATAGTTATTGTTGTTCCAAGATCTATACCGACAGATCGCAAGTGTCAGGACGGAGTAACACCCTCCTGCCAAATTCCCTTTAATGGGAACCTGTCAAGTTAAAAATCGTGTATGATCTGCAGACTGGAGGTTATAGAGCAGGAAGAGCGAATCTGACTGATATACATTTTTGCAGGAACAATTTCAGTGTTTGTATGTATGAGTCCAGTGGCCGGTCCTACTAGTGACTGACAGCTATCTCATCCAGCTAAGTCACGCAGGAAAAACTGTCAGTCACTAGTAGTGCCACCCAGTGGACTCATATGCTACAAACACCAGAGATTTCAATGAATAAATAACAATTAGGGCTCATACTCACTTGAGCCGAAAACGGATGATTTTCAGCCGATAAAAAATCTGATTCAAATCGGACCAATGTTATTCAATAGGTGACATTCATTTGCGATTTTTTTCTCAGCCGAAATCGGTGTGAGAAAAAAATCGCAACATGCTGCAATTTGATGCGATTTTGGCATGATAATCGCTAATGCAATAGATGGTGCTATAAAAAATCGCATGCAAATCGCATGACAATTGCACATAATCGGCCCACCCTGAAAACTGACCGTTTTTTTTTCCAGCAAGTGAGTATGAGCCCTTATACTGAATATTTTCCCATAAACCTCTATATCTCCTTTTCCTTCTCTGTACCGTGCTGTCCATGCAATGTGACAGGTTCCCTTTGGGCTACATTTACAGTGATTTTTTGCACACCCATAGACTTGAATACACGAGTTTCATCCCGAAATAACGAGAGATTAGCACATGCTGCGAATTTTTTGTCTGTGAAAAAAAAAACTTCATCTGAACGATCCTATTGGTACAAGTGCTGTTGATTTTTTTGTTTACGGTCAAATAATTTGTGTGAACACAGTCTGAAAAGCAGATTCAGAAGTCAGGGAATAGAGAAAGGAAGATCCAGGATAGTTACAGATTTCTGCAAAAGGATCCAATGTCAGCTCCGGACTGCCACCTAGTGTCCACTTATAAGAGCAGGGTGTCTGGTGTGAGACAGTGAAGGGGTGTGTGCTGGACGGCGTGTATATCTCGCCCAGGTTTCTTAGCTGGGGCGCATAAAATAGGTTGTCAGTGCGGTGTTCATTCCATTCCTATCTGGGACAGGTTTTCAGTGCAACCCGGAGTGAACACAGCTGCTTAATTAGGCAGCCATAAATACCTGCTTGAGAAGTTCAGAGGGGGCTCTATCTCTCAGTCTGGATCTGACTTCAGACGCCATTGGAGCCTCATGTGAGCTGCACGCTGGTAACTACTGAACATATGTGTTGTTTTGGGCACAGGCTATTAGAGTCTGGACCCGGATAGAAAGGGTAATCTATCTAAGTGTAATTAGTGGCGGGACACGCCTAGGCTTTATGTTTATGATTTTGCTTTAATTTATGTTCTGTTTGCTGTGGACTTTAATAAAACTGGTTGCGGCCAGTTTTTAACAGAACCACTGTCTGTGAATGGTCTCTTTATGCCACTCCGTCTCCCAAGACGGCGATCCCAGAGCTAAATCCCCTGAAAAGCTTACAATTGGTGCTTGAATGCTGGGGCAGCACAGTGGCTGAAGACTTTGAAAAAAAAAAAAAGGTGTCTGCACCGCAAAACTGAACTTATTGTGGAGAAGACTGTGAAGTGTATATGTCTTGGGTGAAGGCTGTCAGCCAGCCCAAGATGTCCGGCAGTATGGAGGAGCTCGTTAAGCAGCTGGCCAGAACCAGCAGGCCATGCAGCAGCAACATCAGCAGGCCATGCAGCAACAACAGCAGAGCATGCAGCAGCAACAGCAGGCCATGCAGCAACAACAGCAGGCCATGCAGCAACAACACCTAGAGGCCCAGCGGAGCCAGCAGCAACAGCAGGAAACCAACCGGTTGTTACTGGAGCAGGTTGCAGCACTAAAAAAAACTCCTAGCACTTCGTCCCCGAATGAAGACGCCGGGTTACCGGCATTATCCGCTGTAAAGAAGGCGGTAAAACAGACTCTGCAGAAGATGACGCCTCATGACGATGTGGAGGCATATCTGGCTATATTTGAGAGACTGGCAGAGAAGGAGAATCTGCCACAATCTGAATGGGCTATGGTGGTCGCGCCCTATCTGACTGGGGAACCCCAAAAAGCCTATTTTGACCTCAGCGAGCAGGACAGCAAAAACTATACTAAGTTGAAAGCGGAGATTCTTGCCCGCCTGGGTGTGACGAGGGCAGTCCGTGCCAGGAGAGTCCATAACTGGAGATACAGGCGAGACAAGCCTGCTCGCTCACAAATGTATGACTTGATTTCTTTGGTAAAAAAGTGGTTGGAAACTGACGTCAGCACCCCTGCCCAAATGGTTGAAAAGGTGGTGCTGGACGGTACATCTGGGCCCTTCCCCCTGAGGTCCAGCTCTGGGTCGGACAGGGAGACCCCAAAGATGCCGATCAACTGGTCAGCCTAATAGAAAGGTATTTCGCCACCAAAGACTATCTACGTGACCAGCCGTCCGAGCGATCATCAGTTCGGAATACCCGGCCTCCGTCATCTTCCGGTAAGAGGGTTCCAGCTGTGGGGGCAAGGGGGGCTGTTGATAGTCCGGGTCAGCCCCGAGGGGACATGTATGAGCGGAAGGGTGATACTTACCTACCAGGAGAACCCAGACCTAGGAAGGTCTCCCCGTCTGAACACCCTGACCTGAGACAGTGTTGGAGATGCCGTGAACAAGGTCATATTTCAGCCAATTGTCCACTAGTGGGGGAACCTATGGACTGTGACGCTGGACAGTCTCTCTCGTTCCTCGCCGAGCCCGTGTGCGTGGCCACCCTAGTCGAGGAGACTGGCCCACAGCTGTGTCAGGTCGTGATAAATGGGTGCCCAGTACAGGCCCTACTCGACTCAGGAAGTCGAGTGACTCTAATACATGCTAGTCTGGCTGATGGGAACTTCGTCACAGATAGGTACCTAAGCGTGGTGTGCATACATGGAGACGTCAAAGTCTACCCAGTAACCTCCTCAGACTTCGTCACAAAACTCGGGGAGATCTCATATGAAGTGGGGGTAGTGAAGAACTTGATGCATCCCGCCATATTGGGTCGTGACTTTCCCCTGTTTTGGGGTCTTTGGAAAAAAAATGTTTCTGCTGGACAGTGTGATGAAGCTCCTACTGAGGGTGCGCAGTCCCGAGGGGCGGAACACAAGGCTAGTGGGCCGTTAAACTTATGTGATGACCATGATAATGATGATGATCATGATAATGATGATGACAATGATAATGATGCTGATGCTGATGGTAATCATGATAATGATATTGATAATGATGATGACTGTAAAAAAAATGATGAATTTCCATTTCAGGTGATGTTGGGGGAGGGGGAGGATGTTTCTCTAGAACAGAATGTCCCTGACCTACCGGTGTCCCGTGGCAATTTTGGGAGTGAGCAATTGCAAGACCCCACTCTTAAACATGCCAGGGAGAATATAACTGTTCTGAATGAGATCCCACAAGAGCCCGGCTCTGATGAAAAATTTCCCCATTTTGCCATGAACAATGACCTGCTGTATAGGGTCACTAAAGTAAAGGGAGAGGCCGTGAGTCAGCTCCTGGTACCTAAGTCATATAGAAGTATGGTGTTAGGTTTGTCCCATAACCACGTGCTGGGTGGGCACCTGGGGATGGACAAAACCCAGGAAAGAATTCTTCAGAGGTTTTACTGGCCCGGGGTTTATCGAGATGTGGAGGATTATTGTAAAACCTGCCCCTTGTGTCAGATAAATGCTCCGGTGTCTCACTTCCGGAGTCCATTAATCCCGCTGCCGGTTATAGAAATCCCCTTTGAAAGGGTAGCAATGGACTTGGTAGGTCCTATTGTAAAATCAGCCAGGGGACACCAATACATCTTAGTTGTCCTTGATTATGCAACCCGGTACCCCGAGGCGGTCCCTTTAAGAAATATGGCATCTAAAAATATTGCACGGGAACTTTTTCATATGTTTTCCAGGACAGGAATTCCTAAAGAGATCCTCACGGACCAAGGCACACCTTTTATGTCCAAAGTGATGAAGGAACTGTGTAAGTTGCTTAAAATCTCGCACATTCGGACATCTGTGTATCACCCCCAGACGGATGGGTTGGTTGAACGTTTTAATAAAACATTAAAACATATGTTAAAGAAAGCAGTAGAGAAAGATGGGAGGGACTGGGACTACCTGTTACCCTACTTATTGTTTTCGGTCAGAGAGGTTCCCCAGGCCTCTACGGGATTTTCTCCCTTTGAGTTGGTGTATGGTCGGCATCCGCGGGCTTGCTGGACATAGCCAAGGAGGTTTGGGAAACCGAGACAACTCCATACAAGAGTGTTATAGAGCATATTGCCCAGATGCAAGAGAGGATGGCTAAAATTATGCCATTGGTGAAGAATCATCTGCAGAGAGCCCAAGAAGCTCAAAGCAGAGTCTATAATCGGTCAGCAAAAATTAGGTCTTTCAATCCCGGGGATCGAGTCCTAATTCTAATTCCCACGGTGGAAAGTAAGTTTTTGGCCAAGTGGCATGGTCCATACGAGGTCGTACAAAAAGTGAGCGAGGTTACTTACAAAGTACACCAACCCGGGAGACGGAAGCCCTACCAGATATATCATATCAATCTGATCAAGCCCTGGAGGGACAGAGAGGCAATGTTGGCCTCGGGTGAAGTAGAGAAAGGGGTAAAACCATCTCTACCTCCTGTGACCATTGGTGAGACATTGTCCGTGCACCAAAAACAGGAGGTACGGGAGTTTCTGCAGAAAAATCGGCAGAGGTTTTCTGATTTGCCCGGCCGGACTTCTCTCGTAAAACACCATGTCGAGACTGAGCCCGGTACTAAGGTCAAAATAAAACCGTACAGAATTCCAGAAGCCCGCAGAAAGATAGTCTCTACTGAAATCAAACGTATGCTAGACCTCGGGGTCATTGAGGAGGCCCAAAGCGAGTGGTGTAGCCCGATTGTTCTGATCCCAAAACCTAATGGAACCTGGAGGTTCTGTAATGATTTCAGAAAGTTGAACGAAGTGTCAAAGTTTGACGCATACCCGATGCCACGGGTAGATGAGCTAATCGAGAGGTTAGGGGGTGCCCGTTATATTACAACCCTCGATCTGACAAAAGGGTACTGGCAGATACCCCTATCTGAGGAGGCAAAAGAAAAAACGGCCTTTGCAACCCGGAAGGTTTGTTTCAGTATCTGGTGATGCCATTCGGGTTGCATGGAGCCCCAGCTACCTTTCAGAGGCTTATGGACCAGATCCTACGCCCGCATCAAGCCTATGCAGCTGCCTACCTGGATGATGTGGTAATTTTCAGTTCTGATTGGGAGAGCCACCTCGCTAAGGTACAAGCCGTCCTAGACTCGATAGGCGGAGCTGGGCTGAACATAAACCCAGAGAAATGTGCAATTGGCCTAGAAGAGGCCAAGTACTTGGGCTATGTGATTGGCAGAGGGCTGATCAAGCCACAAATCGATAAAGTAGAGGCAATTCGAAACTGGCCTGTACCCCTCACAAAACGACAGGTCAAAGCATTTCTGGGCATCACTGGGTACTATCGCAGATTCGTACCAAATTATGCCTCCATTGCTGCCCCATTGACTGACCTGACAAAAGGGGGGAAGTCCAAAATGATAAATTGGAATCCGGAGGCAGAAAAAGCATTTCTGTCGTTGAAAATGGCTTTGTGTCAAAGACCAGTTCTGGTCACCCCTAATTTCAGGGAAGAGTTTCTTGTTCAACTGATGCCTCTAATGTGGGGTTAGGGGCGGTGTTATCACAGGTTGTGAAGGGTGAAGAACACCCAGTCCTGTATCTAAGTCGAAAAATGACACCGGCTGAACAAAATTATGCCATTGTGGAGCGAGAGTGCCTCGCAATCAAATGGGCGCTGGACTCCCTACGGTATTACCTCTTGGGTAGGAGATTTAAATTGCAATCAGACCATGCTCCTCTGACATGGATGAAGCAGAACAGGGAAAGGAATGCCAGGGTGACAAGGTGGTTCCTTTCACTTCAAGAGTTCAATTTCTCGGTTGAGCATAGACCTGGGAAATTACAGGGTAATGCTGATGCCTTGTCCAGAGTTCACTGTCTCTTCGGAATTTCTGACCAGTCCTCCGGTCTGGAGAAGAGGGGGGGGATATGTGAGACAGTGAAGGGGTGTGTGCTGGACGGCGTGTATATCTCGCCCAGGTTTCTTAGCTGGGGCGCATAAAATAGGTTGTCAGTGCGGTGTTCATTCCATTCCTATCTGGGACAGGTTTTCAGTGCAACCCGGAGTGAACACAGCTGCTTAATTAGGCAGCCATAAATACCTGCTTGAGAAGTTCAGAGGGGGCTCTATCTCTCAGTCTGGATCTGACTTCAGACGCCATTGGAGCCTCATGTGAGCTGCACGCTGGTAACTACTGAACATATGTGTTGTTTTGTGCACAGGCTATTAGAGTCTGGACCCGGATAGAAAGGGTAATCTATCTAAGTGTAATTAGTGGCGGGACACGCCTAGGCTTTATGTTTATGATTTTGTTTTAATTTATGTTCTGTTTGCTGTGGACTTTAATAAAACTGGTTGCGGCCAGTTTTTAACAGAACCACTGTCTGTGAATGGTCTCTTTATGCCACTCCGTCTCCCCAAGACGGCGATCCCAGAGCTAAATCCCCTGAAAAGCTTACACTGGTCTGAGAAAGTTTGATGAACTACTTTTGACTTTGTGCACGATTGTAAGAAATTCTAAAAATTCCAGTGCAGAAATAAAAATCTAGATATGGAATTCTAAATTTCTTGCAATGCAAAGGGTTCATGCAAATCTGCTGGATCACATGAAGATGCAGTGTCGGACTGCGGTGCTTAGGGCCCACCAGTAACATTGACTTTAGGGGGGCCCACTTTTCACTGCATACAAATATTACACGACCCTCGTTCATGAATTTACCTATATATCTATGTAATAACAAACTGGTTAGTTTGGTTAATGAATGATGAGATGCTGCTTTTTTCTATACAGAGTGAATCAAGTAAATTATGCCAAGTGCTGTCCATACTGTGGGGTTGAGGGCCAAGATAAGTACAGGGGCCTATCGGGGAATTCCCCTGTTACCCTATCGGCCAGTCTGGGCCTGTGCAGATGTAGCAGAGCTAAGTTTGTCATTTGTCTATGGGTGTTGTTATGCATTTCTATATGAAGAGGCAAACAATCCACACTGCTGCACCACTGCACTACCTAATCCCACTGAGGGATCACAAACGCTTTAGGCTCATATGCCCGGACTTATAGGTGCTCAATCCAGAAAAAACATCGCCAAAGTCCAAGCACAAGAAAAGAAAAGGATGGCACTCACCGTCCTGTAAAATCCATGATTTATTGAGAAATTAAAGTCTTCAGCAGGGGAGCAATGTGTGGGATACAAGGACGACAGACATTTCCCATGGAAGCACAGCCGCGCGAAACGGCCGTCGTCCTTGTATCCCACACATTGCTCCCCTGCTGAAGACTTTATTTTTTATATCAGGTAATTTTTTTATTAAACATTTTCAAAAACTGAAAAAACAGGTAATCACATACAGAATAATTCCCAAATAGTGTATTACATAAACACAATAGGACCCACAAAAATCCCTCCCATCTTACCCCCCACCCTCACCCGACAAAGAAAAACTCTCTTCTCTCTCTATGCATTTGGTCTCTCACAGCCAGAGTTCTCCAGTTATATCCTCCTCAACGCTCTCATCCATGTTAATCTAGAAGGAGCCAACCCGCCTGCTGAAGACTTTAATGTCTCAATAAAACATGGATTTTACAGGACGGTGAGCGCCATCCTTCTCATTGTTATGCATTTGTTGTATGGTGAGTGCTGGCGTGCGTCCTTTACGGTTGTACAGACTGCAGGAAACACTGCCACAGCCGTGGTAATGTAATGGGTGCCATAAAATACTCTGTAGGGTCGGCACTTCTCATGTAACATTGGTCATCACTACTGTATATGGAGGTGGGTTTGGAATACGTGCGACTAGTACTACAACTCCTATCAGCCTGTTCCCAGGGTACCTGCATGCTGCTGAACAGAGTATTGATTGACGTCTCTTCCTCGTCTGCGCTGTTCCGCACCTCTTCAATCATGGCTTTCAGTAGGATAATTGCCTCTCGGGTAGATGTCTGCAGATCCTTCACTGTCTGTACAAACATCCAAAATTGTGTTACAAGTAGCAGCCGCAATTACCTTTATGCGGAAATTACCAATCAGTTTATACATTTTCAAATTCATTTGCAGAAACTCCACATGGTTTTCGGACACATCTTGGCCTCCTGGTACTTCTGACCAGTGCCCTAATGAAGATTTGTCAATCCACGTAGCACAAGTTTCCCCATAAGTTAACAATGCTGGAGCATCTGTCGTTAGGATTCTGCAATGTGCAATTTCCTTTGTTATTTTTCCTGGAAATGTATGAGAAAATCGACAATATAGTCAGACCCCACGTATTCTACAACTTTCTGATCTTCTTCTTCGTCTTGTTCCTTCTATACTTCTCACCATGATGTTCTTCTCCAGTGATTGCTT
This sequence comes from Oophaga sylvatica, assembly GCA_033576555.1. Lineage (NCBI taxonomy): Eukaryota > Metazoa > Chordata > Amphibia > Anura > Dendrobatidae > Oophaga > Oophaga sylvatica. The sequence goes on from JARQOD010000003.1 coordinate 331,616,291, forward strand.
TCTTTGTATGATATCTCAAAAGTAGGCAAGTCGTAGCTTGGTGATCCTTACTTTGAGTGACATGTCTGGCTTGATTTGTTCCAAAATTGCTTTCTTAGTTCTTCTTGCCATCCATGGTATTGATAACATCCTTCTCCGGAAATTCTGCTACAGGTTATGAATTGAGGTCAAGTTGCATTTCGGCGAACAACCCAATGACAAAACCAACTATAATGCTGGATATAGAAATGTTGACCATCGTGGCAGATAAAGGACCGCAAATCAGCTGCATGCAAGATCCTAGGAGCGTTAGTTCTTCAATTATAGGTCCATCTAAAACCAGCATAACCTCTAGTTATTCATGCAGTTATTTATACATTTCCAGGAGAAATAAAGGAAGAATTGCATTATATAGAATTCTAAAAGAAGGAGTCCTAGAAATGTTATTCTATGGGGAATATAAGCATTTACTAAAATAGACGTGTCACACTGCACCTACCCCAGGGCTGTAGTGCGCTCATTCTCAGGATCTGCGGGTCCCCAAAGGTCAATCCCCCAATAATGATAAAGTAATGGCATTTCCTAGCAGAGATTCACTACGGACCCCAGACTAAGAGGTGACGCCTTTCAACCGTATGTGGCTTCAATGCAAACTAGTCATTATCAGTAGGAAGAAAGCTGTTCTTCTAGTAGATGCCTATAGATTTTAATTACACCAGGTCCCTACTTTACCCATAAATGCAGGCATTACTGACAGAGGTGCATATTCACCCAGAAATTCAGATATCAGCCTAATAGAGGTATGTTCACATTAGGTCAGGGACTCACCAGAAATGAGACCACCTTGACGATGGTTGGTGGGCTTTAAAATGTTTGGCCAAATGTTTATACTAAGCGTCTCAAATTTTTCCTTATATTCCAAAGCCATATTGCTATTCTAAATTTCATGTATTCCATGTTGTCATGCTTTAGTATGCTTGAGTGCAGCCTTTTTTTCTATGTTTTACATGGGGTAGCTTCCCTTGGTTTGCACCTAGTTCACATTAGTCTGGATGTGCCAGTCAGGTTTTTTTGTCTATTGAATGTTAGCTTGCTGACCGAGCACTCCGCCCCCACCAGGTGGTGATTTTAATTACACCAGGTCCCTACTTTACCCATAAATGCAGGCATTACTGACAGAGGTGCATATTCACCCAGAAATTCAGATATCAGCCTAATAGAGGTATGTTCACATTAGGTCAGGGACTCACCAGAAATGAGACCACCTTGACGATGGTTGGTGGACTTTAAAATGTTTGGCCAAATGTTTATACTAAGCGTCTCAAATTTTTCCTTATATTCCAAAGCCATATTGCTATTCTAAATTTCATATATTCCATGTTGTCATGCTTTAGTATGCTTGAGTGCAGCCTTTTTTTTTTTTTTCTATGTTTTACATGGGGGGAGCTTCCCTTGGTTTGCACCTAGTTCACATTAGTCTGTATGTGCCAGTCAGGTTTTTTAGTCTATTGAATGTTAGCTTGCTGACCGAGCACTCCGCCCCCACCAGGTGGTGATTTTAATTACACCAGGTCCCTACTTACCCATAAATGCAGGCATTGCTGACAGAGGTGCATATTCACCCAGAAATTCAGATATCAGCCTAATAGAGGTATGTTCACATTAGGTCAGGGACTTACCAGAAATGAGACCACCTTGACGATGGTTGGTGGGCTTTAAAATGTTTGGCCAAATGTTTTATACTAAGCGTCTCAAATTTTTCCTTATATTCCAAAGCCATATTGCTATTCTAAATTTCATGTATTCCATGTTGTCATGCTTTAGTATGCTTGAGTGCAGCCTTTTTTTCTATGTTTTACATGGGGGTAGCTTCCTTGGTTTGCACCTAGTTCACATTAGTCTGGATGTGCCAGTCAGGTTTTTTTGTCTATTGAATGTTAGCTTGCTGACCGAGCACTCCGCCCCACCAGGTGGTGATTTTAATTACACCAGGTCCCTACTTTACCCATAAATGCAGGCATTACTGACAGAGGTGCATATTCACCCAGAAATTCAGATATCAGCCTAATAGAGGTATGTTCACATTAGGTCAGGGACTCACCAGAAATGAGACCACCTTGACGATGGTTGGTGGACTTTAAAATGTTTGGCCAAATGTTTATACTAAGCGTCTCAAATTTTTCCTTATATTCCAAAGCCATATTGCTATTCTAAATTTCATGTATTCCATGTTGTCATGCTTTAGTATGCTTGAGTGCAGCCTTTTTTTTTTTTTCTATAGATGGCACTAGAGAGAGTTTTCTCCATACCGGAGAAGAGCTCATTTGCATGCAGAGAACCAATGAGGAGAGATTCTATAGCTTCCACCTACCGTAACAGCTTGATCCAGCTTCTCGCATCCTTGTAGGTAAGCTGTTTCTATGTCAATGCAGTAAGCCCGACTCTCCCTGTAGAAAACCCATAAGCACACTATGAAATATGTTGTTTTTGAAAGCAAAAAAAAAAAATTTGGGAGACAAGTATTACATCTACAGGAGCTTTTCTTATCTCCCATTTTGCATCCATAGACATTAATATGGAGTTGGTCCCTCTATAGCTGTACTAGCTCACGCTCTTCTGGGAAGGTTTTTTAAAAGATTTTGGAAGTGCTTGTGGGAATTTTTGCTCGTTCATCCAGAAGAGCATTTGTGAGGTCAGATGCTGATGTTGGGGAGAGGTAGGACTCATGATCTCTGTTTTAGCTCATCCTAAAGGGTTGGATGGGGTTGACGTCCAGGCTCTGTGCAGCCGGTCATGTTCTTCCATATCAAACTTCCCTTCCATATCTGTATGGACCTTGTACACGGGACACAGTCATGGTGAACAGAAAAGGGTCTTCCCCCAAAGTGTTCCCACACAGACGTAAGCTACAATTATCCAAAATGTCTTGTATGATTAAGCACTGGAACTAAGGGGCCAAGGCCGACCCCTGATAAATAACTCCATAGTTTTATCCCCTTCCACCAAACATTACAGCTGTACAATGCATTCAGGCAGATAACGTTCTCCTGGTATTCACCAAACCAAGACTTGTCCACCAGATGCCAGATAGAGAAGACTGATCTGCCAATACACATCACAAGTTATCACTGCTCCAGGGTCCAGTGGTGGCGGCTTTACACCACTCCATCCGACAATTGCGCTTGGTGATATAAGGCGTTTTAGCAGCTCTTCAGCAATGAAGCCCTCAGAATATTTAAAAGGAAGATATCTCACGACCTGACTTGTTATACCGGTGGCTCCTATTAGAGGCCGCACTGGTATGAGTGAGCTCTGCACCAATAGTCATTCTGTCATGTTAGTAAATGCTGATGGCATGGAGAGAGGCAGTGTGTTATAAACTGGGAGGCAAGGCTCCAGATGTTTTTTCTCCAGGGGGTGAGGGGCTGAATGTTATACACCATGGGGTAAGAGGCTGGATGTTTAGGATGAAAAAACTGAGTTCAGTGATTAAGATATGTTAACCAATACTTAAGCCCATATAGATAAATATGAGATTCGTCTCTATCCCTCAATTTCTTTCCATGTTTTTCGTCCCACTAATAAAGGTTCTTTGAATATAATTGGAATTTAGACAGACAGCTGCAATAGCATAAAATTGTCTTTTACACTTGCATGTCACAAAAACTGATAGATAGATAGATAGATAGATAGATAGATAGATAGATAGATAGATAGATAGATAGATAGTAGAAACTCATATATTATACAGAGTCATTACAAACAGAGTGATCTATTTCAAGTGTTTGTTTCTGTTAATGTTGATGATTATGGTTTACAGCCAATGAGAACTCAAAAGTCATTATCTCAGTAAATTAGAATACTTTATAACACCAGCTTGAAAAATGATTTTAAAATCCGAAATGTTGGCCTACTGAAATGTATGTTCAGTAAATGCACTCAATACTTGGTCGGGGCTCCTTTTGCATCAATTACTGCATCAATGCGGCGTGGCATGGAGGCGATGAGCCTGTGGCACTGCTGAGGTGTTATGGAAACCCATGTTGCTTTGATAGCAGCCTTCAGCTCGTCTGCATTCTTGGGTCTGGTGTCTCTCATCTTCCTCTTGACAATACACAATAGATTCTCTATGGGGTTAAGGTCAGGTGAGTTTGCTGGCCAATCAAGCACAGTGATACTGTTGTTTGTAAACCATGTATTGGTTCTTTTGGCAATGTGGACAGGTGCCAAGTCCTGCTGGAGAATGAAATTTACATCTCCTAAAAGCTTGTCGCAGAGGGAACCATGAAGTGCTCTAAAATTTCCTGGTAGAAGGCTGCGCTGACTTTGATCTTGATAAAACACAGTGGACCTACACGAGCAGATGACATGGCTCCCCAAACCATCACTGATTGTGGAAACTTCACACTAGACCTCAAGCAGCTTGGATTGTGGCCTCTCCACTCTTCCTCCAGACTCTGGGATCTTGATTTCCAATGAAATGCAAAATTTACTTTAATCTGAAAACAATACCTTGGACCACTGAGCAACAGTCCAGTTCTTTTTCTCCTTGGCTCAGGTAAGACGCTTCTGGCGTTGTCTGTTGGTCATTAGTGGCTTGACACAAGGAATGTGACACTTGTAGCCCATGTCCTGGATATGTCTGTGTGTGGTGGCTCTTGAAGCAATGACTCCAGCAGCAGTCCATTTCCTGTGAATCTCCTCCAAATTTTTGAATGGCCTTTACTTAACAATCCTTTCAAGGCTGCTGTTATCCCGGTTGCTTGTGCACCTTTTTCTACCACACTTTTTCCTTCCACTCAACTTTCCATTAATATGCTTGGATATTGCACTCTGTGAACAGCCAGCTTCTTTAGCAATGACCTTTTGTGGCTTACCCTCCTTGTGGAGTATGTCAATGACTGCCTTCTGGACATCTGTCAAGTCAGCAGTCTTCCCATGATTGTGGAGCCTACTGAAACAGACTAAGGACCGATTCAAACGCTTAGGAAGCCTTTGCAGGTGTTTTTTCTTAATTATTCTAATTTACTGAGATAAAGACTTTTGGGTTTTCATTGGCTGTAAGCCATAATCATCAACATTAACAGAAATAAACACTTGAAATAGATCACTCTGTTTGTAATGACTCTATATAATATATGAGTTTCACTTTTTGTATTGAAGAACTGAAATAAATTAACTTTTTGATGACATTCTGATTTTGTGAGAAGCACCTGTAGATAGCTAGATAGATAGCTAGATAGATAGGTAGAAAGAAGATAGATAAATAGAATCTTACACTTGCATGTCACGAAAACAGTTGATACAAAGCATAGATTTCTTCTCTGTAGAGAACATAATGTAGGGTTCCTCGTGTAAGGCTGTAAGAATATTTAGATAGTTAGAAATAATTAGGACACTATACACAGAAAATATCAATAATGAACGGCTTTTTCCACTCCACAGAAGGAAACTGACTAATGCACCAATATTTATTAATGTTGGAAGCTCCACCAGGAAATATGTTAAAGTGACCAATGATGGCTGTCCAGTGTGCAATGGGCAGTCCTTTTCTTCTAGCCTCCTCTCCCGCACCTTACAACCATTGGTATACAACAAAGATAAAAATGGCTCCTTATTATGCTGCCAGATTTTCCCTCTCTACCTCCACCACCTGCACACCCTGCCCACCCGTTCCATGAATTTGAGCCAATACACCATGACCTTGTTTGCTCAGAACTCATCTGTTCTGGAGAGAAGTCTAGTTCTCACCTCCCAATAGGGCAGGAGCATCCATAATCATAGTCGGCTTCTGAGATATGTACTTTGCAGCCGTACTCCCCAGCACTCCTGTATCGTTACAGACACTTCTATAAGCCATGATGTAAGGTATGACATCACTTACCACATTTCTTGTGAATATCCTTTGCTCGTTTACTTAGAGGCACAATCTCATGGCAGGAGAACATTTTAGCTTTATGGGTCTCATTTCTGCACTTCACACACAGGGGTTGATTGCAGGTATTGCAGAAATACATCATATCACCCTCCTGGAACAAGAAAAAGAATAAGTGCATATATATAGTGTCTTGAAAAAGTATTCATACTCCGTGAATTTTTCCACATTTTTTCACGCAGCACCACAAACTTAAATGATGTATTTTATTATGATTTTATGTTATATACCAACACAAAGTAAGAAGTATTTGTGAAATGTAAAGGAAATGATTCATGGTTTTCTAAAGATTTTAAAAATATAAATCTGTAAATTGTGACGCGCATTTGTATTCAGCACCCTGAGTCAATACGTTGTAGGACCACCTTTCCAAGAAATTACTGTTGTAACTTTTTTTGGGGTCGGACTCTAGCAGATTTGCACGTCTAGAGGCTGAATCTTTTGCCCATCCTTCTTTGCACACTCGCTCTAACTCGGTGAGATTGGATGGAGACATCTGTGAACAGCAATTTCCAAGTCTTACCACAGATTCTAAATAGGATTTAGGTCTTGACTGCGACTGGGCCATTCACACACATGAATATGCTTTGATCTAAACCATCCATTGTAGCTCTGTCAGTATGTTTAGGGTTGTTGCCCTACTGGAGGATGATTCTACTCCCCAGTTTCAAGTCTTTTGCCGCCTCTAGCAGATTTTTCCTATATTTAGCTTCATCCATCTTCCCACCACCATGATTGACGGTGAGGATGGTGTTTTCAGGGTTATATGCAGTATTAGCTTTCTGCCACATATAACATTTTGCATTTAGCACAAAAAGTTCTAGTTTGATCTCATCTGACCAGAATACCTTCTTCCACATGCTAGCTGTGTCCCCTACGTGGCTTTTTGCAAACTGGACTTCTTATGGTTTGCTTTCAAAAATGTCTTTCTTCTTGCCACTCTTCCATAAAGGCAGGCTTTGTGGAGGACACGACATGACTAATAGTGGTCCTATGAACAGTTTCTCCTTCCTGAGCTGTGGATCTCTACAGATCCTCCAGGTCACCATAGGCCTCTTGGCTGCTTCTCTAATTAGTGTTCTCCTTATTTGGGATGTCAGGTTAGGTGGACGGCCATGTCTTTGTAGGTTTTCAGTTGTGTCATACTCCTTCCATTTTTGGATGATGGATTGAATGTGAGATTTCAGATCTTGGACTATTTTTTTCATAACCTAACCCTGCTTTACTCTTCTCCACAAGTTTATCCCTAACCTGCCTGATGTGCTCATTGTTTTTTATGATTCTATTTGATCCCTAATGTTCTCAAACCTCTGAGGCCTTCACAGAACAGCTTTAGTTACACTAAGAATACATTACACACAGGGGGACTCAATTTACTAATTACGTGACTTTTATTTGGTCACTCAGGATTTTATTTAGGGATATCAAACTACAGAGGGCTGAATACAAATACATGTCACAATTTTCAGATTTATATTTTTTAAATTCTTAGTAAACCATGTATCATTTCCTTTAAACTTCACAAATAATTGTTACTTTGTGTTGACATAGCACATAAAATCCTAACAAAATACATGACAGTCAGTGCAACATGAAAAAATGTGGAAAAGTTCATGGGGTATGAATACTTTTTCAAGGCACTGTATATAAATATATATACTACTACTTCTTGATTACCCAATCACCTGATATTATCACCTGCAATCTTGTCATATAGTCAGCGTATAGCAAATAATGTCATAGCTGTTCCCAGCAGCAGAAGAAGAGTATACTGATTTTGGAGGAGGCAGTGACCTGCCCACTTGTTTTATTAAAGACAGGAAGCATAAAAGGTGAGGAGAGGAATGAGAGTCAATTGGAGGATATACCGAGAGAGTATAAGAAGCAAGTTCCCCCAGTCCCTAGCAGCACAGAGTATTTCAGCACATGCTCATTTTGTGGTAGGTATCAAACTATTTACTTGTGATGTAAGGAAGTAAATGGATACAGTCGAGTGTTTACATTCATATAGTGCATGAAGTAGGGTGTCCTATAGTACACAGCATACAGATCCTATAAGACTAATTCCTGGACAGGTATGCTCCAATGAAGTATTTCCAGGTGAGACATGAATCTGAATCCCCATCTTCCCTGACTTGGCACTCCTGTTTCATGAGAGCGAGATGGAGGGCACCAAGCAGAAGGTGACACTTTTCCTACCCTGCAGGTCATTAGACGAGACACACACGGAATTAAGACCATTCAATTAAACATTGACTGACAGCCGAGCGGAGGAGTCGCCTTGTGTGGTGACAGTAGTAAATGGGGACAGTGTAGGACGCTGCTAGTCTTACCTCCCAGCTGCTGACAGATCAGTGGACCCCAGCCACTCTCCAGCCCCTACTCCATATACCAGGACTCCACGCCACAAGGTAAGTCATAGTCATGTAGAGGGAGGATTTTTGGATCATCAGGTGCAGTTGTTGGATCATGTGGGAGGGATTTGGACATGTATCCCAGGTGCTCTGTGGCAGGGGTCTCCAACAAGCCACTCAGCAATGGTCATCATAGCAAAAAAGGGAATGGAGAACATGTGTAGCGCTACACCCCTTTCCCTGCATAGTGACAGCTCCAACCAATTAACTGCAGACGATTGCAGCACGACCATTCATATTAGACCGGCGTCACACTAGCGAGTTTGATGCAAGTTAGTCGCACGACTTACTCGCATCAACACCCGGCACAGCCGCCCGCTCTCGGACCAGAGTGCGCGGCGGCATAGAAATACATGCAGAGGCGCACTCTGGTCCGAGAGCGGGCGGCCGTTCCGGGTGTTGATGCGAGAAAGTCGTGCGACTAACTTGCATCAAACTCGCTAGTGTGACGCCGGCCTTAGAGTGGTGGTCCCAGGAGCCAGCTCTCTACATGCATCGCTACCAACATGCCATCACTTTACCAGATGCGGAAAACTTTTTTAAAGTGGAAATTCTGAATGTTATATCTGCATAGTGACTGCCTGCCGTATCCAATATGGACCCCGACTATCACTTTTTGGGTTCCCGTAAGCTCCAGGGCTTTGGTGTAATTGCAACCTCTGTACCTACTATACTTACTAATGGTAGCGCTCACTGTCTCTTCTCCAGAAAATCATACTTCCATATCTCCCAAACAGTGTGAAGGGGGCTTCATAAGAGACAATAACTTTACCCCCTCGGCAGTCCAATCTCTGTACTGAAGGCACCACTCCAGCGTTCTTTTTTTTTTGCAACACTGGAGTGGTGCTACTATTCTAAGATCCCTGCCCTAGTCTCATACTTACCCTCCACCGTCTTTACTTTTTATTGGTGCTGCTCTGGTCCCGCAGCACCATTTTGTGACTGCAGTCCACAACTTCAAGTCAGAGGTAACGGACACAAGCTCCCAGTGTAAGTCTATAAGAGCCACAATGAATGTCTCAAAGAAGGTGAAGACGGCTGCGGATAGTTATAAGACATGGGGCAGGGAACTTAGATTAGAAGCACCACTTCAGCATTGCAATAAAAAAAACACTGGACTGGTGCTTTATGCAAAGTTATTTTCTCTGATGAAGCCCCCTTCAGACTGTTTGGGACCTCTGGAAGAATGATTTTCCAGAGAAGAAAAAAAAATGAGTGGTACCGTGAGTGTCATGATGTTGCCTAAAGGGAACAGGTGAGCGAGACCTAACTCTGAATCCCATCGGAGTCCCATTTTGAGGACTCGCTCACTAGTGTATAACGTGGACGAGTGCTATGTGTTTTATCGGATAGCGCTTGAACCAATGTTATACTATGGGGCAGTGCAGATCAGTGATATTTTTTTTCTCAAGCTGATTCAGTACAAGAAAACAACAGCAAGCTGCTAGTGGCTCCGCAAATCAGACCACGCTTACCCATACAAGTCTATGGCTGCGGGAGAAACATCGGACAGCACTTGGATGTCATCCGAGTGCAATCCGACATTAAGTTTTCCGTTTTCTCCTGACCTGTGTTGCGATTCTCTCATGTGAGGAAGGGATGTATGTGTCTAAAAAAGTGAAAATTGCAAAATTTCTAATTTTGTTTTACTTAAAGAAAATGTGGACCATGATATGAAAAAAAGAAAAAGGTGCAATTTTTAAGACAAAAACCTTATTTAAAAAATAAGTCATTTTCTGATGATAAGTGGGTAGGTCATGCAGTAAAATGCACAGCGGGTGGTTGGTAGCACTTTTATGCAAAAAAAAAAAAAAACAGTGATGGGGTTGGCAGGAGAGAGGATGGACTCTCACCGATCATATTAATATGCCATGACTTTTTAAGACTGAAATAACTCTTTAAGGGGTTAACATAAATAGATATATATTAATATTATTATTATTATTATAATACTATTTTTTTCCATGAATATTATGCTATATAGTAACACTCCAAAAACTGTTTCATAGCTCATACCAAAATGTTTCTGCATGTTCTGCTCCTGCTCCCCCTAGTGGTTGGTGAAAGAGATATTGTAACCTGCACATCATGTGGTGAGTAGCATCTCGGCAAGTGAGGGCTATGATTCCTTCTTAGAACTGTCTAGTATAAATGATATTTATTGACAATAAAAAGGGCACAGATGACTTTGTAGGGTAAGAGATCGCTGGTGCCCGTTTTTTTAATAGAATTTGTATTGGTGATATAATAAGTAGCAGTTTATTCTCTATTTTACTCATTTATATAGCGCCATTAATTCCACAGCGCTTTACAAACATTATCATCGCTGTCCCCATTGGGGCTCACAATCTAGATCCCGTATCAGTACGTCTTTGGAGTGTGGGAGGAAACCGGAGAACCCGGAGGAAACCCACGCAAACACAGGGAGAACATACAAACTCCTTGCAGATGTTGTCCTTGGTGGGATTTGAACCCAAGACCCCAGTGCTGCAATGCTAACTACTGAGCCACCATACTGCCCTAAGGGGACATATTTTGGACAGAGAATACAGATTATAACTGACTGGTTCTCTGAAATGGAGTGGCACCACTTTCTTCAGTTCAGCCACGCATCTTTGAATGAGTAACAGCTTGTACACAATACACAGTACTGCTGGTGGTAGTTATGGGATTAATGCAAACAGAACTTTTTGAGGGGGCTGTTACTGGCACTTATAGGGACATAAAATTATGAAAACTCTTTGTCTCCTTGGGTGCACACTCTGAACGAGTTGAGAGGAAGTACTAAAAGCAATGTGAGAAAATATCATTTTACTGGAATAGTTGTGGATGCTTGGAACAAACTTCCAGCAAGCAGAGGTGGTAGGAAAATGAATATTAAAGGAAACCTGCCAGGAGAAATTTCTACCTAAAGCTAAAGATATGGCTGTAAAGACGCTCAGGCTGGGTTAATCGATACCTCTGGTGTAGAAATCTGCCCAGCCGTTGCTGAAAAATCGGCATTAACGTTATAGGTAAATTAGTATCAGGTGTTTTTTAGTGCGTCTGCATCTCATTTGCATATAACTTCAATGCCGGATTTATTAGCAATGGCTGGAACTATTTCTACACCAAACATATCGATTAACTAAGCATGAGACAGTCTTTACAGCCGTACCTGTAGTTTTAGGTAGAAATTCCTTCTGACAAGTTCCCTTTAAGTGAATTTATATGCCTATGGTAATTTCTACAGTGAGTTTAGAGTCAATAACACAGAGCATGGTACTCCGGGTTGGAAATTTTTTTTTCTACTTTCTACACAATAGCCAAATGACTCCACACACACAGGAGCGCTCTGTACCTGTGTTCTATATGAGAAAGCCGCTGCCAAACTTATCTGGCAGCGTCTTATCTCCAGGGAAAAAACAAAAGTATCGACCACTGAAATCACCTGTCGGATGAGAGTCGGGAGGCCCCCATAAACATTTGATTATCAGATGATCTTACCAATATTGCCTGGCTGACTTTAGTCTACAATGTATGGTGGCATTAACCAATGTAATATCAAGTCCTTTGAAATGGTTGAATCAACAACCAGACCTTAAACACGTCAAAAATGTATTTCTAACATATTTAATATAATCTAGGGGGAGCGAGTAAAAAAATGGCTGTCTAAAAGAAAAGAGAGAGGCAGTGATCACATAATGTAGGTACAGTTCCTGAGGAACAAATACATTTTAGTTTAGAAATGTCACAATTTAATATTGTCCACAAAATGTGCTTTATGTCTACAGGTTTACACAAGATGGGGTTCAGTTCAGATGACTCCTGTCTTGCTTGGGTGCAAAAGCTGACCTCATTCACTGAATTTGGAGAGTGTCCATAATTACGGAGATGTTTATTTTGCGATGGCGAAATAAGTAAAAGATTTCAATTTCCACTTGATTGTGAACCCAGGTTTATTTTAAGTGAGTTTTAATGAATTCACGACTCATCGCTTTCACACCAGTTTCACCCAGCTCTGCCAAATGGAAGTAGTTGGGCCATGACAGCTGTGCAACTGGGTTATGACACCACAGCTTGTCTAATTCTAATGTGGCATTTTCTACACTAGAAATCTTACTCCGGTCAGTGACTAGAGTAAGATTTCCAGAGTGGCGCACTGGGGTACATGTCACTTGTAAGAAACATGTGCCTCTTAATGAAACAGGAGTGTCTGACTCCAACAAGCCCTTTCATCAAGATCGGCGAGAAAATCACTGGTCTTGATAAATCCGGGCCACTGCCTCTTACATAGCTCTGTAGTTTGTTAGGAACACCTTGAGGGCATATTCATATTTAAAGGGTTATTCCCAAAAAAAAAACAAGTTATCCCCTATCCATGGAATAGGGGACAACTCGCTCATTGCTGGAGATTCGACCGCTGAGACCTCCAGGGATCTGGAGATTGGGGCTCCGTCTTGAATGTAGCAGATGTGTGCATGTTCACCCTCCACTCCATTCATTTTCTATGTGACTGCTGGAGAATCCGAGCGTTGCACTCAGCAGTCCCTTAGACAATGAATAGATTGGAGGCCAAGCATGCACACATCTGTTTCATTCAAGACCCGGCTCCAGAGCCCCGATCTCAGGGCTCCAGGGCTACGATGTTGGGATCCTTGAGAGTCCCAGCTGTCAAATCTCCATTGATCAGCAAGATATCCCTTATCTTATGGATAGGAAATAACTTTCTTTTTTGTGAAAAAACATTTAATAGGGAAACAGGTTTTGCCTATTTTTTTAAGGTACAATGAAACCAGGGGCATAATGATAGGAGTGCAGCCCTGGACCCTAAGCTCTTCAGACAGAATATATGAGCATTATTAATGGCAGATGGTTGGTGGGAACTATAGTACACCTGTGTGTGACCTGGCCTAATAAGAGATCTGGTCTCACCTAGACCGGTACCGGATGCAGTGGAGGATTGAGTGGTGCAATATGGATTTAGTCTGAATAAAGAAAGGCTACAGAATGACTTGAACATGCATTACCAACTGAAATATGTGCCTCTTCTGTATGTGATTAGAAAACTGTTCAATTTCTAAGAAGAAAGAGAACATTCTGAACCTGCTGGCGTGCTGGAATGATGACACTGAACCCCCCGTGCCCGACCCCATCATGGTACCTTATATACACGGCTACAGGAGCTGCAAGGAGATCAAGCTCTTTGAACCAAATGCAACAGGTGACTCTGTGGATGTGATTACAATGGTGGTATCATGGGCATATCTAGAGTTACAGGTTCTCAGGTATCACTTCCTAACCAGTGCAAGGTGCCTGCTAGAATTACCTGCAGCAGATATCACAGGGCTATTTAAAGGGCTACTAAGTCCAGTCTATGCTATCTCAATGTGATGTGCAGAATATTTTCTAATCTTTGCTGGTATCAGCCATTTCAGCCTGAGCGGAGTCCAATTGTACCACTATTATATAATTATCGGATGTCCCCATGATCATTACCCACATATTGGTCTGAGACCATCCAGATAAATACTGTATGTGTGACTGAGAGCAGGTCTAAATCCAGCATTACTAATTAAAAAAAAATCTAAGATGCTTTTGCTCTGGCAGATGGGATATATACCCTGATGACTACTGTTGGTGAAACCTACCAAGCCTACTGTGACATGACCACCAGAGGTGGCGGCTGGACTTTGGTGGCTAGTGTCCATGAGAATGACGTGTATGGAAGGTGTACTGTGGGGATCGCTGGTCCAGCCAACAAGGTACGTTAACAGGTACGCGGATGCAACAAGCGCAGACAATGAGAAGACAGTGGCACTTAAACAACTATTTATTTGGCTAACACAAATATCCATTTATATATAGGTAGGTATGGTGTTAAGGGTAATAGTGAACAATGGCAGATATCTATACAACGTTCTATATATGCACTGTCCTCTATATCTTGCAATTAAATGACTGTTTATCAGTAATGCCTAGTCCTAATGCCTCAGTTTAACAGGCGTCATTCTCACTATTAGGCCCGTCGTCATCGTCTTTTCTTTAAGCAGCTCAAAATGTCACACTGGCCCTAACAGGGGTCACCAATATTTCCAGCTAGGCTACAAGTCCCGAACTGGTGAGTTACTTGGTACATAGTGTGTTCCACACACTGGCTGTCTTCATTCTAAAGCACGGCATAGTCCACAGTCTGTACTGTACACCTACGTGGGAAGTAACAAGAATATTCATTTCTGGGACCTAGTCGTCGTCCTCTGCCCTGGCTCAGCTCACTCAATTTGGATCTCTCAGCCCTGGTCTCTGGTTACCCGGATCTCGTTGTTTGGTCCTTTCCTTGGTGCTGGGTACTCGGTCCTTCACTCGCAGCTGGTCATTGGTAATGGCGGCTATAAACCAACTCCACTGCACCACATGTTCATCCTGCTACAGGTCCAAGTGTTGACTCCTCCCTTTCTTTTCCTTCCCAGGGTTCTTTTAATTATTAACCGCGCCACAACTGTTATCTGACCTGTTGTCTTCTCCAATCTCCTACATGCGGGAACATACACTTCACTCTTGGGTTCTTACTATTGCATTTCTTTTACTTCCACTTTCTCTTTCGTCTTTGACCACTAGATATTGGTGTTTGCTTGTAGACACTCAGCTTAAACAATATTATGTGTGTCTCTTCACCCCTTCATCTCTTTACAGGTAATCGACCAGAAAGTCCTCAAGGAGATGGCAACTGGGCAAACTATGCTACTTTCGGTTCTCCTGGCGGCGCCACCAGTGATGATTACAAGGTAAAAAATGTAAATTATAGACTTGAGTTGGGCAACATTCTGTATTTTGGAAAACAGGGTCTGATTCCAAATTAGTTTGTCCTGAACGTGTTAGATGCAATATTTGGCCCCATATTAAAACAAGGATTCCCAACTTAAACCATCTCACATTTAGAGGATCATTCCAATAGCTGCCAAGATGAGCCAGTAATGGCTGCAGATATTTGAAATGTAAATCAATCAACACCTTTATATCTTCTATTTGTTGCTACATCTGAAAGTAATTAATATTGTCATTCATATGCAAATGAGATGGCAAATGCAAATGAGCCACTGCCTCCTGAAGTTGTTTCCCTGTCCAGCATCAGCCTCTTTAGCTTTATTGGTAGTTCAATGTCTGATTTTCTTCCTGGCTTCTGACATCACACAGACAGTAAACTTCCAATCAAGCTAAAGAGGCTGGTGCTGTTCTGGGAAACAAACTTGGGAGGCAGAGGCATGGGAAGCGCTCTTTCACTCTCAGAGCATTTAACACCTCAATTGCATATGAATTAAATAAACGACTTCTCAGAAATGCAACAACAGATAAAAGATATAAAGGATTAAATTAATTTATATTTGAAAGACCTACATGCCCCTAAATTCGGTTTGGGGGGAAGCTCTTTCAGATTCCTTTTAAGTTTCCAACCTTATTGTGTGTCAGTTTAGAAAATTCTGACCCAATAACAGTAAATAAATTGTATGTTTCCTCAATAAGAATGCCGGATATCATGACATAAATGCAGAGGACCTGGGTATTTGGCACGTCCCCAATGACACGCCATTGTCCCGATGGAGAGATTCAGCTCTTCTGAGATACCACACTGAGACTGGCTTCCTTCCAGGAGAAGGTGGAAATCTCTTCCAGTTGTACAAGGTAATGTGGACACCATCGTAGTTACTGATGCAACACTAGGACAGTTTTTGGTGATAGGAGTCAAGTATGATTGTATAAAGGGGGTAAATATTTTATCACATACTAGGTGGGTGAGGTAATGACCTTTGCTGTATCCCGTAGTCATACCTGGTCACAATGCTGTCCATATTTAATATTTTTGATCAGAAATACCCAGTGAAGTACAATGCGGGAAGCTGCCTCACTAATAACGGCCCCAATGTTCCTGTTGTATATGACTTTGGAAGTGCCGTAACCGCAGCTAACTACTACTCCCCATCTGGAAGAGGTAAGACAAAGATAATTTACATAAACTAATACTTTCATTAACTTTTCTTGTTCTAGAGTTATAGGGAAGTTATCATCAGAAAATGACCTATTGTTTAAATCAGGTTTTTGTGTTATACAAAACGTATTGACTTGAGTATAAGCTGGGTATGCATTGTCCCCTAATACCTATTCTGGTATGCATGGTTCCTCATCCCATCCTTGTATGCATGGCTCCTCAACTCTGTCATGGTATGCATGGCTCCTTATCACCATCCTTGTATGCATGGCTCCTTATCTCCGTCCTTGCTGCATGGCTCCTCATCCCTGTCCAGGTATGCATGGCTCTTCATCCCTATCCTTGTATGCATGATGTCTCATCCCTATCCTTGTATGCATACCCGCCCATTAGAAAAGCAAAAAAAAAAAAACCTCCTACTTACCTTCCCTGTGCACCCACGCAGCAAATTGTTGTTCTGGCTTCCAGCAGCTCCTGCGGCCGAGTGATCACGTGTTCCCACTCATTAAGGTAATGAATATTCGCCTCTATCCACTCACCGCTGACATGAGATTGCACGGCTGCAGGAGCTGCTGGAAGCCAGAACAACAATTTACTGCATGGGCGCGCAGGGAAGGTAATTAGGAGGTTTTTGGTTTTTTTTATGCTTTTCTCACGGGCGGGCATGCATACAAAGATAGGAAGCCGGAACAGGATGCTGCGAGGGCGCGCAGTGAAGGTTCGTAGGAGGGGTTTTTTTTACAGCTGCTGGAAGCTGGCAGCTGCGGCTACAACTGTGCGCACTCTAGAAGAAATGAATATTCATTGCCAGAGCAGTGAATATTCATTTCTCTTTAGCAGTGGGCACAGTTACAGCCGTAGCCGCCGACTCCTGCCTCTGTGACCCGTTGCTCCGCTGCTCCCCCTCCCCCACCGGCTTCTGGGACAATTACTTGTGTATAAGCCGAGGGGGGCATTTTCAGCACAAAAAAATGTGCTGAAAAATTCGGCTTATACACGAGTATATACAGTATATATTAGTAATTCTGCAATTTTCACACCGGCCACTGGGAGGTTTTTAGACTCACACTTCCTGTCCTTACTGGGAGAGTTTTCAGCAGGCTTCTTATCATCAGAGGCAAAATTACAATGTTAGGTAACTCCTCCATACACAGCTGGTAGTACAGATCGACAAATCACAATAGGAGATATCACTGCTGATTCTGTCTTTGCACTCGCTCATTAGCAAAGATAAGGCTGGGAATCTGTTCATTGCGGCTAATGTACATGTGCTGTTTCCTGAAAGGACAGGAAGTTAGAGTCTAAAAAAAGCCCCAGTGGCCGGTGTGAATACAGCAAGATTTTTATTTTTTTATTTTTAGTACAGATTGTGATATGGTAAAAAAAAATTGGCAAAAAATTTAAAAAAGTATACATTTAACACAAAAACCTGATTTAAACAATAGAACATTTTCTGATGATAGCTTCCCTTTAAACTAGATCTAAAATGTAATTCCTATCTAAAATCCTGATCCCGAGTCCCCCAAGCAATTGTCAGAGGCAAGCACTGTGGGTGTGTTACATTTTGTTTCAGACAAGAAAACTATACAATAGATATCAGCTTCTGTGAAGACACTGAACCAGCAGGGAGTGCAGTAAGGCCGGCGTCACACTGGCGACAGAATCGGACGACTGCAATGCGATGAAAAATCGCATTGCAGTCGGACCTATGTTGATCTATGGAGCAGCTCCCAGTATCAGATTTTTTGTGGTCCGTTTTAAACGTCCGTGTACAATCGCAGCATGCTGCGATTGTCACCGATTGTCGGTCGACAATCGCCAATGCAAGTCTATGGGAGCGATGAAAAATCGGATTACAAACGGACCACACTGTGTGACTTGCGATGAAATCGCATCGGTGTCCTTTAGAAAAGCCGGCAATTCATCCCTGCCTATACTGTAAAAGCACACTGACAGCTTTAATAAAGAATCGAATCAATAGATATACACACATAGAATACATTAATATATATATATGTCATTGTGACATGTATATATATATATATATTTATATTTCCTAGACTTCTACATACTGTAATAGTCGCAAATTCAATTGCCGGCTTCTGTGAAATCACAGAAGCCGACATGAAATGATACATTGTTTCCACACAGTTAACCATGTCATTTCCTGTATTTTGATATTTGTTTAGAACTTACAATTACATGAGTGTATTTGTGCAAAATTTCAGACATGTAGGGGTTAATTAAAGGTGTAATTTCGTTGAAAAAAAATGTGTGGGCTCCCGCTGTATTTTCTCCACCAGACAGACAAAGCAAAGCGAGTGGGGGCAGATAATAACAGCCTAGGGAGGGTACATTTTTTGTGCCCCCCCTGGCTACTAACATCTGCCCCCAGACACCCCAGAAAGGGCAAATCTATAATTAGATTCACCCTTTCTGGCACTTTGCCCGTCTATTCCCATTGCCCTGTAGCGGTGGAGAATGGGTTAATAATCTCACCTTACTGTCACCTTAGTATTGAAAGGTGACCTTAAGGCAGGTTAATAATTGAGAGCTGTCAATTAGACAACTATCAATTATTAATCCTATTGTATGAAAGAAAAATCAAACACACACAGTTTAATAAAAAATAAGTTTAATTAAATAATCACACAGTTTTTTACCATATTTTATTTTCCTGCTAAAACCATTTCCTGTAATAAAAATAAAATAAAAAAGCAAAATTATACTTACCAATCCGATGTACAGTCAGGTCCCACGCTGTAATCCATCAGAAAGGGTTAAGAGGTTACAGCTAGCAGGGAGATAATTCTGTCTACTAGCTCTAACCCCATGAATGAATAAGTTCCTCTCCCAGCGAAAGTAGAGGAATAGATTCATGAATGGAGCTTAATTGATTTATTGGCAATTTAACTTTAGTGACCTGACCTAAAGGGAAAGTGGACACAATCAATTAAGCTTCATTCATGAAACACATCCTCTCCTGTCGCCAGGAGAGGAACTTATTCATTCAGGAGCTTTGAGCTGAGCATGCAGGATTACTTGCACTGCTTGGCTCAAAGCTAGTTAACCCTTTGTGAAGGATTACAGCGTGGGACGTGACAGATCAGCGGAATAGGTAAGAATAATGTTTTTTATTTTTTTTATCTTTATTTTAGGAGATCAATGGCTTCGCACGGATTAAGTGTAAAATAAAATATGGTCAAAAAAATGTGTTTTTATTTCATTAAAATTAATTTTTATTAATGTGTTTGTGTTTTTTTAATTTACTTCAATAGGATTAATAATTGATAGTTGTCTAATTGACAGCTCTCAATTATTAACCTGCCTTAAGGTCACCTTTCAATACTAAGGTGACAGTAAGGTGAGATTATTAACCCATTCGCCACCGCTACAGGGCAATGGGAATAGACGGGCAAAGTGCCAGAAAGGGCGAATCTAATTATAGATTTGCCCTTTCTGGGTGTCTGGGGGCAGATGTTAGTAGCCAGGGGGGGCACAAAAAATGTACCCTCCCTAGGCTATTATTATCTGCCCCCACTCGCTTTGCTTTGTCTGTCTGGTGGAGAAAATACAGCGGGAGCCCACGCATTTTTTTTTCAATGAAATTACACCTTTAATTAACCCCTACATGTCTGAAATTTTGCACAAATACACTCATGTAATTGTAAGTTCTAAACAAATATCAAAATACAGGAAATGACATGGTTAACTGTGTGGAAACAATGTATCATTTCATGTCGGCTTCTGTGATTTCACAGAAGCCGGCAATTGAATTAGCGGCTATAACAGTATGTAGAAGTCTAGGAACTATAAATATATGTATATGTACATGTCACAATGACATGTATTATATATATATATATATATATATGTGTTCTATGTGTATATATCTATTCTTTTTTTTGTGATTGAAATACTATTCTTTTGGATCCATTATATGTCAGTTTTGCAAGCCTGCGAGAAAATCTCGCAAGTCGGATGAAAATCGGATGTTACAAGGTACACACACATGCGACTAAATCGCATCTTTGAAGGAAAATCGGATGCCAGAAGGATGTGTGATGTTTGCATTTTGATCCGACAATCGACCGTCTAAAACGGACCGATTTTTTTGTCGTTGTGTGTGACGCCGGCCTTAGATGTAAAGTTGTGCAGGCTAAGAAATAACAGAAAAATTGAAGAATTTCAACTTCTGTAAAGGCGAAGAAAATGTAGTTTGATAATGCTGATTTCTGTCTCTCTGGGTGCTTTGACCCCTAGTTCTTCCCTTTCCCTTTCCATAGATGGCAAAACTTAGGAAAAATAAAGATCTGATATGCTGGATTTTATTATGTTCCATTTTTTCCCCATAAGCCGTTAACTCAATAGGCACAGGCCTATCCACCCCATTTATTTGTGTCCTAGAAATATTGGGTGCTACCCAAACTCCATCTTGTCATGCTGCGTGTGGCAATATACTGGTATGTTTTGCGCTTCCATACCTTTCATGTGCAGAGATCTGAGATCTGCTCATCAGGGTTCTTCCCTTAACCATCTCTCCTTCCTAACAGCTGAATTTGTCCCGGGTTTTATCCAGTTTCGCGTATTTAACAATGAAAAGGCAGCGGTGGCTTTATGTCCAGGAATGAAGGTGACCGGGTGTAACCCAGAACATGTATGTATTCTGCCCTCATAATGTCAATAGAATGTCAATCATTTATCTGTACTTCCTAAAGGTGTATGGTTTGTATTGCCGTCTGCTTCTAAAAAAGAACCTAAAATATTCCCGTGAAGATGAAGACAAAAGTGGTTGATTTGTCATTTGCATCAATTTTAAGTCACTTTATTTTTTTTGTCTTCCTTGGTGCACGTGGTTCATGGATTGTGCGCAAAATCAAAAATGCTCTTTATGCCTTTAAAACTTTGTTGCAACTTACTCAATGCAAAAAGTCGCACATTAGGCTAAAATGACAAAACATGCGCAATAATTTTCAGATGTACAAAAAATCGAACTGGTGAGAAACTGGAGAACATTTTGGGAAAAAAGAATTGCAATTGTTTAGAAAGTTGCAATTGATGAATTGGTTGAAAACATTTGGATTGCCTAAGTCCTTACCATAATGATGAACATAAAATATCTGATGAACACATACAGTGGGTTCGGAAAGTATTCAGACCCCTTTAAATTTTTCGCTCTTTGTTTCATTGCAGTCATTTGGTAAATGCAAAAAAGTTCCTTTTTTCTCATTAAGGTACACTCTGCACCCAATCTTGATGGAAAAAAATAGAAATGTAGACATTTTTGCAAAGAAAAAATTAAATATCACATGGTCATAAGTATTCAGACCCTTTGCTCAGACACTCATATTTAACTCACATGCTGTCCATTTCCTTGTGCTCCTCCTTGAGATGATTCTACTCCATCATTGGAGTCCAGCTGTGTTTAACCCCTTAATGACCAAGCCATTTTGTAGGTTAAAGACCAGGCCAATTTTTACAATTCTGACCACTGTCTCTTTATGAGGTTATAACTCTGGAACGCTTCTACGGATCTTGGCGATTCTGAGAATGTTTTCTCGTGACATATTGTACTTCATGATAGTGGTAAAATTTCTTCAATATAACTTGCGTTTTTTTTATGAAAAAAATGGAAATATGGCAAAAATTTTGAAAATTTTGCAATTTTCAAACTTTTAATTTTTATGCCATTAAATCAGAGAGATATGTCACAAAAATTAGTTAATAAATAACATTTCCCACATGTCTACTTTACATCAGCACAATTTTGGAACCAAAATTTTTTTTGTTACGAAGTTATAAGTGTTAAAAGTTGACCAGCAATTTCTCATTTTTCCAATAAAATTTACAAAACCATTTTTTTAGGGACCACCTCACATTTGAAGTGAATTTGAGGGGTCAATATGACAGAAAATACCCAAAAGTGACACCATTCTAAAAACTGCACCCCTCAACGTGTTCAAAGCCACATTCAAGAAGTTTATTAACCCTTTAGGTACTTCACAAGAATTGAAGCAATGTGGAAGGAAAAAAATGAACATTTAACTTTTTTTCCCAAAATTTTTCTTTCGACACAATTTTTTTAAATTTTGTCAAGGGTATCAGGAGAAAATGAACCACAATATTTGTTGTACAATTTCTCCAGAGTACACCGATATACCATGTGTGGGGGTAAACCACTATTTGGGCGCATGGCAGAGCTCGGAATGGAAGCAGCGCCATTTGACTTTTTCGGCTGGAATTGAGATTGGACGCCATGTCGCATTTGGAGAGTCCCTGTGTGCCTAAACAGTGGAAACCCCCACAAGTGACCCCATTTTGTAAACTGGTCCCCTCAAGGAACTCATCTAAATGTGTTGTGAGAGCTTTTAACCCCAAGGGCTTCACAGAAGGTTATAACGTAGAGCCGTAAAATTAAAAAATCATATTTTTTCCACAAAAATGATCTTTTCATCCCAATTATTATTTTCCAAAGGATAAAAGGACCCCAAAAGTTATTGGGCAATTAGTCCTGAGTACGCTGATATCCCATATGTGGGGGTAAACCACTATTTGGGCGCATGGCAGAGCTCGGAAGGGAAGCAGCGCCATTTGACTTTTTTGGCTGGAATTGAGATTGGACGCCATGTCGCATTTGGAGAGTCCCTGTGTGCCTAAACAGTGGAAACCCCCCACAAGTGACCCCATTTTGGAAACTAGACCCCCAAGGAACTTATCTAAATGTGTTGTGAGAGCTTTTAACCCCCAAGCGCTTCACAGAAGGTTATAACGTAGAGCCGTAAATTAAAAAATCATATTTTTTCCACAAAAATGATCTTTTCATCCCAATTTTTATTTTCCAAAGGATAAAAGGACCCCAAAATGTATTGTGCAATTAGTCCTGAGTACGCTGATACCCCATAGGTGGGGGTAAACCACTATTTGGGCGCATGGCAGAGCTCGGAAGGGAAGCAGCGCCATTTGACTTTTTTGGCTGGAATTGAGATTGGATGCCATGTCGTATTTGGAGAGTCCCTGTGTGCCTAAACAGTGGAAACCCCCACAAGTGACCCCATTTTGGAAACTAGACCCCCCAAGGAACTTATCTAGATGTGTGGTGAGAGCTTTGAACCCCCAAGGGCTTCACAGAAGGTTATAACGTAGAGCAGTAAAATTAAAAAATCATATCTTTTCCACAAAAATGATCTTTCCACCCCCAATTGTTATTTTCCAAAGGGTAACAGGACCCCAAAAGTTATTGTGCAATTTGTCCTGAGTACGCTGATACCCCATATGTGGGGGGAAACCACTATTTTGACGCATGGCAGAGCTCGAAAGGGAAGTAGCGCCTTTTTCAAATGCAGACTTTGATGGAATGGTCTGTGGGTGTCATGTCACGTTTGGATAGCCCTGATGTGCCTAAACAGTAGAAACCCCCCACATGTGACTCCATTTTGGAAACTAGACCCCCCAAGGAACTTTTCTAGATGTGTGGTGAGCACTTTGAACCCCCAAGTGCTTCACAGAAGTTTATAACGTAGAGCCGTGAAAATAAAAAAATCATATTTTTTTCCACAAAAATAATCTTTTTGCCCCAAATTTTTATTTTTATAATGGTAACAGGAGAAATAGGACCCCAAAAGCTATTGTGCAATTTGTCCTGAGTACGCTGATATCCCATATGTGGGGGGGAACCACTATTTTGACGCATGGCAGAGCTCGAAAGGGAAGTAGCGCCTTTTTCAAATGCAGACTTTGATGGAATGGTCTGCGGGTGTCATGTCACGTTTGGATAGCCCCTGATGTGCCTAAACAGTAGAAACCCCCCACAAGTGACTCCATTTTGGAAACTAGACCCTCCAAGGAACTTTTCTAGATGTGTAGTGAGCACTTTGAACCCCCAAGTGCTTCACAGAAGTTTATAACGTAGAGCCGTGAAAATAAAAAAATCATATTTTTTTTCACAAAAATAATCTTTTTGCCCCAAATTTTTATTTTTATAATGGTAACAGGAGAAATAGGACCCCAAAAGCTATTGTGCAATTTGTCCTGAGTACGCTGATATCCCATATGTGGGGGGGAACCACTATTTTGACACATGGCAGAGATCGGAAGGGAAGGAGCACCGTTTTTAAATGCAGACTTTGATGGAATGGTCTGCGGGTGTCATGTCGCGCTTGGAGAGCCCCTGATGTGCCTAAACAGTAGAAACCCCCACAAATGACCCCATTTTGCAAACTAGACCCCCAAGGAACTTATCTAGATGTGTGGTCAGCACTTTGAACCCCCAAGGGCTTCACAGAAGTTTATAACGTAGAGCCGTGAAAATAAAAAAAATCATATTTTTTTCCACAAAAATGACCTTTTTGCCCCCAAATTTTTATTTTTATAAGGGTAACAGGAGAAATAGGACCCCACAAGCTATTGTGCATTTTGTCCTGAGTACGCTGATACCCCATAAGCGGGGGGGAACCACTGTGATCGCCTTACTGCGATCTTTGGGAGGCACAATGAACAAATCTACCAAAGGTGAAGAATTGGTTTTCTTTTTTACGCCGTTCCTCGTGCGATATTAGTGATTAGGCGACTTTATTCCTCGGATCGGTGCGATTACAGCAATACCAGATTTACACCCTTTTTTCATGTTTAGCTTCTGTCACACTCTAAAAGATGCTTTTTTTTGGAATAATTTTTTGTAAGAATTTTTTGCATCGCCGTATTTTGAGAGCTATAATTTTTCCATATTTCGGCCGACAGAGTTATCTGTGGGCTTATTTTTTGCGGGACGAGCTGACGTATTTATTGGTACCATATTCGGGCACATAACGTTTTTGATCGCTTCCTATTCCAATTTTTGTGGAAGCAGAATGAACAAAAACCAGCAATTCAGGAATTGTTTTTTTTTTTAATTTTTTTTTCCCCGTTCCGCGTGTGGTAAAATTGATAAAGCAGCTTTATTTTTCGGGTCACTATGATTACAGCGATACCTCATTTATATATTTTTTTTGTTTTGGCGTTTTTTACACAATAAAGAATTTTATAGAAAAAATAATTATTTTTGCATCAGTTTATTCCACGAGCTATAACTTTTTTATTTTTTCGCTGATGATGCTATATAGCGGCTTATTTTTTGCGGGACAAGATGACGTTTTCAGCGGTACCATGATTATTTATATCTGACTTTTTGATCGCGTGTTATTGCACTTTTTCCAAGCGGTATAATGATACCGCTTGGAAAAAGTATAATTTACTACTTTTTTGTGTTTTTTTTTTACGGCTTTCACTGAAGGGGTTAACTAGGGTTATGCTTTTATAGATGGGATTTTTACGGACATGGCGATACCTAACATGTGTATTTTTTTTGTTTTTTATTTTTTTTATTACATAAAAATGTGTATTTTTTAGGGGATTTTTTTTAAATTATTTTTTAATATTTTTTTTACAATTTTTTTAAAAAAATGATTTCTTTCAACTTGTCCCTTTATGGGACTTTCACTTTTTTTACTTTTGATTGCAGTTACAATGCATTGCAATGCTCTGGCATTGCAATGCATTGCAACTATAGTGGAAGCTGCTGTGACATGATCACAGCAGCTTCCATTAGCTAAATGACCCGGAGGTTGTCATGACAACCCCCGGGTCATCAAGGCAGACATCGGCCCTGCAAATACAGTGCAGGGTGCCGATCTGAGGCAGAGGGAGCTCCCGACCCTCTGCCTCCCCCCTGAGCTCTGCGATCGCGCTGGATCGCAGCAGTCAGGGGGTTAACAGCCAGGGGCGGTGGGGGCTCCGCTCCTGGCTGTCAGTGCAGGAAGCCTGGCCACTGCAGCGCCGGCTCCTGCACTGATCGCGCTGGGGAAGCTGAAATTTCAGCTTCTCCTGCGCGATCGCTGCTGTGTTTGGTCAGTCAGATTGACTGACCAATCACAGCGCTGTGAGTGCGGGGACCGACGGCAAAGGTCCCCGCACCGCTTGCCGTGCCTGTCAGCTGTCTGTGACAGATGTCGGCACTGATCTACCACTGCGTGTTTACACGCAGTGGTAGATCAAAGGCATGACGTGCAGAGTCCGTCCTGGTGCCGGAACTGGCACCTTGCCATGACGGACTCTGCACGTCAGTGGACATTAAGGGGTTAATTAAACTGATAGGACTTGATTTGTAAAGGCACAAACCTGTCTATACAAGACCACACAGCTCACAGTGCATGTCAGACCAAATGAGAATCATGAGGTCAAAGGAACTGGCCAAGGAGCTCAGAGACAAAGGAACTGGCCAAGGAGCTCAGAGACAGAATTGT
Organism: Oophaga sylvatica; assembly: GCA_033576555.1. Taxonomy (NCBI): domain Eukaryota; kingdom Metazoa; phylum Chordata; class Amphibia; order Anura; family Dendrobatidae; genus Oophaga; species Oophaga sylvatica. The sequence goes on from JARQOD010000003.1 coordinate 331,642,859, forward strand.
GGCAAGGCACACATTTGGCCAAGGTTACAAAAGAATTTCTGCAGTACTCAAGGTTCCTAAGAGCACTGTGGCCTCCATAATCCTTAAATGGAAGAAGTTTGGGACCACCAGAAGTCTTCCTAGACCTGGCCGTCCAGCCAAACTGAGCAATCGTGGGAGAAGAGCCTTGGTGAGAAAGGTAAAGAAGAACCCAAGATCACTGTGGCTGAGCGCTACAGATACAGTAAGGAGATAGGAGAAAGTTCCACAAAGTCAACTATCACTGCAGTCCTCCACCAGTCATGCCTTTATGGCAGAGTGGCCAGCGGAAGCCTCTCCTCAGTGCAAGACATAAGAAAGCCCACATAGAATTTGTTAAAAAACACATGAAGGACTCCCAGACTATGAGCAATAAGATTCTCTGGTCTGATGAGACGAAGATAGAACTTTTTGGTGATAATTATACGCGGTATATGTGGAGGAAACCAGGCACTGCTCATCACCTGCCCAATACAATCCCAACAGTGAAACATGGTGGTGGCAGCATCATGCTATGGGAGTGTTTTTCAGCTGCAGGGACAGGACGGCTGGTTGCAATTGAAGGAAACATGAATGCAGCCAAGTACAGAGATATTCTGGATGAAAACCTCTTCCAGAGTGCTCTGGAACTCATACTTAGCCGAAGATTCACCTTCCAACAAGACAATGAACCTAAGCACACAGCTAAAATAACAAAGTCGTGGCTTCAGAACAACTCTGTGACCATTCTTGACTGGCCCAGCCAGAGCCCTGATGTAAACCCAATTGGGCATCTCTCGAGAGACCTGAAATTGGCTGTCCACCAACGTTCACCATCCAACCTGACGGAACTGGAGAGGATCTGCAAGGAAGAATGGCAGAGGATCCCCAAATCCAGGTGTGAAAAACTTGTTGCATCATTCCCAAGAAGAATCATGGCTGTACTAGCTCAAAAGGGTGCTTCTACTCAATACTGAGCAAAGAGTCTGAATACTTATGACCATGTGATATTTCAGTTTTTCTTTTTTAATAAAGTTGCAAAAATTTCTACATTTCTGTTTTTTTCTGTCAAGGGGGGTTGCAGAGTGTACATTAATGAGAAAAAAATGAACTTTTTTGAATTTACCAAATGGCTGCAATGAAACAAAGAATGAAAAATTTAAAGGGGTCTGAATACTTTCCGAACCCACTGTACAATTGTCTTAAAAAAGGTGCAAATGAAAAATAGGTTACAAACACCAAAAACTAGTAAAAAAAAGTGCAAATTTGAGCCCATAGTCTTCTGTAGTGATAAAAAAGCTTTTACCAGGACACTACCATGTGCTGATAAAGAGCAAAAATGCAGAAATATATGGGTCTAGAAATGGGCGGCTTTGGTTTGGTAGATAGTTATATCATGTTTCATGGCTCAGACTTACACGGTGGCTATCTATAAGTGGCTGCGCATCTACCGGTGCATCATAAATTTTAGCAATATATCATGGCATTAGTTATAACTCATCCTTGTATTTGCAGCACTGCATTGGAGGAGGGGGATACTTCCCAGAAGGAAGTCCCAAACAGTGCGGAGATTTTCCTTCCTACGACTGGGACGGGTATGGAGCCGGAAGTGGATCCAGTTGCAGCAAGGAAATCACAGAATCTGCTGTTCTCCTCTTCTACCGCTAACCAGCTGCCTGTACTGTTCCCGTTATGTCTGTACTGATTACATGGATACATGGTGCAGAATAAAGTTTTAGATTAGACAAAGCAGCAACGTCTCCTGGCTCATTGTAGGAGATGAGTGCAAATGGGGAAATTACATCCTTGCAAGAGGATGGGACCTGATACAGCTCAAACTGGAGTTTAGGAAGAGCATTGAGTTCATGAAGTACACGTAATATGTTGTGACTGTCTATTCCATCCTTGATGAGAAAACATTGGCCACAACATGTAGACCTCTCCTGATCAGATTCTCAAGTCATTAGTGACTACAGGTGTACCCACAGTACTAGCCCATGAACATTGCTCATAAGGATAGCCTCAAAGTGATGCCCATAGTGATAGTATCTGATGGGTGCCCATAATGCTAGCCTTATAACAGTGCCCATGGTGCTAACCTCAAAGTAGTTCCCATAGTGCTAGCCTTACAGTAGTTCCATAATGCTAGAGAGATGCTCACAGTGCTAGCTTCAGAATGGTACCATAGCCTGAGATTAGTGCCCAGAGAGTTAGTAGTGTTCAAAGGGCAAACTTCAGAGTGGTGCACATAGTACTAGCCTCAGAGTGGTGCCCATAGTACTAGCCTCAGAGTGGTGCCCATAGTACTAAAAACTCAGAGTGGTGCCCATAGTAATAGCTTCAAAGTGGTGTCCATAGTACTAGCCTCAGAGTGGTGCCCACAGTACTAAACTCAGAGTGGTGCCCATATTACTGGCCTCAAAGTGGTGCCTATAATGCAAAACTCAGAGTGGAACCCATAGTGCTAGCCTCAGAGTCTTATTATAGTGCTAACCATACGGCTAGCCTCAGTGTAGTGCCTATATTCAAGTTTATGAGTAATGCCCATAATGCTAGCCTTAGAGTGATGCCCATAACGCAAGCCTCAGAGTGGTGACCATAAGGCTATCCTCAGAATGGTAACTATGGTGCCACCATTGTGAAAAAGCCTAAATAGTAAAAGAGGACATGGATTGGTACTGCTCCTACTCTCCATAATACTATGAGACCCACACTAGCACTTAGCATGTAACACCCAGACCCTCTCTTTTCTTCAACTGTGGTTAACGGAGAAAAAAATGACAGTCCATCCCTGCCCTCACTGATTGATTAGTATTGTGCCTTATTCCACGAGCGGTACATAACATGGATACAAAATCCTATGGCTGTAATAAAACACAATACTACTAAGTGATCAGGGAGGACATGATTATTATTCTCATTGAAACATATTAAGGTATAACAAGCTTGTCTGTTCTATAAGGTTCCCTCTCCACTGACGGCAGACTGGAACCCTAAAGCCGGCGTCACACTAAGTAGGAATATGGACGAGTGAGAGGCGTGAAAACCATGCATTACACACGGAAAAATATTTCTCTATGGGGCAGCTCTGATCATGCGTATTTTTCTTGGGCGTATCTTACGGTGCAAGACACCCGCAGCATGCTGCGATTGTACGCGTATTACGCCCGTTGTACGCCAATGAAAGTCTATGGGTGCGAGAAAACAACGGATTACACACGGACCAGACGTATGACTTGTGAGAAATACGCAAGACTTCTGCAGCTCACAGGAAATGGTGTAACACATGCAGGAGGAAGCTGGCACATGCAAATTAGCTCAAAAAGAGCGCCAGACATCCCGGAAGGACGCCTCCACGGAGTTGGCCATGGTGCCTACGTTCATCAACGTTGACATGTTGAGAGTCTTGCTGCAGAAGAGGGCCAAAATGTGCCACAAAAGAGATGCACATTACGCAGAACGCGCAACGAAAGAGGCGGCATGGAGGCGCATCTGTCTGAAGATTTTTCACCACTTTGGCGACAGCCCACGCTAGAAGCATCAGCGAATCAGTAAGTTACTTGATTAGTATTCACTTTTGTTAACGCTCACAGCGTAGTTGTAGCGCAGAATTAGCCCCTTTTTTTTAACATTTGTCCGGCAAATGTTTGTATAGTCGCATCCTACTAGACCCCCATGACTATATAACGTGTCTTTAGAATAATTAGGCTTTGTCCAGCTAACTAAATTAGTACATTATATGTGTCATTGCAGTGGATGATGTTATGAGAAGATGGAGAAGCAGCCGTGACCAATACAGGCGCCAACGCCAGCAGAGGGCCACGAACGGGTCAGCAGCACCCAAAAAGCGAAAGTACGTTTACTTAGACAGGCTGGGTTTTCTTCCACCTATTCTGACTCTCAAACGGTAAGTACATACATCACACCACATACCACACAGGCAGTTTAGGCTCACCTCTCAAACATGTTCTAATCCACTTTCATTTCCTAACAGATATGATGATCCTCCTGCACGGGCGCCTACACATTTTCCCATTCCCCCACCGAAACAACGTTGGCAACAACAGGGTCAAATGGCTGCCTATAATCCGACTTCACAATATGACGACTTGTACAGATCCTGTGTTGCAGGCTGGTCCCAGCCTGGATGTGCTCAACATTGTCATATTGGGGGGTATGAGTCTCGTGGGTATCATCTTCCACAGGAATATAATCTCGCTTATCTGTATGGCAATGTGCCCACACACCAACCTGACCATGGCCAGATGTTAGCTCAGGGGCCTGAAAATCTAACTCAACTGGGTGATGGTCAAGGTGGTGATCCAAGCCAACCACAAAGAGATGCTGGGAAGCCACCAACCCCACCACCCACATACCACCAGCTGTGATTTTATATGAAAATTATATTTTAGGATTTAGAAACCAGTTAGGAATGGTTTTAGATTTACTTTATCCTCCTATTGTGTCTAAGACATTAGCAGTAATATACATGACTGTTAACATATGCTAGCAATATGCTGTTCACTAGGCAAACTCAACTTCTATTATTTTCATTATTTGCTCCTATTGCGAGAAATGTTAGTTCTTTGTGATCATTTATTTTAACAAGATGTTGTGTAACGCATATTTGCACTAATCTGAATGCCTATAAATACCATATGGTACTTAGCTGGTGGTATATGGGATATGGGAAAATATTATTATTTCGTTAGATATTATTTCTACCAATGTTTGTTATTTTGTCCCCATCCCTGGTAAAAATTGTTGGCTAATGCATCATTGCATTAGTCTAGTCTTAGAACCTAACCATATGGGGCAGATATATGGTGCTCACTAGTGGTAGTGAACGTTGGTTATTTGTTTACATTACATTTCACTCCATGTTGGCTACTGCATATTTGAAGTAGTATAACCTTGTCAAGCAAACATATGGGTCACATATGATCAGCAGTACCCATAGTGACTATAGTTTTAGCCATTTATATACTATGATGTATGGAGCAATTTGGAATGTTGTGATGCCTTATTTTGGTTCTTGTTTAAGACTGCAAAATTACACAAATGTGGTGTTAATACATATATCATATGAAGCAATTATGGTTGTCACTACCTCAAGTGCCAGTTATCACATATAAATATGTTTTTGGATACAAAGTTTGGACTCTTTTTTTGTACGTTGTTTGTACTCAACCACCAACATATGTGTTATGACCATTAACACCAGACAGACAATATGAGAATTGTCGCAGAGTGCATCTTCTTATCGTCGGCACTGTACTTACGCAAGCTTCAGACAGTAAGATATCTTGAGTAAACAGTATTTACCGTATATACTCGCGTATGAGCCGAGATTTTCAGCCCATTTTTTAGGGCTGAAAGTCCCGCTCTCGGCTTATACGCGAGTCATAAACCGGGGGGTCGGCGGGGGAGGGGGAGCGGGGGAGTCAGATCATACTTACCACTCCGCCGGCGCGTCTCTTCAGCCCCCCTTCTTCTACCACGATCTCAGGGTCCTTCCTGCAGCGGTCACATGGTACCGCTCATTAAAGTCATGAATATGCACACATTCATGACTTTAATGAGCGGTACCACGTGACCGCTATAAGAAGGAAGAGCTGCGGGAGAAGAGCAGGGGCTGCAGAAAGGCGCCGGCGAGGGGTAAGTATAGGAGATATTTACCTGTCCCCATTCCACTGCTGCTGGCCCCGGTTTCCTCGCGTCCTCTAGCTGTGAATGTTCAGGTCAGAGGGCGCGATGACGTAGTTAGTGCTGGAGGACGGTAAATATCTCAGGTGGAACCTATGGGGCATAATCTGTGGAGCATATGGGGCATAATCTGTGGAACATATGGGGCATAATCCGTGGAGCATATGGGGCATAATCTGTGAAGCATATGGGGGCATAACCTGTTGAACCTATGGGGCATAATCTGTGGAGCATATGGGGCATAATCTGTGGAACCTATGGGGCATAATCTGTGGAGCATATGGTGCATAATCTGTGGAGCATATGGGGCATAATCTGTGGAACATATGGGGCATAATGTTATGTTTCGGTAACTGAGGAGAAATAGCAAAAAACAGCAAAAGCGGTAATACACCAGAGAGGCTGGAACCTATTGGATTGCAGTAACCTGAACTAACCACACAACTAGAGGTAGCCGTGGAGCGTTCCTACGTTGATCCTAGACGCCTCGTCAGAGCCAGAGAGATAACTACACCTAAAGGCAGAAAGATGAAAGCTATCTGCCCCGGAGCAGATCCCCAAAGAAAATAGGAATCCCCCAAACATGTAATGGCGGTTAGACAAGAAGAAAGCATGGACACAGACAGAAAATAGAATGAGCAAACGCTGGGGCCCAATCTGTCTAGACAGAAAAGTACAGGAAAGAATTCTGACTGCAATCCAACAAAACCCTAACAAAAATACCAACACTTCTGATTGCCAAAAAACCTGAGATCACACGATCTCATCCACCTAAATCAGATCTCTGGTGTAACAAAACGCTATTCAGCAAATAAAAAGTAACAAAAGAGCAAAGCAAAAGTGCAGACACAAACGGAGCACAATTGCAGCACCAGACCCCCAAAAGGGGACAGGCTGCAGTCCACTGCAGGCAGCAACCAGCAGAGAAAATCAAACAGAGAAAAAAAAGCAAACACTTATCTGAAGGAGAGCAGGAAACTAGCAGTGCTTCAAGCAAGACCAGAAGGAACAATTGATAACCGGCAAGGCTGCTGGGAACTCAGGCCACTTATATCCTACCATTCAGCGCCAGCTGAAGGCCATTCATTAATCAGTTCATTACCCTCAGCAACCACCGGAGGGAGTCCCAGCTCAGAAGCCGCCTCCAGCATATTCACAACACATAATCTGTGGAGCATATGGGGGCATAATCTGTGGAACCTATGGGGCATAATCTGTGGAGCATATGGGGGCATAATCTGTAGAACCTATGGGGCATAATCTGTGGAGCATATGGGGCATAATCTGTGGAGCATATGGGGCATAATCTGTGGAACATATGGGGCATAATCTGTGGAGCATACGGGGCATAATCTGTGGAACATATGGGCCATAATCTGTGGAGCATATGGGGCATATTCTGTGGAACATATGGGGCATAATCTGTGGAACATATGGGGCATAATCTGTGGAGCATATTGGGCATAATCTGTGGAGCATATGGGGCATAATCTGTGGAGCATATGGGGGCATAATCTGTGGAACCTATGGGGCATAATCAGTGAAACATATGGAGGCATAATCTGTGGAACCTATGGGGCATAATCTGTGGAGCATATGGGGCATAATCTGTGGAGCATATGGGACATAATCTGTGGAACATATGGGGCATAATGTTATGTTTCGGTAACTGAGGAGAAATAGCAAAAAATAGCAAAAGCGGTAATACACCAGAGAGGCTGGAACCTATTGGATTGCAGTAACTGTCACGCTGTCTAATGATATGACTACAATGTCAGTAAACTATTTATACAGGAACCACACTCTATACAACATATAGTTTAGCAACCTAAGAATGTAAGTATAAAATAGATTTACCTGACACAATATCAGCAGAACTTAGGGTTAATCTTGAGGACTAGATGTGCAGAGACGATATCAGTTGAACTCAGGGTTAATCTTGAGGACTTGATGAGCTGTAACAGGAAAGAGGAGGACCGGGGTCTAACCTGACCCTACACTGGGGTCCTAACTAATCCCTTACCTTGGAGGTACTGATAATGGTTCAGAGGTCCAAGTCTCCAGCCTAACCCTGTCTCCTATCAGACCCTGAACCCTGTAATCAGTCCTAAGAAGGATCCTGATTACCACCAAAGGGATATGGGCTGATCTCAGCTAAATACACAGATTAGACATATAAGACAGACAGGATAGCACTCTCTTGCATACACACTCAAACACCGAAGGAACATAAATGGTCTGGGAAATAAACTCTAAGCAAGTTAAGCTTAAAACAACTAAGGAGCTCTCTCAACTAGAGTCTATACAGATTCATTCCTATCTGTGGTCTGCATGAAGTGTTTCACTGGCAACTCCCAAAGCAGACAACCAGAAACTTAAAGGAAACCAATCAACAAATAATCAATTGCAGCCGGGAGAAACTGCACCCAGTCCCAGCACCGAGCACAGACAGAATTAACTCCCTAGCTGCCAAACACAAAGAAACAGCAACTCAGCTGTGAGAAGTCAAAATGTGCAACCGCGACGATCTTCGTGGCAATGCACACATGACAGTACCCCCCCTTCTACGAGGGGCCTCCGGACCCTCAGGGCCAGGCCTGCCGGGTGAGTTCTGTGGAAGGTCCGAACCAAACGATCTGCGTTAACATCAGACGCAGGGACCCACGTCCTCTCCTCCGGACCATACCCCTTCCAATGCACCAAGTACTGAAGGGACCGGCGATTCAGGCGAGAGTCAATGATTTTTGATACTTGAAATTCCAAGTTACCATTGACCAACACTGGAGGAGGAGGTAGAGGTGACGGTATGACTGGTGCCACATACCTTTTAAGTAATGACTTGTGGAACACATTATGAATTTTAAAAGTAGAAGGGAGTTCCAGACGAAATGACACAGGATTAATTATGGAACTGATCCTGTATGGCCCGATGAATCTGGGACCCAGTTTCCAGGAGGGCACTTTAAGTTTTATATTCCTGGTAGACAACCATACCAGATCGTTCACATTCAGATCTGGACCAGAAACTCTCCTCCTATCAGCCATACGTTTGTAACGGTTCCCCATCGTACTCAAATTATTCAATACACCTCGCCACACAGAAGCAAGTAACGACGAGAAACGCTCCTCCTCAGGAACCCCAGAAGGACCCCCCCATTGAAAGTACAAAACTGGGGATGAAAACCATATGCCCCAAAAAACGGGGACTTACCAGTGGACTCGCTCCGCCTGTTGTTAAGAGCGAACTCTGCCAGAGGCAAGAAAGATGACCAGTCCTCCTGGTTCTCCGAGACAAAACACCGGAGATATGTCTCTAAACTCTGATTCAGACGCTCTGTCTGACCATTGGTCTGTGGATGAAAAGCCGAGGAAAACGACAATTGCATCCCCCGACGTAAACAAAATGCCCTCCAAAATTTGGACACAAACTGAGACCCCCTATCTGACACCACATCAGAAGGCAACCCATGAAGTCTCACGATCTCCCTAATGAACACCTGCGCCAGAGTTTTAGCATTAGGGAGTGCAGGAAGAGCAACGAAATGTGCCATCTTACTGAACCTGTCAACAACCACCAGTATGACAGTATTCCCTGACGACGGAGGAAGATCCGTAATGAAGTCCATAGATAAATGAGTCCATGGACGCTCCGGAAGTTTCAAGGGTAAAAGGGTCCCAGATGGACGGGTATGAGGAGTTTTAGAGCGAGCACAAACCCCACAGGACGCGACAAAAGTTATAACATCTTTATTAGTGTTAGGCCACCAAAATCGGCGAGAAAGGAGATCTAAAGTAGCCTTACTCCCTGGATGTCCTGCTAAAGCAGAATTATGATGTGCCTCAATAACCTTTTGTCTCAACTGATTCGGGACAAACAGTCTCCCTGGAGGTCCTGCAGGGGCGTCCCCCTGAGCCTCTAACACCTCCTCCTCAAGCTCAGAACATACAGACGACACTACCACCCCCTCCTGAAGGATAGGAATCGGGTCATCCGTTTTCCCGGCCCCTGGGAAACTGCGAGACAAAGCATCAGCCTTTACATTCTTAGACCCCGGACGATAAGTGACGACAAAATTAAACCTGGTAAAAAACAACGACCATCGAGCTTGTCTGGAATTCAGACGCTTAGCGGATTCTAAATACAGCAGGTTCTTGTGATCAGTAATAACGGTGACCGGGTGGACTGCCCCTCCAAAAAGTGACGCCATTCTTCAAAAGCCAATTTAATGGCCAAAAGTTCCCTATTGCCGATATCATAATTCCTTTCGGCGGACGACAATTTCTTAGAAAAGAAAGCGCACGGATGCCATTTACCAGGGGACGGACCCTGGGACAATATAGCACCCACCCCTACGTCAGACGCGTCCACCTCCACAACGAACGGCTGAGATACATCTGGTTGGATGAGAACGGGTGCCGAAGCAAAACATCTCTTTAAAGAGGAAAAGGCTTGGCAAGCTTTGTCCGACCACCTAGAAAAATCCGTCCCTTTTCTCGTCATGTCTGTGAGAGGTTTGACGACAGACGAGAAATTACAAATAAATTTCCGGTAGTAATTAGCAAACCCCAAAAAACGCTGCAGAGCCTTAAGATCCCCTGGCTGATCCCATTCAAGCACTGCTCTCACCTTTTCAGGGTCCATACGGAAACCGGAGTCTGACACCAAAAAACCCAAAAACTGAAGTTCCTGTACGGCAAAAACACACTTCTCCAGTTTGGCGTATAGTTTATTGTCTCGCAAGATCTGCAACACCTGTCTCACATGCTCCTGGTGAGACACAAGATCTGGCGAGTAAATTAAAATGTCATCCAAATATACGACCACAAACACCCCCACAAGGTGACGAAAAATGTCATTAACAAAATGTTGGAATACTGCTGGTGCAGTAGTCAGACCAAAAGGCATAACCAGGTTTTCATAATGTCCCTCCGGCGTGTTAAACGCCGTTTTCCACTCATCCCCCTCTTTTATTCTAATCAGATTATACGCCCCCCTGAGATCCAATTTAGAGAACCATTTGGCGCCAACAATTTGATTCAAGAGATCAGGAATAAGAGGGAGTGGATACGGATCTCGAACAGTAATCCGATTAAGTTCGCGGAGATCCAAGCAAGGGCGTAGGCTCCATCTTTTTTCTTCACAAAGAAGAACCCCGCGGCTACAGGGAAGATGAAGGTCTAATATGCCCTTTGGCCAGACTTTCGGAAATATAATCTTTCATAGCCTGTCTTTCAGGACCAGAAAGATTATACAACCTAGCTTTAGGTAACTTAGCATCAGGAAGAAGATTAATAGAGCAGTCATACACACGATGAGGAGGCAACTCCCGATACCCCTCCTCAGAAAAAACATCCCCAAAATCCTCCAAAAAAGGAGGCAATGTACTAGGTACGACCGCACTGATGACTGTGTTCATGCAGTTGCTTTTGCAAAACTCACCCCATTGGCTTATCTCTCTGGACTGCCAATTAATTACAGGGTTATGTTTAACCAGCCAAGGAAGTCCCAACACAATGGGAGTAGGTAGACCCTCCAACACATAACAAGATAATTGTTCCCTATGTATTGCCCCTACCCGAAGGTCAATGTTATGAACCTCATGAACAAAGCTACCTTGGCCGAGAGGCCTGGCGTCAATGGAAAAAATAGGGATCGGTTTGACCAATACACTCAGATGCATACCTTGAGCCTGAGCAAACTGAGCGTCAACCAGATTGGCGCCGGAACCACTATCCAGAAGAACAGACAATCTCTTCACTCTAGTACCAAACACCACCTCCACTGGTACAAGGAACTGAGAAGAACCGGCGGATGAAATACATACTCCCAGGTTGTCATCCACCACACAACCTGGGATTAGCAGTTTTCCGGCGACTTTTTACTTAACAAGACACGGGATGGACATTCTCCAACAAAATGTCCCTCTTTCCCGCAGAAAAAACACCTTCTAGTCCTGCGGCGTGCCGCCAATCCCCTACTACGAAAAGATGTCCCTCCCAACTGCATAGGCTCATCCGAACAGACAAGGGGAACCTCAACATAAGGGACTTTAGTAGTAGGTGGAGTAACAACAGGGAGTGGAGTTACCTCACCCCTCTCCCGAAGCCGTCTATCAGTACGGATAGCTAAGGCCATAGCAGCCTCCAGAGAAGGAGGAGACTCATACTGAGCCAAAACGTCTTTTAATTTGTCAGAAAGCCCATGACAAAACTGGCTCCTAAGAGCTGGGTCATTCCACTGAGTATCCGTGGCCCATCTACGAAACTCAGAAGCAAATTCCTCCGTAGGACGATCTCCCTGCTGTATCTTACGTAATTTAGTCTCAGCAAGAGAGACCCGATCTGGGTCATCATATACCAATCCCAGAGCAGTAAAAAATTGATCTACAGACTGTAGAGCCGGGGATCCCGGAGGAAGGGAAAATGCCCAGGATTGAGGGTCCCCTTGAAGAAGTGAGATAACAATTCCCACTCTCTGCTCATCACTCCCTGATGATCGCGGCCGAAGCCGAAAATATAATTTACATGCCTCCCGGAAGGTAAAAAATTTGTCTCGCCCACCAGTGAACCTATCTGGAAGAGCCACCTTAGGTTCAACTCTGGTTTGCTCCAGGGGAGACAAAACTTTGGACTTAATGTCCGTCAGCTCCATGGATAATCCCTGCAACTGCAGAGCCAGCTGGGCTACTGGATCCATGGTAACTAGAGATAATTTTTTATGGCCAGTGAAAATGTCACGCTGTCTAATGATATGACTACAATGTCAGTAAACTATTTATACAGGAACCACACTCTATACAACATATAGTTTAGCAACCTAAGAATGTAAGTATAAAATAGATTTACCTGACACAATATCAGCAGAACTTAGGGTTAATCTTGAGGACTAGATGTGCAGAGACGATATCAGTTGAACTCAGGGTTAATCTTGAGGACTTGATGAGCTGTAACAGGAAAGAGGAGGACCGGGGTCTAACCTGACCCTACACTGGGGTCCTAACTAATCCCTTACCTTGGAGGTACTGATAATGGTTCAGAGGTCCAAGTCTCCAGCCTAACCCTGTCTCCTATCAGACCCTGAACCCTGTAATCAGTCCTAAGAAGGATCCTGATTACCACCAAAGGGATATGGGCTGATCTCAGCTAAATACACAGATTAGACATATAAGACAGACAGGATAGCACTCTCTTGCATACACACTCAAACACCGAAGGAACATAAATGGTCTGGGAAATAAACTCTAAGCAAGTTAAGCTTAAAACAACTAAGGAGCTCTCTCAACTAGAGTCTATACAGATTCATTCCTATCTGTGGTCTGCATGAAGTGTTTCACTGGCAACTCCCAAAGCAGACAACCAGAAACTTAAAGGAAACCAATCAACAAATAATCAATTGCAGCCAGGAGAAACTGCACCCAGTCCCAGCACCGAGCACAGACAGAATTAACTCCCTAGCTGCCAAACACAAAGAAACAGCAACTCAGCTGTGAGAAGTCAAAATGTGCAACCGCGACGATCTTCGTGGCAATGCACACATGACAGTAACCTGAACTAACCACACAACTAGAGGTAGCCGTGGAGCGTTCCTACGTTGATCCTAGACGCCTCGTCACAGTCAGAGAGATAACTACACCTAAAGGCAGAAAGATGAAAGCTATCTGCCCCGGAGCAGATCCCCAAAGAAAATAGGAATCCCCCAAACATGTAATGGCGGTTAGACAAGAAGAAAGCATGGACACAGACAGAAAATAGAATGAGCAAACGCTGGGGCCCAATCTGTCTAGACAGAAAAGTACAGGAAAGAATTCTGACTGCAATCCAACAAAACCCTAACAAAAATACCAACACTTCTGATTGCCAAAAAACCTGAGATCACACGATCTCATCCACCTAAATCAGATCTCTGGTGTAACAAAACGCTATTCAGCAAATAAAAAGTAACAAAAGAGCAAAGCAAAAGTGCAGACACAAACGGAGCACAATTGCAGCGCCAGACCCCCAAAAGGGGACAAGCTGCAGTCCACTGCAGGCAGCAACCAGCAGAGAAAATCAAACAGAGAAAAAAAAAGCAAACACTTATCTGAAGGAGAGCAGGAATCTAGCAGTGCTTCAAGCAAGACCAGAAGGAACAATTGATAACCGGCAAGGCTGCTGGGAACTCAGGCCACTTATATCCTACCATTCAGCGCCAGCTGAAGGCCATTCATTAATCAGTTCATTACCCTCAGCAACCACCGGAGGGAGTCCCAGCTCAGAAGCCGCCTCCAGCAAATTCACAACACATAATCTGTGGAGCATATGGGGGCATAGTCTGTGGAGCATATTGGGCATAATCTGTGGAGCATATGGGGCATAATCTGTGGAGCATATGGGGGCATA
>JARQOD010000003.1:331657040-331695154 GCA_033576555.1 Oophaga sylvatica
TTACTGCGCAAATGCCACAAAGTATCTCACCTACAATACGCAAAACAGCACAGAGACAAGGGTCAAAACTTCTGAAACAAGGTAATTTGGAGTGATGTGATCAAAATTTAACTTTTTGACCACAACCATAAACGTTACATTTGGAGAGAGGTCAACAAGGCCTATGATGAAAGGAACACCATTCCTACTGTAAAGCACAGAGGTGGATCGCAGATGTTTTGGGGATGTGTGAGCTACAAAGGCACAGGAAACTTGGTCAAAGCTGAAGGAAAGATGAATGCAGCATGTTATCAGCAAATACTGGAGGCAAATTTGCAATCATCAGCATGGAAGCTGCGCATGGGACGTACTTGGACGTTCCAACATGACAATGATCCAAAACACAAGGCCAAGTCGACCTGTCATTGGTTGCAGCAGAACAAAGTGAAGGTTCTGGAGTGGCTATCTCAGTCTCCTGACCTCAATATCATTGAGCCACTTTGGGGAGATCTCAAGCGTGCAGTTCATACTAGACAGCCCAGGAATCTACAGGAACTGGAGGCTTTTTGCCAAGAAGACTTGGGCAGCTTAACTATCTGAGAAAATAAAGAACCTCATCCACAACTACCACAAAAGACTTCAAGCTGTCATTGATGTTAGAGGGGGCAATACACGGTATTAAGCAATGAGGTATGTGAACTTTTGATCAGGGTCATTTGGATGTTTTGGGTTGTCATTATGATTTAAAAAGAAAAAACACAGTAGTTTAACAATAAATGACTTCACCCAACCACTAACCATGAGTGGAGAAAACGTTTTGGTGCTATCATTCATATTCTCTGAAAAAAGGCCAAGAAAGCAAAAATTCTGCAGGGGTATGTAAACTTTTGAGTAAACTGTATCATGGTCTATACCTATGTAATGTGGAACAGGGCCGTGACCATGGGGAAGGTACTCGTTTCTTGCTCTCCAGGACATTACATGAAGGTGCGGGTGTGTGGACTTGTGCTGTGGGGTCGCTACACCCTTGCAGGCCGCACGTTACCAATGACTTGGGTTAGCCAGGACTAGGTGATAAACAGTTCAATGAGGGAGACAACAAGTCAAAAACATATTTTTTTACCCTACGATAACTTGAAGATTATATACAGGAGATAGGGCCACACAACTTGGACGTTTCCGTCACCAAACTGAGCTTTTTCCACACACAGTTTCAACTCCTTCCTCTTTACTTGTTTGTGTCTACCTTCAACGTCCCTTTCTACTTCACCACAGCCCATCTCAGTATTACAGTCTGGTTACCAAGAGTCTTATCCTCAATCGACGCTTGTGCCAGTATGGCCAGCATTTATCTTCTCTGTCCCTAATGCTTTGGAACTCTCGCCCAGGCACTCTCTTTGTTTTGCGTTCTGTATCCCAACTAGGCCCATTACCGTTATGGGTTTATAAACTCTGAGCTGTACTGCTAGACTTCCTGACCCAGGACCCATCTCCGATCGATCAGTCTGTTCTTTCGGTCACTTCTCTTCCACTTTCCTCTAGGATCTCGCTATCTCTTAGCTCAATCTCTACTCACATTAGGGACACCCAATTTATACGGCACTGCTCACATTAGACCTTGAGTATGCTTTCTTCGCACACTGGGATAAGGAAAAGACCTTCATCTATTATGCAGAGTAAGCAGCTACAATAAGTGTCTCTCCGTTTGGAGGACCCGACAGATCTGTGCATTACAAGGACAGCCTATTTGTTTCAGTAGGAAATGAGTAATACTTATTTTGCCCTGTGGGTGGTGCAACAGGGAAATTAAACACCTGCTGCTGAGTTCTCACACAGATTTCAGCTGATCATTAGGTGGTCCCATTTGCAGAACAACCTATGAACGGCCTATTATTCCAAGAAAACAAGAAAAAAACACTACGGAGGTCCCTCAAGTTACAGCACACGCAAAAAGCAATATTTTCAACATATCTTTCCTGGGTTATTTGAAACCACATTCAACATACAATTCATTGAGATAATACAACTGTATTACCAAAGTGGTGCCCTGGTTGGCCGTCTAGCAATGCCTCTCTATAGTACTACACTCCCTGACAGAAGTTATGTCGCTGATCCATGTTATGTAAATAAAAGCTTATAACCTGACGTTAAATTCATCCGTTGGTTGTATAAATTATTCTTTTGAAAGCTGAAACCCTCCGGAATGTGGTTTAGGTTAAGAAAATAAATTGGCATCAATGCAGAAATATTGATCATTTAATGGACACAGAATGGTCAGATTATGGCAAGACACTGGCGCCGGGACCGTGGGAGAAGAGCAGGGGCTACAGAGAGAGACGAGCCGGCGGGAGGGTGAGTGTAAGGGATATTTACCTGTCCCGTTCCACCGCTGCTCGCCGCTGTGTCCTCGGGTCCTCTTGCTGCAATGTTCAGACAGAGGGCGCGATGACGTGGTTACTGTGCGCCGTGCCCTCTGCCTGAGCATTGACTGCTGGAGAACCCGGAAGATAGCGGTGGACCCAGTGACAGGTAAATGTCTCAGGTGCCGGGCCCTGAGCGAGCGGTGACACCGGCACCTGTCCCCGTCTGCTCACAACACGGCACCTGGCGCCCAGCGACGAGAGGTGAGTATGTCTTTTGTTTTTCCGTTGCAGCAGCTGCGGCCGCATAAGGGACCTATACTATGGAGCATCTATGGGGGCATAATACATGGGGCATCTATGGGGCATAATCTATGGATCATATATGGGGGCACAATCTATGGATCATCTATGGGGGCACAATCTATGGATCATATATGGGGGCATAATCTATGGATCATATAAGGGGGCACAATCTATGGAGCATCTATGGGGGCACAATCTATTGATCATATATGGGGGCATAATCTATGGATCATATATGGGGGCACACTCTATGGAGCATCTATGGGGGCACAATCTATGGAGCATCTATGGGGGCATAATCTATGGATCATCTATGGGGCATAATCTATGGATCATCTATGGGGAACAATCTATGGAGCTTCTATGGGGGCATAATCTATGGAGCATCAATGGGGGCACAATCTATGGAGCATCTATGGGGGCATAATCTTTGGAGCATCTATGGGGCACAGTCTATGGATCATCTATGGGGGCACAATCTATGGATCATATATGGGGGCACACTCTATGGAGCATCTATAGGGGCACAATCTATGGAGCATCTATGGGCACAATCTATGGAGCATCTATGGGGCATAATCTATGGATCATCTATGGGGCATAATCTATGGATCATCTATGGGGCACAATCTATGGAGCTTCTATGGGGGCATAATCTATGGAGCATCAATGGGGGCACAATCTATGGAGCATCTATGGGTGCACAATCTATGGAGCATCTATGGGCACAATCTATGGAGCATCTATGGGGCATAATCTATGGATCATCTATGGGGCATAATCTATGGATCATCTATGGGGCACAATCTATGGAGCTTCTATGGGGGCATAATCTATGGAGCATCAATGGGGGCACAATCTATGGAGCATCTATGGGTGAACAATCTATGGAGAATCTATGGGGGCATAATCTATGGATCATCTATGGGGACACAATCTATGGAGCATCTATGGGGGCACAATCTATGGAGCATCTATGGGGGCATAATCTATGGAGCATCTATGGGTGCACAATCTATGGAGAATCTATGGGGGCATAATCTATGGATCATCTATGGGGGCACAATCTATGGAGCATCTATGGGGGCACAATCTATGGAGCATCAATGGGGGCACAATCTATGGAGCATCTATGGGTGCACAATCTATGGAGAATCTATGGGGGCATAATCTATGGATCATCTATGGGGGCACAATCTATGGAGCATCTATGGGGGCACAATCTATGGAGCATCTATGGGGGCATAATCTATGGAGCATCTATGGGGCACAGTCTATGGATCATCTATGGGGGCACAATCTATGGAGCATCTATGGGGGCACAATCTATGGAGCATCTATGGGGGCATAATACATGGGCAGCATATAGGCATAATCTCATTTTCCACCCTAGGCTTATACTCGAGTCGGTAAGTTTTCCCAGTGCTTTGTGGCAAAATTAGGGGGGTCGGCTTATACTTGGGTCGGCTTATACTCGAGTATATACAGTAATTTTTCTGGTATTGTGAAACCACTTACGGATTTGACCAAAAGGGGTGCTGATGTGGTGAATTGGTCTCCAGAAGCAATTTCGGCGTTTCAGGAGCTTAAGCGGAGATTCACTTCTGCTCCTGTTCTACGGCAACCTGATGTTTCTCTCCCATATCAGGTGGAGATAGATGCTTCTGAGATTGGGGCAGGAGTCGTTTTGTCTCAAAGAGATCCGGTAACCTCTAAGATCAACCCTTGTGCCTTCTTTTCACGAAAATTTTCTCCATCTGAACGTAATTATGATGTGGGGAATCGGGAATTATTGGCTATGAAGTGGGCGTTTGAAGAGTGGAGACATTGGTTGGAGGGAGCCAAACATCAAGTTGTGGTCCTTACCGACCACAAGAACTTGATCTATCTGAATCAGCCAAGCGATTGAATCCTAGACAGGTTAGGTGGGCCTTGTTTTTCACGCGTTTTAATTTTGTGGTCTCTTTTCTTCCGGGCACTAAGAATATTAAGGCGGATGCCCTCTCTAGGAGTTTCTTTGCGGATTCTCTTGATGTGACTGAGTCTACTACCATTCTAAATGAGGGTGTGGTTCTTTCCGCTATCTCACCCGATTTGAGACTTGCCCTGGAGGAATTTCAGGAGTATAAACCTGAACGATGCCCTATGGGGAAATTGTATGTTCCCGACCAATGGAGGAGGAGAGTAATGTCTGAAATTCATTGCTCCGCGTTGGCTGGTCATCCTGGTACTTTTGGTACCAGAGATTGGTGAGTCAGTCTTTTTGGTGGCCTGCTTTATCTTGTGATGTCAGGAATTTTGTGCAGTCCTGTGGGACTTGTTCTCGGTCCAAACCCTGTTCTCGCTCTAGTGGTTTGTTAGTGCCTCTTCCGGTGCCCAGGAGGCCATGGACACATATCTCAATGGATTTTATTTCCGACCTCTCTGTCTCTCTGGGAATGGCTGTTATCTGGGTGATCTGTGATAGATTTTCCAAGATGGTCCATCTTGTACCACTGCCGAAGTTGCCATCTTCTTCTGAGTTGGTGCCCTTGTTTTTTCAGCAGGTGGTTCGTTTGCATGGCATTCCAGAGAACATTGTGTCTGACAGAGGAGTCCAGTTTGTTTCCAGATTTTGGAGAGCCTTTTGTTCTAAACTGGGAATTCAGTTGTCCTTCTCCTCTGCGTTTCATCCTCAGATCAATGGGCAGACTGAGAGAGCAAACCAGACTTTGGAGACTTATCCGAGATGCTTTGTGTCTGCTGATCAAGATGATTGGGTCTCTTTTTTGCCCTTGGCTGAATTTGCTCTAAATAATAGGGCTAGTTCTGCCACTTTGATGTCCCCTCTTCTGCAACTTCGGGTTTCATCCTCAGTTCTCTTCAGGGCAGATGGAGGCTTCGGCCTGTCCAGGTGCTGATTCTATTGTAGAGAGAATGCAGCTAATTTGGAATCAAGTAGTAGATAGGTTGTCTCACTCTCAGGAGAGGGCCCAATGGTTTGCCAACCGGCATAGGACTGATGGTCCCTGGTTTAAAGTAGGTGATATGGTTTGGTTGTCCTCAAAAAATATTCCTATGAAGGTTGCGCATCCAAAATTTAAGCCAAGGTTCATTGGACCTTATAAGATTTTGGAAATCCTTAATCCCATTTCTTTCAGTTTGGCTCTTCCAGGAACATTTAAGATTCACAACGTCTTTCATAAATCATTGTTGAAAAAGTTTGTTGAGCCAGTAGTTCCCATTGCTGCGCCCGCTGATCCTGTATTGGTTAAGGGCAATCTGGAGTATGAAGTAGAGAAAGTATTGGATTCTCGTCTGGCTAGATGGAGACTCCAGTACTTGGTCAAGTGGAAAGGTTATGGTTAGGAGGATAATTCTTGGGTGTTTGCTTCTGACATTCATGCCGAGAGATTGGTTCGCGTAAGCAAAATCTTTTTTTTCTGTGTTAGAGAACAGCAGCCGAACAGGGAACTGTTGTGAACACTCTTGGTCCGGCTTGTGAGTTTGGGCTCTCTCTGGTGGTTGCTGCTGGTAATGGAGCTGCTCTTGCTGACAGAAGTCGATCACCTGAAGAGGATGATTGGAAATCAGGTGTTTCTGACTGGAGAGATATAAGTGAGCAACCTTCCTTGGGTTGTTGCCGGTGATTTGGTCTTTTTGCTGAGCCTTTGGGAAGTCAGCTTGCTCCTGCTTTCTCCTGCATCTTTCAGATAAGTTTTCGTCTGTTTAAATCTGTCGCTTTTGTTCCCTGCCTTGCTGGTGTGGGTTCAGCCGGGTTTCCTGCGGGAGCCCGCGCAGGACTCTGTTTTGTTTTGCCACAGCTCAAGTCAGTCTTTCAGTATTTCTAGTCTCCTGGTATTTCAGTATCTGTTGTTTTGCGTCAAGTTCACACCAGAGTTCTGATTTAGTGGGGGAGAGGTCGTGTGGCCTCAGTATTTTTGCATATCAGACGTGTTGGAATTTTTCTTAGGGTTTTTGCGGGTTTGCAGACAGTATCCTTTTCTGTCCTGTTCTATCCAGACAGTTTGGGCCCCATCATTTGCTTACGCTATTTTCTGCCTGTGTTTTGTACTTCATCTGTCTCAGCGTCAATATATGTTTGGGGGCTATCTATTCCTTTGGGGCTCTACTCCGGGGCAGTTTAGCTTTTCCCTTTCTCTCTTTAGGCTTAGTTAACTCTTTGGCTGTGTTGTGGCGTCTAGGTCATCGTAGGTACGTCCCACGGCAAATTCTAGTTGTGTTTTCAGTTTAGGGGTCTGCAATCCGCTAAGTTACCAACCTCTCTGGTGTTGTGCTGCCTAGACCATTTCTTTGTTGTCCTCCTCGGTTACCATATCATAACAGGGAACATTATTACAGAACAGGTCCAAGAAGGGGGTCATTATACCAGGAAGGGGCCCAGGATGGGGGACATTATAACTGGAAGAGGACTGGATGGGGTCACTATACCAGGATGGGACACATTATACTAGGAAGGGACGAGAATGGGGGACATTATTAATCGAAATGGACTGGATGGGGACATTATACAAGGATGGGGGGCATTATACTAGGAAAGGGCCATAGGGACATTATAACTGGAAGGGGACTGAATAGAAACATTATACCAGGATTGGGGACATTTTACTAGGAAGGGGCCCGGATGAGGGACATTATTATTGGAAGGGGACTGGATGGAGATATTATACCAGGATGGGGGACATTATACTAGGAAGGGACCCAGGATGGGGGACATTATTACTGGATTGGGACATTATAACAGGATGGGGGACATTATGCTAGGAAGGGGCCCAGGATGGGCGACATATATTACTGGAAAGAGCCAGGATGGGTGACAATAATACAAGATGGGGAACATTAGTACAATACGGGGGTGGGAGGCAACACATATGACTTTATACGATTCAGAATTCTACAAGGACCCAGGTCCAAATTTTGAACTGGAGTCAATTGGACTCTAGTTACACCACTGCATGCCCAAAAATATTGACAACTACACCCCTTGTCATGTGTTGCTTTTCAACAGGGGCCAAGACGGTGGTAGTCATGGCTAACGGTAGCTGCTCTGGCGCACCCTGGCCTCCCGCCACATTAACACAATGTCCCTTCTGTTGTGCACCTGTGGTCCACTTACTTGTAAATCAGGGTACACTCTGGGCTGCTGGGGCTTCCTTCCTTTAAAGCACCACACAATGACAGTCAGAGTCCAAGTCCATTTTCAACAAAACAACTTTACTCAGCTCGTCCAATTCAGTCACAGAAACAGCACAAGGTTCTTCGCAGAATATCACCATTCTGTTCCCTGTATTGTCCCTCATACCTCCAGGAACATTGCAGGGTCCTACTGTCTCCTCCGGTACCGCACCTTCCCGACTGGTCTGACTAACCAGCTTCAGGAGTTCCCTGCCCGCTTCCCTCTCCAAAGGTGAAGTCGAAGGATGGCGCTTCCCAACCTTACCAAGCCGTATACCTTGGGTTGTTCCCACGAAGTTAGCTGCTACCATTTTGATGCTGCCCTGTATTCCTCCACTACCATGTGACTGTCAGCTCCCAGACCCTGGACAGCTAGGTTCCTTTGCTTGAACATTCCCGGACACGACTGAACTGTCCTGGCTCCCAGCTCTCTCTCTACTAACTCCAGGAAGCTCCCCAAAACTACTCTCTCTTAGCCCCTCCTAATTAGCCTAATCCTATTGATCTAATTGTTATCCTATTTTATTGTGCTCCCCCTACTAGTATAAGTCCTACACTTTCCCTATATCTCATCAGCACATAAACATACGTACAATGCATTACACAGTATAACAACATTATAAACATATGAGGTACATCAGCTTTTAACATAGGAACATGTGCAAGGCAAGTGGGGCATAAACTGGCCTCCATGTGCCCCTTACACACCTCCCTCCTTAAAACATGGTCGTCCTCGACCATATAGTGCCAGTAGAACACCACTTTAATATAAAACACACATTTTTTTTTCATTTATAAAACTTATTTTTAACTTATTTTGACGTAAGAAGTCCTTTGGCTCTACATAACAGTCTGTTTCTTTTAACGTTCATCTCTGACCTTTTGGCCAGCAAAATACCATAGGCAGGCGCCTGGTTACAGTTATCTATGACCGGGCATGATCCTCGGGTCGTCCAGTTAACACTACAAGTTCAATTGGCTCCGGTCTCTTTAGTTTCCAGGACCCGAGCACGTACACAGTCGGATAGGTTCTTCCCCTCCATCCTTTCTGCGGAGTACGGCCCTTTAATGCATGTGTACTGCTCTTTCCTAGGCTAAAATTCAGGTTATA
Organism: Oophaga sylvatica; assembly: GCA_033576555.1. Lineage (NCBI taxonomy): Eukaryota > Metazoa > Chordata > Amphibia > Anura > Dendrobatidae > Oophaga > Oophaga sylvatica. The sequence goes on from JARQOD010000003.1 coordinate 331,665,972, forward strand.
CATAACAAACTAAAACACACTCCTTTGCAGCAGCCACATACAGTCCGTTTTCAGTCCAAGGGCACGTAACCCCTCAGGGTTAAAGTTCCTGCAGTCCAGCAGGGGAGGCGCAATGTGCACAACAAAACTTGGGGAGGGGGAAATAATGTCCAACGCTAAACTGTGACCGCACCGGTCACACTGCACTCAACTCAGCATCAGACTCTGGTGCTACAGGGCTCCTCTGCCCACAGGGACGCGGAAACAGTCCCATTTTCCATCAGTAGGTGCAACAAGCATCCTCTCCTTTAAAGGGGTCAATTGCAATTATTGTCCCAGCGGCACACGTGTCGCGCTGCTCTGTCCTACACCGGGTTCCGTGCCAATGCTCCAGCAGGTGACAGTAGTCCCAGGGTCGTCTTCCGGGAGTAACAGGTTAACTGCCATGGCAAAATACCCCAGGAGTCCTTCCTCTTTGATAAAGGAGACCCGATCTCCTTCCTGACGCGGACCAAGAGTCGGAACGTCCATGAACACAGGCCTGTGGTCTGGGATTTGGGACCGAGTTCCACTCATCGCCTGCTCATCGTCCCACTGCTCCAGCATCCCGGCCGCGATCGCTCTGCCACTGTCAGGCTCCTCCAGCACAGCAGTCGCGCCCTCCGGCTCAGGCTCTTCCGGGGCAACTTCTTCCAGCTCACATTCTTCCTGATCGCCGACCTCTTCTGGTACGTGATGAGGTGCACAGCTGCACACGAGGCTTTCTTCCGGGCCCCACCTTCTCCAGGGTGGAGCCACTTCCGGCTGCTCCACATGTTCAGCATCAGACTCCACCCATTCTTAGGGGAATCTGCTGCAAGGGGCAAGGCTTCCATTTCTTCCATCGCGCCCACCATGGGCGGGCACCACTCACATGGAGATGCATCTCAGGTACGAGCCACTGTCTCTGCCAGACGGAGTTTTGTGCCACTTTCAGGTTAAGACGCTCACAAGGGCAGAGATGGAGTTGTCCTCAGTCTCCACGCCATTTTCCGCCATCTTTGTCATATTCAGGGTATCTCCACATTGCAAGGTTTCAGAATCCTGCCGTACTGAGCCAAGGGCAACGGGGACCAATGCGGCGATAGTCGTGGCTAACGGTGGCTGCTCTGGCGCCCCCTGGCCTCCCGCCACATTAACACAATGTCTCTTCTGTTGTGCACCTGGTGGTCCACTTACTTGTAAATCAGGGTACACTCCGGGCTGCTGTGGCTTCCTTCCTTTAAAGCATCACACAATGACAGTCAGAATCCAAGTCCATTTTCAACAAAACAAATTTACTTAGCTCGTCCAATTCAGTCACAGAAACAGCACAAGGTTCTTCGAAGAATATCACCATTCTGCTCCCTGTATTGTCCCTCACTCCTCCAGGAATATCGCAGGGTCCTACCGTCTCCTCCGGTACTACAGCTTCCCGACTGGTCAGACTCACCAGCTTCAGGAGTTCCCTGCCCGCTTCCCTCTCCAAAGGTGAAGTCGAAGGATTGCACTTCCAATCCTTACCAAGCTGTAGGCCTTAGATGTTAAGGGTTGTTCCCACAAAGTTAGCTGCTACCATTTTGATGCTGCCCTGAATTCCTCCACCACTGTGTGACTGTCAGCTCCTTTGCTTGAATGTTCCCGGACAGTACTGTACTTTCCTGGCTCCCAACTCTCTCTCTACTAACTAACTCCAGGAAGCTCCCCAAAACTACTCTCTCTTAGCCCTCCTAATTAGCCTAATCCTATTGGTCTAACTAATTCTTATCCTATTCTATTGTCCTTCCCATACTGGTCTAAGTCCTACACTTTACCTATATGTCCTCAGCACATAAACATACATACAATGCATTACACAGTATAACAACATTATAAACATATGAGGTACATCAGCTTTTAACATAGGAACATGTGCAAGACGAGCGGGGCATAAACTGGCCACCGTACACCCCTTACAGCATAATCAAGAGTACAGATATAATTGACACTGGATAAAAACAAAAATGTTCCTATTCACCGACAGCAAGCAGAAATATTGAAAACATGAAGGAATGAAAATGTTAAATAAATTAGAAAGTTCCAGAACTCTTCATTCTGCATTGATTAAACTTAACTGACATAAATAAACTCCTTCCATTCTTCCTCCCTTTAAGTTACATGATCCTGTTTTATGTACATTCCTGGCACAATGTGGCAACTGCAAGAAATGTGTGGGTTCATCTATCACTACTAAGGAAGCTACAAGGGCAGGCAGCGGATCTAGCAGTTCACTATGAATATCATTCAATATATTTAACGCCTTTCACAACAAACTGCAAAAAAATGCAAGAACTTTTAATTTCAGGATCCATGTTAGTGAAATAGTATTTTTTTTCTTTTCAGCAAAGAAATGTACAGCTTTAATATATACTAGTAATATTCAGGAAAATCTTCTACCGCTTAATAAAAATTGTTTGCCTACCTGCAGAGAAGTGAGAGGACGGTGGATAAGTAGTGGCAGTGCCCCGCGTCTCGCTCCCTCTCTGTCCCCTTCCACTTGTCGGAGTAGCATGGAATGACAGATATGCGCTGGCTTTTCCCAGGGCAGAGTGATACCAGTGACGTGCAGACAGCATCTTAGCTGAAAACATTTCTTCCATGTCTGAACACAGTGGGAGCTGAAACATCACTGGGATAAGAGAAAATGGCCTGAAAACTAAGCAAAAATATCTCCAAATAATATGATTCAGTAAGGATGATGAGCCGGGCAAACCCCTTGGTTACATGGCAGTATAAGGGGTGCACCGCTACCTGGCTAGAAGGACAGCCATCCCATAGTCAGGGTATGTGGGATCTGTCATGGCAGCCACAATAATTGTCACCGAGCTCCAGGAACAGATACGCATACCAGAGAAACAGCAGACAGGTCTGTGCGTGAGACATTACTGTGTACATGAGTCTCCATCAGTTATATTATTGTGCCACAGGCGCTGTATAAAGGCAAATAATGTAATATATGTACACAGTGACTGCACCAGCAGAATAGTGAGTGCAGCTCTGGAGTATAATACAGGAAGTAACTCAGGATTAGTACAGGATAAGTAATGTAATGTATGTACACAGTGACTCCATCAGCAGAATAGTGAGTGCAGCTCTGGAATATAATGCAGGATATAACTCAGGATCAGTACAGGATAAATAATGTAATGTATGTATACAGTGACTCCATCAGCAGAATAGAGAGTGCAGCTCTGGACTATAAGGGTGTGTTTACACTATCCGGATTTCTTCAGTAATTGCTGCGTGTTTGACGCTGTGCGTTGGCGCAGCGTCAAACACGCAGCGTCCAGATGTTACAGCATAGTGGAGGGGATTTCAAGAAATCCCGTCTCCACTATGCTTAAAAACACGCAGGCGGCAGACCTGCGTTAACGGACATGTGGCGCGTCTTTTTAGATCGCAGTATGTCCTATTCCCTTGCGGCGACGCTGCGTCGCCGCAAGGGAAATAGCACAGGCCTGTGTAGCCCTGCGGTCATTCCGGATGTGTTCCGGATGTGTTCGATGAACACATCCGGATTGACCGCGTGTTCACTAGGGGGCGGGGCTTTGGGCGGAGCGGACTTTCTGCTCCGTCCAAAGCGCTGTGGTTCCGGACCGTGGAACCACAGCCTAATATAGGAGGTAACTCAGGATCAGTACAGGATAAGTAATGTAGTGTATGTACACAGTGACTCCACCAGCAGAATAGTGAGTGCAGCTCTGGAGTATAATAAAGGATGTAACTCAGGATCAGTACAGGATAAGTAATGTAATGTATGTACACAGTGACTGCACCAGCAGAATATTGAGTGCAGCTTTGGAGCATCACACAGGAAGAGGCGGAGCTTGGTGTGGTCTGTGTGTGCTGCCTGGGAAGGGAGGTAAAGTTTTTCCATCCAGGACTTTTTATTGGCCCCTTTCCCGGGAAAGAAGGCTCATCTTGGGACTGGCCTCCGGGGTTGTGCCCCCGGCTCCCTCCTCCCGGTCCAAGCTGGCGGGGGGGTGGGAGAACTCCCAATCCGGCTAGGATAACAAAACCTGGCCAAGGATCCAGCATGAGGACCCGCAGTACCAACGAGGCCATGACCGCGGCGGCTCCTTCCCCCGGAGGTAGGCCGAGTACGAGAAGGGGTGCTGAAGCAGGGCCCCTTAAGTGGGGCACCAAGGTGGCAAAGGAATCCACCGTGGCTTATGGTTCCCGCGTCCATGCACACCTCTGTGAGTATGAGGACGCCTCAAGGAAGCTAAGATCCCTCTGGGGGGAGTTGAGGGTATCTAAGGAGAGGTCCGACAGGGCCTCCGGCAATAAGAAGGCCGAGCTATCCGCTGCGGTCAGGAAAATAAAAAAGTCCATAGAAGACCTGGAAAGCCGGAGGTGTGACATCTTGGCCGGCAGTGGGCCCTTCCGCGAAAAGTTGGAGAACGATGACCGGTTCAGAGCCATGATCGGTGGGGCTCCGGAGGGGCCACGGAGCTCCGGCCAGGCGGTGGAGTAGGAAGAGGAATGCGAGGAGGAGGTCGTGCCCTACCCACCGCCTGGTGACCTGGTAAGAGATCTCCAGGCGTCGCATAGCGGGATAGCCCCCGAGCAAGTGGCTCTCCCGTCAGATTCTGGCCCTTCAGAGGGCAGCAGGTGCGAGGGGGAGGATGAGGATGGTGGTAGTAGTAGCAGTGAGGGGGGCTGCCTCGTCATGCAGCAGATCCGGCAGATCGAGTCCCCGGTCCGTTTTAACCAGCTGAGGTTCGGGGATGAGATCTGTGATGACGAGACAACCAGGAGGGGGACAAAAAGAAAAGCTAAGAAGAAAGTAAAGAAAACATCTTGTGTGCAGAAATTTGTGTATGTCCCTCTCTCTAGGGTCCCCCGGTCACACTGTGCGGCACCCGCTACCCACCCTGGCTCGGGCTCTATTGTGGGTCCGCAGCAAGGGAGCTGGGAGATTACAGGTCATGACACGCAGGGCGCTGCCTCTGTTTGTGGTAACGGAGGGGGTAGTGACGTGTCTGATATGGAGCATGATGTTGAGGGTGGCCCGTGGAGGGAAAGAGAGTGGCAGCCGGCAGGTGGTCTTCGGTGGGCATTTTAATACTATAACCAGACTCCGTGATAGGGGAGGCCCCAGAGACCGGCTGACTTGAATAGCATTGTAAGCGAAGCTCGCCTGGTGGATGTCCACATCCGGCACACCCAGGTCACGAGGGTTTCACCTTTTATAGGGAAGCAGTAGGTCTAGGATAGATAGGTTTTTTAAAGGAGGAAGCCGTCTCTTCTGCAGTGTCCGCTGTTGAGGAGGAGTTCTCCGATCAATGTTTAATTTTCTTTGCTTTGAATGTTACAGAGACTCCCCGAATGGGGAGAGGCCTATGGAAGCTGAATTCGTCCCTTCTGGAAGAAGCGGAAGTAAGACAGTCCATTGAGGAATTTCTTCAGAGCCAGGTACCTCTCTTGGGTCTTTGTAGCAGTAAGTCTGAGTGGTGGGAGATCTTCAAAAGAAAGGTCGCAAGGTTCTTCCGTCAGCTCTTGAGCCTCAGGGGCCTGAACAGGTCCTGCCTGTATTGGCAGCTGGGGAGGCAACTCGAGCAGCTTGTCTCGACTGGAGGGGACCAAGAGGAAATCTCCAGGGTGAAGACCTTGCTCAAGGGGTGCCAGTACGATAGGCACACATCCTTGGTTTTTGAGAGGAATTTCGGGAGGTACCGCTCGCCCAACCCTTACAGAAACTGCAGGTTGTCAGTGAATTGTAAGATGGTGACAGGACTGATCAACAGTACGGGCTCCCTGACCAGATCCAAATCAGGGATCCTGGAGGTGGTCAGATCCTTCTACTCACACCTCTTGGGGAGGAGTGATCCTGATCGGGATGAGATGTCAGCTTTCCTGGCTGAAACCATCCCTGAGCCGGGGAATGACCCCTCACTTCATGTTTTGGCAGAAGCAATCAGGGAAGAGGAAGTGAGACGGGCGATTGATGGGCTCCGGCCCAAAAAGTCGCCCGATCCGGATGGCTTAACATCCGAGTTCTTTGGTCCCCCTCTTGACTGAGGTGTTTAATGAGTGCCTCTCCTCGGACATTCTGCCCAGTTCAATGAGGAAGTCAGCCCTGATTATCTTGTCAAAGAGTAAAGACTCGTCCCGTATTGAGAATTGGCGTCCCATAGCGCTTCTCAATATGGACCGAAAGGTTCTGGCAAAGGTGCTTTTTAATCAGTTGGTGAAGTTTGCACCCTGGCTCCTTTCGGGGGCCCAGCACTGCTCTGTTCCAGGCCGCAGTACATTTAGTGCTGTGCTCGGTGTCTGAGAGGCAGTGGAGCAGGGCAGGGCACGTCACTGGAAGGGGTACTTGCTGTCCTTAGACCAGGCAAAGGCCTTTGACTGAGTTAACCATGAGTACCTCTGGTCCGTCCTCCTGAGGTATGGTCTGCCTGGGAGGTTTGTTGATTGGTTGAGAGTTTTATACAATGGGGCAGAGACTTTTCCGCTCGTGAACGGTTGGATCGGACACCCTTTTGAGGTGAGGTCTGGTGTCCACCAGGGCTGTCCTCTGAGTCCACTGTTATACGTGTTCGCGCTCGACCCCCTTTTAAGGAGGGTGGAGCGCGGACCGTTGGTGGGAGTCGGGATGGACCAGGCAGAGCCAGAGGCCGCCTTGAGGGTAGTGGCATACTCTGACGACATTTCCCTTTTTGTATCCTCGAGAGAGGAGGCGGATTGGGTGACATCTGAGGTTGAACGCTACTCGGTGGCATCCAGGTCCATGATCAACCGGGACAAGTGTGAGAGTCTCTGGCTGGGAGGGAGAGATCCAAGTTTTGATCTCACGGACACCCTTCCAGGGCCTCAGGCCACAGCAAAAATATTAGGCATCAGTTTCTGCCTGGGGACTATCCCCAGCAAAACTGGGAGGGCAGACTTAAGATTGCAGCCCAGAAGGTGGATCAGTGGAAGGGTTGGTCTTTGACCCTAAGGGAAAGGGTTAGTCTTGCAAAGGGCTATTTGCTTCCTTTGCTAATATATCTGGGCAGCGTCTGCATCTTGCCAGAGCCTCTTTGGACATGGGTCTACAGCCTGTTTTTACAATTATTATGGGGAAATAGGATGAACCTAATCAAGAGGGAGGTCACATACTGCATGAGGAGACTAGGAGGGTTTCGTATGGTCAACCCAGTGGTGTTTATAGTAAACCCCTTTTCTTAAGGCAAACATCGCCAACCTCTGGTCAGAGAGGGCTCCTCCATGGGTATTCTCCTGTAGGGGGTGGTTTCGGCCTTTCTTCCAAGAATGGGAGACAGGAGGGCAGGTGAAGGACCTTCGTACACCTCATGGGCATCTTCCGGCTTACGTTACGTTGGTTCTGTCGGTGGGGTCTGGGAGTGTGGGAGATCAGGATCATGTCAAGAAGGTTTCTTGACAATAGGGTCCTGTTGACCCACTTTCAGAAGCCCCTGGCGCTCAGGGATTGCCCAAGCAGGGATATGGAGGTGGGGCTCGGGTTATTGATGTCAGGATCCGTCTGGGTTGGAGCCGATGTTACTGCAAACACTAGGTGAAGCAGAGGCAGGTAACGTAGTCAGAGGATAACCGGGTCAGTTCACTGGAAAGGCGTTATTAGAAGCACTGGATCAGGCAGAGAGCGTAGTCAGAATGGCAGGCCGAGGTCAGTTCACAGGAGAGCGGTATTGGTAGCAATGGATCAGGCGGAGAGCGTAGTCAGAAGGGCAGGCCGAGGTCAGTTCACAGGAGAGCGGTATTGGTAGCAATGGATCAGGCGGAGAGCATAGTCAGAAGGGCAGGCCGAGGTCAGTTCACAGGAGAGCAGTATTGGTATTGGGAGCAGCAGGAACAGCAAGAAACGCTTGACTAGAGGCTAGAAGCACAATAATCTCGCAATGACACACCCACAGGGCCAGGTTTATATAGGGTGTGTAATTGGCAATCAGAGGCCAATCAAGAGAACACTGGGTGGAGCCGATCAGGAAGAACAGTCAATGGTATCTGGGTTCAGCAAGGAACCTTGCAGCCAGCAGAATAGCTCAGATGGTAGAGCTGCTGGCCGGTGGACAAGAGGTACTGGGTTCGATTCCTGACAGTACTCCCCTCCTTCCAGGATGGCCTCTGGACATCTCAGGAGCTGGCTTATCTGGGTACCTCTGATGAAAGGCTCTTGTAAGTCTAGGAGCATGGACATTGTCCTTTGGTTCCCATGAATTTTCCTCTGGTCCATAACCCTTCCACTGCACCAGATACTGCAGTTTACCTCTGAATTTTCGGGAGTCCAGAATCTTATCCACAATGTATTCTTCTTCACCACGGATCCTTTCTGGTGGAGGAGGTGGCTGAATTCTTCCTGGAAACGGGTTTTCACAAAAGGGTTTGAGCAAGGATATGTGAAATACTGGATGAATCTTTAGATTGTTGGGAAGTTTTAAACGAAAAGCAACCTGGTTAATTTTTGCAGAAATTTGAAAAGGTCCAATGAATTTTTGACCCAATTTGGAGGATGGTACATGTGTCTTTAGATTTTTAGTGGACAGCCAAACTTTGTCTCCAACCTGAAGAGCAGGGGGCACTCTCCGATGTTTATCTGCTACTTCCTTATATTCTTCCTGGGTCTTGAGTAACATCTCTGATAGTTCCTTCTGGGATTCCTGTAATTTTGCAAGCCTGTCATTAACAGCAGGAATGGGAGTGTTCACTGGCAGATTAGGGATAAATACTGGATGTAATCCATAGTTAACAAAAAATGGGGTTTGAGATGTAGCGCTATGTATGGAGTTGTTGTAGGCAAACTCTGCTGTTGGTAAATAGTCCACCCAGTCATCCTGAAGATAGGAAATGAAGCAACGGAGGTACTGCTCCAAAGTCTGGTTCGTTCTCTCCATCTGGCCATTGGACTGAGGATGGAAAGCGGTAGAAAGATTCACCGTGACTCCCAAGGCTGTACAGAAACTCTTCCAAAATTTTGACGTAAACTGAACGCCTCTGTCAGACACCACGTGTAAGGTTCTGTGTACATGTTCCTGAAACTCAGTTTGTTCGTCAGCCATTTTACTTTCTGTCTTGCTGCAGCTATCTTGCCCTCAGTCAAAATGGAGTTTCCAGCTTGCATGTTCCCGCCCTGATTCTCTCCTTTTGCTTCTTAAGCAGCCACAGCTGAGCAATCAGTGCTTCAGAATCTAGCCTGCAGTGAACCTGTGACCTGACTCCTAAAGCCTTGGACCTTGTACTCCAGCTATTCCTACTGAGGAACTCTGAAGCACTTGTGGACTCTGAACCCTGCTCTTTGAAAGACCCACGTTTGCATGGACTTACGGTAACAGAGAAGAAGATCCTGAACCTGTTGTGGAGAGTGATTGCTGAGCTTAGATTACTCTGGCCTGCTGTGTCTCCTGCTTCTGTGTCTGCAAACTGTGTGACTATTTTTGCCAACTTGTATGAAGTAATACAAGACTTTCTATATCAAACCTGTGTCTCATGTATTTTCATCGCACCCAAGCACAAGACGCTATATGAACTGTACTACATACATTACAAGATTCTGAAGCCAAAACGTTAGTGTCTGCTGGGTCTGGAAAGGCTGTGTCTGCTGTAACTGTGGATATTGGATGTCCGGTTGTACTTTCTGTGATGACAGTGGTTGTGACTTCTCACAACCATTCCAGGTGAGCAATTCCCTTAAGTGTTTTTTTTTTCTGCAGTGTTACCACAGGTAAACACTATTGTTTTTTTTTTTTTTTCTCTTTTCTCTTTTTTGTCTGCTGTAACTGTGGATATCAGATGTCCGGGTGAACTTTCTGTGATGATAGTGGTTGTGACTTCTCACAACCATTCCAGGTGAGCAGTTCCCTTAATTTTTTTTTCTCTCTGCAGTGTTACCACAGGTAAACACTATTTTTTTTTTTTCTCCTCTCCTCTTCTTCCAGTACTCCTGTCTTAAAAGATCTGGAAAATGGAGGCCCGCATAAAGGAACTTTGCGGAGTGACTGATAATATCCTTGCAGATTTGCAGAATATAAAGACCCGTTTTTCAAGCCTACAGGACCTCACTAATCACAATTTGCAAGTGTTTGGACAGACTGCCCAGGATTTGCGAGCCAGGATAGAGGTTCTAGAAGAGCGAGTCCAGGCTCCTGCCGTAGCCCCGAGTTCTGGGATTCCCAAGTTGCCCCTTTTCGTTTTGGCGGTGAACGTGAGAAATTCAGGGGATTTATTAATCAATGCAATCTTTTTTTTTCTGCACATGCTTCACAATTTCCCACTGAACGATCTAAGGTGCTTACTATAATTATGTTGCTTACCAACAAGGCTTTGATGTGGGCAAACCCTCTGATTGAGACTGAGGATGATTGTTTGAATCACCTTGATGCTTTTATTTCAGCCATGGGGCAGGTGTTTGATGACCCCAATCGAGGTGCAACAGCTGAAGCAGCCATGTTAGCTTTGCGCCAAGGTAAGCACTCGGTAGCTGAATATGCCTTGGATTTCAGGAGATGGGCCCTTGATACCACCTGGGACAGTTCCGCCAAAAAATCTATTTTTCGAAAGGGGTTATCTCCACTGATTAAGGATGAACTTGCTCGTGCCGACCCTCCCACTGCGTTAGGTGACTTTATTAACTACTGCATCCATATTGATACTCGTCTGACTGAACGCAGGCAAGAGAGATGGTTCGAAAGCAATCGCACTAACCTTTTCCTACCTTCCTCTCCAGCTAAGGAACCTTTGAGTAGGATTACACGGGAACCTGAACCTGAACCCATGCAGGTAGACTCTTTACAACGACGGGTTAGTGATGCACGCAAGGAACATCGTTTTAAGGAAAATCTATGTTTCTATTGTGGTAAGTCAGGGCACTTCATTATAAACTGCCCCAGCCGTTCTCGTAAGACTACTGCAGCACTCATTCATTGTGAGTGTTGCGAGAGGGGATCTGTCAGGTCCGAGCCTCAGGCTCCAGAGAGATCTGCAGCAACAGATCTTGATTTCTCGGACTTAAACTCCGTTACCTCTGAGGACGTTGACTGTGTAAACGCTGCCATTTTTCAAGTTTCCTCAGCGGTGTCCCAGCTGAGTTGTAAGAAAAACAATTCTCATTGCTTTCTTTCCATCAAACTCTGGGTTGACTCAGCTTGGGTGTCTAGCTCTGCTATGATCGACTCAGGGGCAAGTGGAAATTTTATGGATGTCTCCTTTGCTCTGAAACAGGGATACGTTCAGTGAAGAAGGCTACTCCAGTACAGATGGAAACTGTGGATGGCTCCCTGCTGACCTCTGGACCAGTGGATCAGGAAACAGAGCCTTTGAGGGTTCTTATGGGTAAAGATCATCAAGAGAAACTGTCCTTTATGCTTATCTCTTCTCCCCACTTTCCCATTATTCTAGGGCTACCATGGCTGCAGGCTCAGAATCCTACCATTAACTGGGAGACCAAGGAATTACACTTTCCAGAGAAACAGATGAGTCCAAAAGTTTCAGCTTGCTCTGTTCCTAAAGGAACCATGTCAGTCCCTGAACTACCAGCTGTATACCAGGACTATGTGGATTTATGTGACAAGAAGAACGCTGACCAGCTTCCTCCTCACCGTCCATATGATTGTCCAATTGAATTATTGCCTGGAGCAGAGATACCTTTTGGTAAGATCTACCCCCTGGCGGGGCCCGAGCTAAAGGCTTTAAAGGATTACATAGACGAAAATCTAGCCAAGGGCTTCATACGCCCCTCTTCATCTCCTGCAGGTGCACCCATCTTCTTTGTAAAGAAGAAAGATGGATCTCTGAGACCATGCGTAGACTATAGGGAACTCAATAAGGTTACTATTAGAAACCGTTATCCATTGCCTTTAATCCCTGAGTTTTGGAGAGAGTGCGACATGCCAAAATTTTCTCTAAACTAGATCTTCGTGGGGCCTATAACTTAGTTCGTATTAGACCTGGGGATAATGGAAGACTGCATTCAGGTCACGCTATGGACACTTTGAATATCTAGTTATGCCTTTTGGTCTGAGTACCGCCCCAGCCACTTTCCAACACTTGGTGAATGACATCTTCAGGGATCTCCTAGATACATTCGTGGTAATTTATTTGGATGATATTCTAATTTTTTCTAACTCCACAGAGGAACATCATGGACATGTGAGAATGGTCTTGGAACGTCTAAGACAAAATCATCTTTACATCAAACTTGAAAAGTGTGAATTCCATAGGACCGAAATTCAATTTCTGGGGTATGTACTGTCTACACAAGGAATTAGTATGGATGGAAGCAAAACCCAAGCCATCAAGGATTGGCCAAGTCCTAGAAATGTGAAGGAGGTACAGCGCTTCATCGGGTTTGCCAACTTCTATAGACGTTTCATTAGAAATTTCTCTGAGGTAGTGTCACCTATCACCCAACTTACCCGGAAAGAGTCTAGGTTCTCCTGGACTCCCCAAGCCCAGGAAGCATTTTCCCGTCTAAAAGATAAATTTACCACTGCACCTATCCTAGTACATCCCAACCCCGAGCTTGCCTTCATAATAGAGGTGGATGCTTCAGACTGTGCCGTTGGAGCTATACTCTCTCAGAGAACAGGTGAGAAGAATGTCTTGCATCCCTGTGCCTTCTTTTCCCAGCAGTTGTCTTCGGCTGAGAGGAACTACGATGTGGGCAATAGAGAGTTGTTGGCCATTATTGCCGCCTTCAAAGAATGGAGACACCTTCTTCAGGGAGCTGCACAGCAAATAGTCGTCCTGACAGATCATCGTAACCTTGAGTTTATCAGGTCGGCTAAGTGCCTGACTCCTCGCCAGGCTCGCTGGAATCTTTTCTTAAACCAATTTAATTTTATCATTTCTTATAGACCAGGATCGCGCAATGGAAAGGCTGATGCACTCTCTAGGATTTACTCAGCAGAGACACGTCCAATTACTCCTCCTAAGACTATTCTTCCTGACTCTGAATTCCTAGGAGTAATTCATAATCAAGACCTACTTAAGGACATCAAGGAAGCATACCATGCGGATTCCTTTTTGGCACAACCCCCAAGGGACGTAAGTCTTGTCTTTAAGAATGGTGTGTGGATTCAGGGACAACGCCTGTATATTCCTGAAACAGTCAGATTGAGAGTATTGCAACTCATTCACGATTCCAAGATAGCTGGGCATAGAGGAATTCTAAAGACACAGGAATTTCTCTCTCGTTTCTTTTGGTGGCCCACTTGCAGGAAGGATGTTTTAAACTATGTCACTTCATGTGAAGTCTGTGCAAGATGCAAAACACCTCGCTCCTCACCAACTGGTCTGTTACAGCCTCTTCCCACCCCGTCCCGCCCGTGGGGATCCATTTCTATGGACTTCATTGTGGAGTTACCAACCTCTCAAGGGAAGAACACCATTCTAGTGGTGGTTGACCGTCTAACAAAGGCAGCTCATTTTATCCCTTGTGTCGGCTTACCCACTGCAAAACAGACATCAGATTTGATGATTAAAGATGTGTTTCGCTTACATGGAGTACCGGATGAGGTTATTTCGGATCGAGGGGTGCAATTCACTTCTAGGTTTTGGCAAAATTTCTGTGCAGCATTGGACATTAAAGTAAACCTTTCTTCTGCTTTTCATCCCCAGACTAATGGACAGACCGAACGAACCAATCAAACCCTGGAGCAGTATCTCCGCTGCTTTATCTGCCACCTACAGGATGATTGGGTGGATCTACTTCCATTAGCTGAGTTCTCGTATAACAACTCTCAGAGTGCCTCCACTAAGCAGTCTCCTTTTTACTCTAATCTAGGTTATCATCCTAACATTCTACCACGATTTCCCATAGAAACGCCTTTACCAGCAGTGGCTGAAAGAATCACGTCTTTACAGAAGAATATGGATCTTCTAAAGGAGAATCTGGAATCGGCTCAGGAAAGGTACAAGAAAGCAGCAGATAAATTTCGTAAACCTGCACCAGCTTTCAAGGTAGGAGACTTGGTCTGGCTGTCAACCAGAAATCTTAAGTTAAGGATTCCATCGTCTAAGTTGGGACATAAGTACATTGGACCCTATAAAATCAGTAAAATTATAAGTGCCGTTGCTTGTCGTCTTCAACTGCCCAGAACTATGAGAATTCACCCTGTCTTTCATGTATCCCTACTAAAGGCTGCGACACCCAATACGTTTCCTGGACGTTCTTCTCCTTGCCCTGACCCAGTGCTAGTCGATGGTCAGGAAGAATTTGTGGTGGAAAGGATTTTAGATTCCAGGTTGTATAGAAATCAGTTACAATATCTGATTAAATGGCAGGGCTACTGTTATGTTTCGGTAGCTGAGGAGTGCAGGTAAAAAAGGCAATACACCAGAGCAGTTGGAATCTATGGGATTGCAGTACCCTGACTAACCACCACAACTAGAGGCAGCCGTGGAGCGTTCCTACGTTGGTCCTAGACGCCTTGTCACAGCCTGAGAAACTAACTACACCTAAAGATAGAAATAGGAAAGCTATCTGCCCCTGAGCAGAACCCCAAAGATAATAGAAAGCCCCCAAACATGTAATGGCGGTTAGACAAGAGGAAATACTGACACAGAAAGAAAATAGAATGAGCAAACGCTGGGGCCCAAACTATCTAAATAGAAAAGGACAGGAAGGGTACTTACTGCAATCCCAGAAAACCCTGAAAAACACCAACTCTACTAATTTCAAAATCACCTGAGATCACACGACCTCTACCACCTAAATTAGCTCTCTGGTGTAACAAAATCAAAACAGCAGCCACTGAAAAAACTGGAAAAAACAAAAGAACAAAACTCAGTGGCTGAACTAAACTGAGAAGGCAGAAGCCCCCGGAGGGACCCAGAAGGCCCCCAAAGAAGTGCAGGACAAAATGCAAAAATATAGCAAACACACAAAAGAAGAAAAATTCTTATCTGGTAGCAGGAGATGCAGACACGACACAGCAGGCTACAAGGGAAACTGGAATGAAGGATTCAGACCAGAACAATTGATCACCGGCAACCCTGATGGGAAAATGACTCCCTTATATAAGACCAGTCAGTAACACCTGATTCCCAGTCCTCACAATCTTCACTAGTACCGCTTGTAACCACCAGAGGAGCCTCTGCTCAGAACTCATCTCAAACCCATTCACAACAGGCTACCCAGTGGAGACAACTCATGGGAACCAGTCAATAACGTTAATGCTCCTCGCTTGCTCCGTCAGTTTCATCAGAGGTACCCACACAAGCCTGGCCTGAGGTCATCCGGAGGTTGTCCCTAAGGGGGGAGTAATGTAAGGTTCTGTGTACATGTTCCTGAAACTCAGTTTGTTCGTCAGCCATTTTACTTTCTGTCTTGCTGCAGCTATCTTGCCCTCAGTCAAAATGGAGTTTCCAGCTTGCATGTTCCCGCCCTGATTCTCTCCTTTTGCTTCTTAAGCAGCCACAGCTGAGCAATCAGTGCTTCAGAATCTAGCCTGCAGTGAACCTGTGACCTGACTCCTAAAGCCTTGGACCTTGTACTCCAGCTATTCCTACTGAGGAACTCTGAAGCACTTGTGGACTCTGAACCCTGCTCTTTGAAAGACCCACGTTTGCATGGACTTACAGTAACAGAGAAGAAGATCCTGAACCTGTTGTGGAGAGTGATTGCTGAGCTTAGATTACTCTGGCCTGCTGTTCTCCTGCTTCTGTGTCTGCAAACTGTGTGACTATTTTTGCCAACTTGTATGAAGTAATACAAGACTTTCTATATCAAACCTGTGTCTCATGTATTTTTATCGCACCCAAGCACAAGACGCTATATGAACTGTACTACATACATTACACCACGCTGTCAGGAATTCCATGTAACCTGAATACCTCTTTGATCATCAGTTCTGCAGTTTTTTCAGCAGTAGGAATTCCTTCAGTTGGGATAAAGTGGGCCATTTTTGTGAGTCAGGTCCACTATGACAAGGATGACGGTCATCTGTTTGGAAGGGGGTAGTTCCACAATAAAATCCATGGAAATAGATCCCCAAGGCCTGGATGGAACTGGGAGTGGTTGCAGGAGTCCTAGAGGAGACGATCGTGGGGTCTTGTTTCGTGCGCATGTTAAACAGGTTGAAACATATTTCCTCACGTCCTTCCTACAATTAGGCCACCAAAAGAAACGAAGTAGTAAGTCTTGTGTTTTTGCAACTCCCGGATGTCCTGCCAGTTTAGAATCATGGACACTTTTGAGTACTTCAAGGCGAGAAGATTCAGTGTACATATATTTTGTGTTCTGCATCCTAAACCCTCATTGAATTGAAAGATCGACGACTTCCGAAGGGATGGTTAAGGAAAGAAGTCCTCTTGTGTATCCATCTTTAATCTATTACATAGTATTTTAGAGTGCACTATTTTCCCAAAAAATTTTTAGGGCCAAGAATTGTATCGTCATTACTAGACCTCTCCTGAGGTTCCTGAACACATCCTGACAGGGCATTCAGCCTTTGCCATTCTTGAACCAGGCCGGTAAGAAAATAATAAAATTGATAATCATCGCTCGCGCCCAGACCACTCTCTCTTCATCTACAACATGAGCACACACACACACACACACAACTATAATGGTTACTATCTATACCGAACTCAACGTCCGTGGAGACTAAGGTTCAGCAATTACTGTTTTAACCAACAGATAGCAGACCGACTGTCCAACACCTAAGAGTTCCCTGAATTCCAGGACTATCTGTCTTCATCACTCTGTGTTACAAGACATATCTATCGGTCAGAGCGATCACTCGCTTATGACTCTCTCATCTCACGAGCCAAGAGAGTGGGGGGTGAGGGCCTTATAAAACGAGAGACTTCTACATGTAGTCACTAAAAAAAAACTCAGCAACGCCCAGAGAATGTGGGTATATATCTCGAACGCTCATGGTGAAGGTAATATTGTTTAACATCTTATAAGTCTCTGTAGGATGGTGATAATCTGATATACCAGAAAAATTTAGGAGCGAGTGAGAGAGTGCGAGACGCGCTAACAAACAACGTCGCACTTGTTAAGGGACGGCGTTGTGCAGTACGCTCGTAGATATACGTCTCACTCACTTAAGCTTAGTGAGAGAGAGTGCGAGAGTTGTGCGTCGCGCTCGCCGAGTGACCACGCTTGCCACAGGGCTTTCTCACTCTCTCTTATAAACTGGTGCAAACGTTAACACACTCTCAGTAGAAAATTCTCATTCTCCTACATCTAACACTATCTCACTACTATTAGTCGATATCTCTAATATATCTCTACTCATCTTCAAAATAAATGTTTTCAGAAGTCTACACAACACGGTGTGTGGTGTTGAGGTGGGTGTGAGTGAGAGTGTGTGTATATCTATCTATCACAACATCAAAAAACATCGCACACTATCAATCAAGAGAGTCGTGCTGATCGTCATTCCTAGGTCATCTCAGTCCTGGCAGGTTTTGGGGCATATCACTCTCACTCTCTCTATCTTTAGAATAAATTAGAGAAGCTATAATAAAAATGTACAACATTTACATTCACATAGAAACTGTTTCTTGGTTCTCATCAGAGTGTGATACCTCTATCCTTATATATTCTATAACAGGATAGTGAGAGAGAGAGTGAAAGAGGGAGATGACTACTTGAATGAGATTAAGGAGAGAGTGATATGTATTTGAGCTTCAATGTAACTACAATTATAGAGGGTGTAGGGTGGGGATTAATCCACACATAGGGAACACATTGAGGTGTACGAGAGTGTGTAGATTGGTTGGTGGTGGACGTGCGTCTATAGTATGGATGATGCACACACACAATTCACACACACACACACACACACAAGTGGAAAACAGAGATATGTATAGGAGGTGAAGTGTAGTGAGTGTTGGTGTAGAGTGCGTAGTGTGGAGGTTATCCATCATAGATCAAAACTAAACAACATTCTTCCAGTTAAATCTATGGGTGTCATTTTTGAGTTGAACACAGTGTTGGAGCGAGTCGATTTTGTTTTGGTGGTTTGGGTAGGGATGGAATTAATTGGATGTTAATGTGAGGATGTGGAAGGTGAATGGGAGTTAGAGGAATAGATGAGAAGATTTGAGTGTGGGTTAAAAGATTTTTAATAGGAGTTTTTGGGTAGAAGTTAGTGGAGAGATTTATTAGTTTGGATTGATGTGAGTATGGAAGGTATGTGTGTGTTTTATAGAGGGTTATGTATGAAGATTGTGAGGAGGGATTATTTTTATTGGGGGGAAAATGATTTGGGTTGGAGTTTTAATGAATGATAATTGGGTATTAAAGTCTAGAGTATGTAATATTTTAAGTGAGTTGTGGGTTTTGAAAAAATTGGAATGTCTTGTTCCTGGACAATTAAATGAAAGTCGTAAGGAAGGAGAGGATTTGATCTGATTTATTCTTCTTTACTGCATGAAATCAAACTGCTGATATTGAGTGGTAGTTTCTCTTCCTTCTCATCGAAATCTCAAGATTTGGACTTGTTGGAGAACAGGGGTCCCTTATGACAATTATTCTTGCAGTAGTCCCTAGATGGAAAGTGATGGTCCTTGATGCCCAGTTGATGGAAGGGTTATGGACTGAAAACAGGGGATCCCTGATAACCGGAACTTCGAGATGAAATGTTAGGTGAAACTGACAGCTTTCATGATGATCCGTTCGATAAAATCTCAAGTTTGGATGTCTCATGCAGACAGGTTCCAGAAAAGACAAGGGTGATCATCCACATTTTCCATTCAATGTGTGGATTTGGTCCTACTGAAATATTGTTATCACGATGTAAAATTTAAGTACATAAAATTTTCCCCTCCTGCCCCAAATCCAACAGGGCAGAGCATTGTTTTTTCTTGGTGCCCATTACAACCTGAATGGGATTACAAAATGAGATGATGTAGCATGTATTTTGTCTGTTTCTGATGTTACTGATGAGATAGTCTGCATGATGGAATCCGACTGCTGAGAAAGGTCCATATTGCTGGCAGACCTGTTGTTGGTAAAGGCTATAGTCCTTTTGTTAGGACAGTTGATGGCATAGTGTCCAGGGTCCCCACAATAGAGGCAGAGATGTTCTGCACGTCGCCTCTCCTTCTCCTGTGCAGAGAGTGGTCTTCGGATGACGTCGATCTGCATCGGTTCAGACACGCCTTGCGTCTTTTCTTGGTGGTCTGATGCTGAAAATGAGAAGCCAGGGCTATTCCCAAGTGCTCGCAGTCTCTCCTTTCTCCTTTCAGTAAGTCTCTGGTCTATCCAGATACACAGTTGAATAAAGTCCTCCAACTGGTCAGGGGTCTCAACCCTGGCAAGCTCGTCTTTCACTGGTTCTGATAACCCTCGTCGAAATTGACTTCTCTGGGCCGCTGAATTCCAGGTGGTGTCGGCCACCCAGCGACGGAATTCCGATGTATATTCCGCAACAGAGCGACGTCCTTGGCGCAAATTATGTAATTTGGTTTCTGCTGTGGCACAGCGGTTTGGGTCATCAAAAACTTGATTCATAGCTGCGGTGAAAGCTTCCAGGTCATTAAGGAGGTCATAGTCCTTTTCTACATAAGGTGAAGCCCAAGCAAGAGCTTCATCCGTCAGGAGATTTATCATGAAAAAAACTTTCTTCCTCTCACTGGTAAAGAGAGCAGGTTGCATCTGGAAGTATATGCGGCATTGATTGAGGAATCCTCGGTACTGCTGGCGATCCCCACTGAACTTTGCAGGCAGCGGAAGCCGCGCGTTTGATTCGGACCCTGAATTGCGCACGTCCAGAAGTTGTTTTTGTAGCTCAATTACTTCCTGTTGTAGACCCGTGAACTCAGTTTGTAACTTGGAATATTTTCCTTGATAGTTAGTACAAAAATTTTGAAGTTCCGTAACTTGCTGCCTCAGGGTGTTTACAGCGGACTCCATTTTGGCGCGAGATTATTCTGTCAGGATCCGTCTGGGTTGGAGCCGATGTTACTGCAAACACTAGGTGAAGCAGAGGCAGGTAACGTAGTCAGAGGATAACCGGGTCGGTACACTGGAAAGGCGTTATTAGAAGCACTGGATCAGGCAGAAAGCGTAGTCAGAATGGCAGGCCGAGGTCAGTTCACAGGAGAGCGGTATTGGTAGCAATGGATCAGGCGGAGAGCGTAGTCAGAAGGGCAGGCCGAGGTCAGTTCACAGGAGAGCGGTATTGGTAGCAATGGATCAGGCGGAGAGCGTAGTCAGAAGGGCAGGTCGAGGTCAGTTCAAAGGAGAGCGGTATTGGTATTGGGAGCAGCAGGAACAGCAGGAAACGCTTGACTAGAGGCTAGAAGCACAATAATCTCGCAATGACACACCCACAGGGCCAGGTTTATATAGGGTGTGTAATTGGCAATCAGAGGCCAATCAAGAGAACACTGGGTGGAGCCGATCAGGAAGAACAGTCAATGGTATCTGGGTTCAGCAAGGAACCTTGCAGCCAGCAGAATAGCTCAGATGGTAGAGCTGCTGGCCAGTGGACAAGAGGTACTGGGTTCGATTCCTGACAATTGAACTCTAAGCGGATCCCCTTGAAGTTTTGGGACTTGGCTTGGCGCTGCTTCCATGGGAAGCTGTATGTGAGGGACAACCTGAAGTGCAGGAGCTCTGATGACCAGAATAGTCCCCGCGAGGAGTGTGGCGGTATGCTTGAAAGCATGGAGCACTTCCTGCTTCAGTGTCCCTTTAATACAGAGGTCTATAGCAGGGTTGGTGCTTCCATTGGCTGGACCAGGCTGGCCGGCCTCTCCTATGCGGAGTGCGCCTATGGGGCATTCAGGTCCCTGTTTTCTTAGTTTAGTAACTAGATTCTGCACGTGGAATGCACGGTGTCTAGTGTCTACTCAGCGAAAAGTCCTCCCCAGGGAAGAGGTAATGAAGAACATCCTGAGTGACCTGGCAAAAGTGCGCTCCCTGGAGTTTGAGAGGCTGGGAGGGCCTCTCTTCTATGGAGGGGTTTCTCCTTTAACCCCTTCCCGACCCATGACGCCTACGTTGGCGTCATGAAAATCTGTGCCATCCCGACCCATGACGCCTACGTACAGTACAGACCAAAAGTTTGGACACACCCTCTCATTTAAAGATTTTTCTGTATTTTCATGACTATGAAAATTGTACATTCACACTGAAGGCATCAAAACTATGAATTAATACATGTGCAATTATATACTTAACAAAAAAGGGTGTAATAACTGAAATTATGTCTTATATTCTAGGTTCTTCAAAGTAGCCACCTTTTGCTTTGATTACTGCTTTGCACACTCTTGGCATTCTCTTGATGAGCTTCAAGAGGTAGTCATCGGAAATGGTTTTCACTTCACAGGTGTTCCCTGTCAGGTTTAATAAGTGGGATTTCTGGCCTTATAAATGGGGTTGGGACCATCAGTTGTGTTGTGCAGAAGTCTGGTGGATACACAGCTGGTAGTCCTACTGAATAGACTGTTAGAATTTGTATTATGGCAAGAAAAAAGCAGCTAAGTAAAGAAAAACGAGTGGCCATCATTACTTTGAGAAATGAAGGTCAGTCAGTCCGAAAAATTGGGAAAACTTTGAAAGTGTCCCCTAGTACAGTTGCAAAAACCATCAAGCGCTACAAAGAAACTGGCTCACATGACGTCCGCCCCAGGAAAGGAAGATCAAGAGTCACCTCTGCTTCTGAGGATAAGTTTATCCGAGTCACAAGCCTCAGAAATCGCAGGTTTACAGCAGCTCAGATTAGAGACCAGGTCAATGCCACACAGAGTTCTAGCAGCAGACACATCTCTACAACAACTGTTAAGAGGAGACTTTGTGCAGCAGGCCTTCATGGTAAAATAGCTGCTAGGAAACCACTGCTAAGGACAGGCAACAAGCAGAAGAAACTTGTTTGGGCTAAAGAACACAATGAATGGACATTAGACCAGTGGAAATCTGTGCTTTTGTTTGATGAGTCCAAATTTGAGATCTTTGGTTCCAACCACAGTGTCTTTGTACGACGCAGAAAAGGTGAATGGATGGACTCTACATGCCTGGTTCCCACCGTGAATCATGGAGGAGGAGGTGTGATGGTGTGGGGGTGCTTTTCTGGTGACACTGTTGGGAATTTATTAAAAAATGAAGGAATACTGAATCAGCATGGCTACCACAACATCTTGCAGTGGCATGCTATTCCATCCGGTTTGCGTTTAGTTGGACCATCATTTATTTTTCAACAGGACAATGACCCCAAACACACCTCCAGGCTGTGTAAGGGCTATTTGACCAAGAAGGAGAGTGATGGGGTGCTACGCCAGATGACCTGGCCTCCACAGTCACCAGACCTGAACCCAATCGAGATGGTTTGGGGTGATGTAAGGTTCTGTGTACATGTTCCTGAAACTCAGTTTTTCCGTCAGCCATTTTACTTTCTGTCTTGCTGCAGCTGTCTTGCCCTCAGTCAATATGGAGTTTCCAGCTTGCATGTTCCCGCCCTGATTCTCTCCCTCTTGCTTCTTAAGCAGCCACAGCTGAGCAATCAGTGCTTCAGAATCAAGCCTGCAGTGTACCTGTGACCTGACTCCTGGAAGCCTTGGACCTTGTACTCCAGTTATTTCCTATTGTGGAACTTTGGAACACTCGTGGACTTTGGAACCTTGCTATTTGATAAATCCACGTTTGCATGGACTTATGGTAACAGAGAAGAGATCCTGAACCTGTTGTGGAGAGTGATTGCTGAGCTTAAGTTACTCTGGCCTGCTGTGTCTCCTGCTTTTGTATCTGCAAACTGTGTGACTATTATTGCCACTTGGTTGAAGTAATACAAGACCTTCTATATCAAACCTGTGACTCCTGTGTTTTCATCGCACCCAAGCACAAGACACTATATGAACTGTACTCCTTACATTACAAGATTCTGAAGCCAAACGTTAGTGTCTGCTGGGTCTGGAAAGGCTGTGTCTGCTGTAACTGTGGATATCAGATGTCCGGTTGTACTTTCTGTGATGACAGTGGTTGTGACTTCTCACAACCATTCCAGGTGAGCAATTCCCTTAAGTTTTTTTTTCTGCAGTGTTACCACAGGTAAACACTATTGTTTTTTTTTTTTTTTCTTTCCTCTTTTGTGTCTGCTGTAACTGTGGATATCAGATGTCCGGTTGAACTTTCT
The DNA here is from genome assembly GCA_033576555.1 of Oophaga sylvatica. Classification (NCBI taxonomy): domain Eukaryota; kingdom Metazoa; phylum Chordata; class Amphibia; order Anura; family Dendrobatidae; genus Oophaga; species Oophaga sylvatica. The sequence continues at coordinate 331,689,062 of JARQOD010000003.1, forward strand.
GTGATGATAGTGGTTGTGACTTCTCACAACCATTCCAGGTGAGCAGTTCCCTTAATTTTTTTTTCTCTCTGCAGTGTTACCACAGGTAAACACTATTGTTTTTTTTTCTTCTCCTCTCCTTCCAGTACTCCTGTCTTAAAAGATCTGGAAAATGGAGGCCCGCATAAAGGAACTTTGCGGACTGACTGATAATATCCTTGCAGATTTGCAGACTATAAAAACCCGTTTTACAAACCTACAGGACCTCACTAATCACAATTTGCAAGTGTTTGGACAGACTGCCCAGGATTTGCGAGCCAGGATTGAGGTTCTAGAGGAGCGAGTCCAGGCTCCTGCCGTAGCCCCGAGTTCTGGGATTCCCAAGTTGCCCCCTTTTCGTTTTGGCGGTGAACGTGAGAAATTCAGGGGATTTATTAATCAATGCAATCTTTTTTTTTCTGCACATGCTTCACAATTTCCCACTGAACGATCTAAAGTGCTTACTATAATTATGTTGCTTACCAACAAGGCTTTGATGTGGGCAAACCCTCTGATTGAGACTGAGGATGATTGTTTGAATCACCTTGATGCTTTTATTTCAGCCATGGGGCAGGTGTTTGATGACCCCAATCGAGGTGCAACAGCTGAAGCAGCCATGTTAGCTTTGCGCCAAGGTAAGCACTCGGTAGCTGAATATGCCTTGGATTTCAGGAGATGGGCCCTTGATACCACCTGGGACAGTTCCGCCAAAAAATCTATTTTTCGAAAAGGGTTATCTCCACTGATTAAGGATGAACTTGCTCGTGCCGACCCTCCCACTGCGTTAGGCGACTTTATTAACTACTGCATCCGTATTGATACTCGCCTGACTGAACGCAGGCAAGAGAGATGGTTCGAAAGCAATCGCACTAACCTTTTCCTACCTTCCTCTCCAGCTAAGGAACCTTTGAGTAGGATCACACGGGAACCTGAACCTGAACCCATGCAGGTAGACTCTTTACAACGACGGGTTAGTGATGCACGCAAGGAACATCGTTTTAAGGAGAATCTATGTTTCTATTGTGGTAAGTCAGGGCACTTCATTATAAACTGCCCCAGCCGTTCTCGTAAGACTACTGCAGCACTCATTCACTGTGAGTGTTGCGAGAGGGGATCTGTCAGGTCCGAGCCTCAGGCTCCAGAGAGATCTGCAGCAACAGATCTTGATTTCTCGGACTTAAACTCCGTTACCTCTGAGGACTTTGACTGTGTAAACGCTGCAGTTTTTCAAGTTTCCTCAGCGGTGTCCCAGCTGAGTTGTAAGAAAAACAATTCTCATTGCTTTCTTTCCATCAAACTCTGGGTTGACTCAGCTTGGGTGTCTAGCTCTGCTATGATTGACTCAGGGGCAAGTGGAAATTTTATGGATGTCTCCTTTGCTCTGAAACAGGGGATACGTTCAGTGAAGAAGGCTACTCCAGTACAGATGGAAACTGTGGATGGCTCCCTGCTGACCTCTGGACCAGTGGATCAGGAAACAGAGCCTTTGAGGGTTCTTATGGGTAAAGATCATCAAGAGAAACTGTCCTTTATGCTTATCTCTTCTCCCCACTTTCCCATTATTCTAGGGCTACCATGGCTGCGGGCTCAGAATCCTACCATTAACTGGGAGACCAAGGAATTACACTTTCCAGAGAAACAGATGAGTCCAAAAGTTTCAGCTTGCTCTGTTCCTAAAGGAACCATGTCAGTCCCTGAACTACCAGCTGTATACCAGGACTATGTGGATTTATGTGACAAGAAAAACGCTGACCAGCTTCCCCCTCACCGTCCATATGATTGTCCAATTGAATTATTGCCTGGAGCAGAGATACCTTTTGGTAAGATCTACCCCCTGGCGGGGCCCGAGCTAAAGGCTTTAAAGGATTACATAGACGAAAATCTAGCCAAGGGCTTCATACGCCCCTCTTCATCTCCTGCAGGTGCACCCATCTTCTTTGTAAAGAAGAAAGATGGATCTCTGAGACCCTGCGTAGACTATAGGGAACTCAATAAGGTTACTATTAGAAACCGTTATCCATTGCCTTTAATCCCTGAGTTATTGGAGAGAGTGCGACATGCCAAAATTTTCTCTAAACTAGATCTCCGTGGGGCCTATAACTTAGTCCGTATTAGACCTGGGATGAATGGAAGACCGCATTCAGGTCACGCTATGGACACTTTGAATATCTAGTTATGCCTTTTGGTCTGAGTACCTCCCCAGCCACTTTCCAACACTTGGTGAATGACATCTTCAGGGATCTCCTAGATACATTCGTGGTGATTTATTTGGATGATATTCTAATTTTTTCTAACTCCACAGAGGAACATCATGGACATGTGAGAATGGTCTTGGAACGTCTAAGACAAAATCATCTTTACATCAAACTTGAAAAGTGTGAATTCCATAGGACCGAAATTCAATTTCTGGGGTATGTACTGTCTACACAAGGAATTAGTATGGATGGAAGCAAGACCCAAGCCATCAAGGATTGGCCAAGTCCTAGAAATGTGAAGGAGGTGCAGCGCTTCATCGGGTTTGCCAATTTCTATAGACGTTTCATTAGGAATTTCTCTGAGGTAGTGTCACCTATCACCCAACTTACCCGGAAAGAGTCTAGGTTCTCCTGGACTCCCCAAGCCCAGGAAGCATTTTCCCGTCTAAAAGATAAATTTACCACTGCACCTATCTTAGTACATCCCAACCCCGAACTTGCCTTCATAATAGAGGTGGATGCTTCAGACTGTGCCATTGGAGCTATACTCTCTCAGAGAACAGGTGAGAAGAATGTCTTGCATCCCTGTGCCTTCTTTTCCCAGCAGTTGTCTTCGGCTGAGAGGAACTACGATGTGGGCAATAGAGAGTTGTTGGCCATTATTGCCGCCTTCAAAGAATGGAGACACCTTCTTCAGGGAGCTGCACAGCAAATAGTCGTCCTGACAGACCATCGTAACCTTGAATTTATCAGGTCGGCTAAGTGCCTGACTCCTCGCCAGGCTCGCTGGAATCTTTTCTTAAACCAATTTAATTTTATCATTTCTTATAGACCAGGATCGCGCAATGGAAAGGCTGATGCACTCTCTAGGATTTATTCAGCAGAGACACGTCCACTTACTCCTCCTAAGACTATTCTTCCTGACTCTAGATTCCTGGGTGTGATTCATAATCAAGACCTACTTAAGGACATCAAGGAAGCATACCATGCGGATTCCTTTTGGCACAACCCCCAAGGACGTAAGTCTTGTCTTTAAGAATGGTGTGTGGATTCAGGGACAACGTCTGTATATTCCTGAAACAGTCAGATTGAGAGTATTGCAACTCATTCACGATTCCAAGATAGCTGGGCATAGAGGAATTCTAAAGACACAGGAATTTCTTTCTCGTTTCTTTTGGTGGCCCACTTGCAGGAAGGATGTTTTAAACTATGTCACTTCATGTGAAGTCTGTGCAAGATGCAAAACACCTCGCTCCTCACCAACTGGTCTGTTACAGCCTCTTCCCCCCGTCCCGCCCGTGGGGATCATTTCTATGGAGTTCATTGTGGAGTTACCAACCTCTCAAGGGAAGAACACCATTCTAGTGGTGGTTGATCGTTTAACAAAAGCAGCTCATTTTATCCCTTGTGTCGGCTTACCCACTGCAAGACAGACATCAGATTTGATGATTAAAAATGTGTTTCGCTTACATGGAGTACCAGATGAGGTTATTTCGGATCGAGGGGTGCAATTCACTTCAAGGTTTTGGCAAAATTTCTGTGCAGCATTGGACATTAAAGTAAACCTTTCTTCTGCTTTTCATCCTCAGACTAATGGACAGACGGAACGAACCAATCAGACCCTGGAGCAGTATCTTCGCTGCTTTATCTGCCACCTACAGGATGATTGGGTGGATCTACTTCCACTGGCTGAGTTCTCTTATAACAACTCTCAGAGCGCCTCCACTAAGCAGTCTCCTTTTTACTCCAATTTAGGTTATCATCCTAATATTCTTCCTCGATTTCCCATAGAAACGCCTTTGCCAGCAGTGGCTGAAAGAATCAGTCTTAACAAAAGAATATGGATCTTCTAAAGGGAAATCTGGAATTGGCTCAGGAAAGGTACAAGAAAGCCGCAGATAAATTTCGTAAACCTGCACCAGCTTTCAAGGTAGGAGACCTGGTCTGGCTGTCAACCAGAAATCTTAAGTTAAGAATTCCATCATCTAAGTTGGGACATAAATACATTGGACCTTATAAAATCAGTAAAATTATAAGTGCTGTCGCTTGTCGTTTTCAACTGCCCAGAACTATGAGAATCCACCCTGTCTTTCATGTATCTCTACTAAAGGCTGCGACACCCAATACGTTTCCTGGACGTTCTTCTCCTTGCCCTGACCCAGTGCTAGTCGATGGTCAGGAAGAATTTGTGGTGGAAAGGATTCTAGATTCCAGGTTGTATAGAAATCAGTTACAATATTTGATTAAATGGCAGGGCTACCCAGTGGAGGACAACTCATGGGAGCCAGTCAATAACGTTAATGCTCCTCGCTTGCTCCGTCAGTTTCATCAGAGGTACCCACACAAGCCTGGTCTGAGGTCATCCGGAGGTTGTCCCTAAGGGGGGAGTAATGTAAGGTTCTGTGTACATGTTCCTGAAACTCAGTTTTTCCATCAGCCATTTTACTTTCTGTCTTGCTGCAGCTGTCTTGCCCTCAGTCAATATGGAGTTTCCAGCTTGCATGTTCCCGCCCTGATTCTCTCCCTCTTGCTTCTTAAGCAGCCACAGCTGAGCAATCAGTGCTTCAGAATCAAGCCTGCAGTGTACCTGTGACCTGACTCCTGGAAGCCTTGGACCTTGTACTCCAGTTATTTCCTATTGTGGAACTTTGGAACACTCGTGGACTTTGGAACCTTGCTATTTGATAAATCCACGTTTGCATGGACTTATGGTAACAGAGAAGAGATCCTGAACCTGTTGTGGAGAGTGATTGCTGAGCTTAAGTTACTCTAGCCTGCTGTGTCTCCTGCTTTTGTATCTGCAAACTGTGTGACTATTATTGCCACTTGTATGAAGTAATACAAGACCTTCTATATCAAACCTGTGACTCCTGTGTTTTCATCGCACCCAAGCACAAGACACTATATGAACTGTACTCCTTACATTACAGGTGAGCTGGACCGCAGAGTGAAGGCAAAAGGGCCAACAAGTGCTAAGCATCTCTGGGAACTCCTTCAAGATTGTTGGAAGACAATTTCCGGTGACTACCTCTTGAAGCTCATCAAGAGAATGCCAAGAGTGTGCAAAGCAGTCATCAAAGCAAAAGGTGGCTACTTTGAAGAACCTAGAATATAAGTGTGGCAGTGCCTTACGACATATTTTCAGTTGTTTCACACTTTTTTGTTAAGTATATAATTCCACATGTGTTAATTCATAGTTTTGATGCCTTCAGTGTGAATGTACAATTTTCATAGTCATGAAAATACAGAAAAATCTTTAAATGAGAAGGTGTGTTCAAACTTTTGGTCTGTACTGTAGGCGCCATGGTATAAATCCCGTTCCTGCGGTTCAGGTGACCGGGGTCATTGAAAGGTCACCCAACCCGTAGGCACAAGACCCTTTGTGCTTCACCACAGTGGGGGTGGCTTAACCCTCCCATGGCTATGATCGCTCTGATTGGCTGTTAAAAGTGAAACAGCCCATCAGAGCGATTTGTAATATTTCACCAATGAAATTTGGTGAAATATTACAATCTAGCCATGGCCGATGCTGCAATAGCATCTGCCATGGCTGGAGACCGAGATCCATCACCCCCACACCAAGTGACGGCGGCGATCGGCTGCCGCCACCGATTGATGGCGGTGATCGGTCGCCACCGTCACTATCTTCTCCCCTCCGGTCTGCTCCCCCTGCCTTCCGATCCCCCCTCACCTTCCCCGGGACCTGCGATGTCCCTGTGGCCGTCCCGGAGTCCCTCCGGGATATTTCATGGACGCCACCATCATGGAAAATGGCGGGCGCATGCACAGTGCGCCCGCTGGCTGGCAGATTCCATTCATTTATTTTGATCACTATGATAAACTCTCACAGTGATCAAAATAAAAAAAAGTAAATAAACCC
>JARQOD010000003.1:331695254-331739314 GCA_033576555.1 Oophaga sylvatica
AGTCGTCGGCACCTGCCGAGTCTTCGTTTAGTCAATTATTTGTGTATTATTGTCTACTTTCCCTGCGAGGAGAAATATTGTCAGCTTGCCAGCTACCTGTATAACCCCTATATAAAAGTTAAATTTAAGCTTGCTCCGTCTCCGACTCGTCACTGCATCCCGCGTACCTGCGAATACCACATTGCAGTGATCAAGATCAAAGCTCATGGGAGATTGAATTCTCCACAAGCAAGGGGGAACTTCTTCGCTGACAAAACAGCAAAAACTTATGCTGCAGATCCATTTGGGAAAGAGAAAGCAGCGGTGTACATGTCACAAGACACTGAAGAAGGACCTCAAAAGCTCTTATGAGGTTTAGCCATCTACATCAAGACAAGATACCAGATGATGAAAAGAAGTCGTGGCAAGAAGGAGGAGCTAAAAAGGATGAAGACGGAGTCTGGAGGAACAAAAAGATCTGTCTACCCTGTAATCTGTACCCCTCGGTGACAGAATGGGCACACGGTATCACTCATAGAGGCAAGAATCAGATGAATGACTTGATTTGGAAGACTTATATGGCACTTGGGATCTCTACTGTCACCCAAAAATGTTGCAAGTCCTGCCTTGTGTGTGCAACATGCAATCCAGCACCGCCTCAGAAAGTTACTCAGAAACATTTGGCTAAAACACTCTATCCCTTTCAGAGAATTCAAATCGATCATAGTCAAATGCCAAAAGTAGGGAAGGACGAGTACAGTGGTGACCAAAAGTATTGGCATCCCTGCAATTTTGTCAGATAATACTCAGTGTCTTCCTGAAAATGATTGCAATCCAAAATTATTTACAATTTTTATCTTCATTTAATTTGCTTGCAAGGAAAAAACACAAAAGAGAATGAAGCAAAAATCAAATCCTTGCTCATTTCACACAAAACTCCAAAAATGGGCCAGACAAAAGTATTGGCACCCTCAGCCTAATACTTGGTTGCACAACCTTTAGCCAAAATAACTGCGAACAACCGCTTCCGGTAACCATCAATGAGTTTCTTACAATGCACTGCTGGAATTGTAGACCATTCTTCTTTGGCAAACTGCTCCAGGTCCATGATATTTGAAGGGTGCCTTCTCCAAACTGCCATTTTGAGATCTCTCCATAGGTGCTCTATGGGATTCAGGTCTGGACTCATTGCTGGCCACCTTAGAAGTCTCCAGTGCTTTCTCTCAAACCATTTTATAGTGCTTTTGGAAGTGTGTTTTGGGTCATTGTCCTGCTGGAAGACCCATGACCTCTGAGGGAGACCCAGCTTTCTCACACTGGGCCCTACATTATGCTGCAAAATTTGTTGGTAGTCTTCAGACTTCATAATGCCATGCACACGGTCAAGCAGTCCAGCGCCAGAGGCAGCAAAGCAACCCCAAAACATCAGGGAACCTCCGCTATGTTTGACTGTAGGGACCGTGTTCTTTTCTTTGAATGTCTCTTTTTTTTCCTGTACACTCTATGTTGATGGTTTTTCCCAAAAAGCTCGACTTTTGTCTCATCTGACCAGAGAACATTCTTCCAAAACATTTTAGGCTTTCTCAGGTAAGTTTTGGCAAATTCCAGCCTGGCTTTTTTATGTCTCGGGGTAAGAAGTGGGGTCTTCCTGGGTATCCTACATACAGGCCCTTTTCATTCAGACGCCGACGGATATTACAAGTTGACACTGTTGTACCCTTGGACTGCAGGGCAGCTTGAACTTGTTTGGATGTTAGTCGAGGTTCTTTATCCACCATCCGCACAATCTTGCGTTGAAATCTCTCATCAATTTTTCTTTTCCTTTCACATCTAGGGAGGTTAGCCACAGTGCCATGGGCTTTAAACTTCTTGATGACACTGCGCACGGAAGACACAGGAACATTCAGGTCTTTGGAGATGGACTTGTAGCCTTGAGATTGCTCATGCTTCCTCACAGTTTGGTTTCTCAAGTCCTCAGACAGTTCTTCGGTCTTCTTTCTTTTCTCCATGCTCAATGTGGTACAGTCATGGCCAAAAGTTTTGAGAATGACACAAATATTAATTTTTACAAAGTCTACTGCTTCACTTTTTCTAATGGCAATTTGCATATACTCCAGAATGTTATAAAGAGTGATCAGCTTAACAGCAATTACTTGCAAAGTCAATATTTGGCTAGAAAACGAACTTTATCCCCCAAAACACATTTCAACATCATTGCAGCCCTGCCTTAAAAGGACCAGCTAACCTCTTTTCAGTGATTTCTCCATTAACACAGGTGTGGGTGTTGATGAGGACATGGCTGGAGATCAATCTGTCATGATTAAGTAAGAATGACACCACTGGACACTTTAAAAGGAGGCTGGTGCTTGGCATCATTGTTTCTCTTCTGTTAACCATGGTTATCTCTAAAGAAACACGTGCAGTCATCATTGCAATGCACAAAAATGGCCTAACAGGGAAGAGTATCTCAGCTAGAAAGATTGCACCTCAGTCAACAATCTATCGCATCATCAAGAACTTCAAGGAGAGAGGTTCCATTGTTGCCAAAAAGGCTCCAGGGTGCCCAAGAAAGACCAGCAAGCGCCAGGACCGTCTCTTAAAAGTGTTTCAGCTGCGGGATCGGGCTACCAGCAGTGCAGAGTTTGCTCAGGAATGGCAGCAGGCAGGTGTGAGTGCATCTGCACGCACTGTGAGGCGGAGACTCTTGGAGCAAGGCCTGGTCTCAAGGAGGGCAGCAAAGAAGCCACTTCTCTCCAGAAAAAACATCATGGACAGACTGATATTCTGCAAAAGGTACAGGCAGTGGACTGCTGAGGACTGGGGTAAAGTTATTTTCTCTGATGAATCCCCTTTTCGATTGTTTGGGACATCAGGAAAACGTCTCATTCGGAGAAGACAAGGTGAGCGCTACCAACGGTCTTGTCTCATGCCAACTGTTAAGCATCCTGAAACCATTCATGTGTGGGGTTGCTTCTCAGCCAAGGGAATCGGCTCTCTCACAGTCTTGCCTAAAAACACAGCCATGAATAAAGAATGGTACCAGAATGTCCTCCAAGAGCAACTTCTCCCAACCCTCCAAGAGCAGTTTGGCGATCAACAATGCCTTTTCCAGCATGATGGAGCACCTTGCCATAAAGCAAAGGTGATAACTAAATGGCTCAGGGAACAAAACATAGAGATTTTGGGTCCATGGCCTGGAAACTCCCCAGATCTTAATCCCATTGAGAACTTGTGGTCAATCATCAAGAGACGGGTGGACAAACAAAAAGTCTTAGTTACTTACCCTTAATGGTATTTTTCGAAGTCCATGACAGCACTACGGAGAGAGGGGATCCGCCCCTTAGGAACAGGAAACCTACAGATACAAAAGGGCAGCACCTCTCCCACGCATCAGTTGGATTACAGAGCATACAAGGACTACCAAGGTTAAATGGTATACAGCAAAAAATTATGCATCACACAGTAAAATTGATCAATTGTTTATTACATGTGGACTATATAAGAAGAAGAAGTGCACATAGAACACGGGTGGGAATCTAAGGGTGCTGTCATGGACTTCGAAAAATACCGTTAACGGTAAGTAACTAAGACTTTATTTGAACGTCCATGACAGCACTACGGAGAGAATTACAGAGAGTAATAACTACTTAGGGAGGGACTACAGCCTGCAGCACCCTTAGTCCGAAAGAAAGGTCTGAGGAAGCACCCAAATCTAACCTATAATGAGTGTAAAACGTGTGTGGAGAAGACCACGTAGCTGCCTTACATATCTGGCCAATGGAGACTTCTGCCCTCTCTGCCCATGAAGTCGCCACAGCTCGGGTGGAATGCGCCCTTAGCCTCTCAGGTGCCGGCTTGCCCCTCGAGGTGTATGCCAGAGAAATTGCTTCCCTAATCCATCTGGCCAATGAGCTCTTTGTTATTCTGCGGCCTTTGTTAATTCCCTGAAAAGAGACAAACAATGCATTGTCCCTTTTCCAGGGGTCAGTGACTGCCAAATATTGCAGGAGACATCTTCTAACATCTAGAGTATGGAGTTTTATCTCTTTTTGATTAGATGGATTAGGGATGAAAGAAGGGAGAACAATTTCCTGTGTTCTGTGAAAAGCGGAAGACACCTTAGGTAGGTATGCCGGATCAGGTCTAAGTATTATCCTGTCATCCAGGACCCGAGTGTAAGGAGACAGTCTAGATAGTGCCTGGATGTCACTTACCCTCCTAGCCGAAGTTAATGCTACCAGGAAGGCGGTTTTTAGGGAAAGAATCTTTATTGATGCTGCTGATATAGGTTCAAAAGGGGGCTCTGTTAAGGCAGTGAGAACAAGGTTCAAATCCCATGGCATGATTCTCTCCTTCACTATGGGTCTCGACCTACCCGCAGCCTTAATGAATCTACTGACCCAGTAAATATTGGCGATGTTGCAACTGAAGAGCGCTCCCAACGCTGAAACCTGCACCTTAAGGGTGCTCGTGGAGAGACCTAAGTCCAGACCCTTTTTTAGGAATTCTAGAATCTGGGCTATCGGTGTTGGGTCCCCTGCTACCACCCCCGAACTCTGAAGAAATTTATTCCAAGTCCTAGCATAGATTCTAGTTGTAACCGCTTTTCTGCTCTTAAGGAGAGTATTAATTAGATTAGCAGAAAACCCCTTATCTCTCAGCAGCGACCGTTCAAAATCCACGCCGTCAGGTGGAGGCCCGCTACCTGAGGATGGTAGACTGGACCCTGGGAGAGCAGATCTGGGATATCCGGCAGGACCCAAAGGTCGGCTATCGACATGTTTCTGAGACATGAAAACCATGCCCTCCTGGGCCAGAAGGGAGCAACTACTATTACCCTCGCCCTGTCTTTCCTGACCTTTCTCAATAATAGGGGGAGTAAAGACAAGGGAGGGAAGGCGTAGGCCAGATTGAAATCCCACTTTAACAGAAGAGCGTCCACTGCCAGAGGGCATTCTTTGGGATTCAGAGAGCAGAACCGTCTCACTTTCCTATTGCTTTTGGTAGCAAAGAGATCTACCTCCGGTTGACCCCATTTCCACACAATTCGGTCGAAGATGGAAGTTTTTAACGACCATTCTCCCTGACTCAGGAGATTGCGGCTTAAGAAGTCCGCCTTGGTATTTTCTTCTCCCCTTATATGTAGAGCCGTTAAAGAAAGAAAATGTCGTTCTGCTATCTGGAGTAGGCGCCTTGCCACTTCCATGAGAGGACCGGAACGAGTACCACCCTGGTGGTTGACGTAAGCGACTGTGACACGATTGTCGGAGAGCACTCGAACGTGGTGACCCTGTAGATAGACAAGGAGCTTTTTAATCGCTTGCTCTACCGCCGTTAACTCCTTCATATTAGAAGACATCTGTATTTGATCCAGCTCCCATAAGCCCTGAACCATAACATCCCCCATATGAGCCCCCCACCCAGAAGGGCTTGCATCTGTCGTGACTATCCGGGATATTTCATATTCCCAGGGAACCCCCCTAGACAGGTTCGTCTCCTCCTTCCACCAATCCAGGGACCTTATAGCAGTCTGGGACAAGGATAGCTGGCCTTCTAGGCAACCCCCTAGAAGATTTTGATATAACAAAACCTCAGCTTGTAACGTTTTTGTGTGAAATTGTGCCCACTGAACCGCGGGGATGCAGGACGAGAGGGAGTCCAAAAGAGACATGGCTTTCCTAAGAGACATGGAGGGGTTATTGGAGGCGTTCAGGACCTGGTAACACAAGCGAATCAATTTGTCTGACGGTAAACTACAGTTCTGATTCCGTGAATCCAGAATTAGCCCTAAAAACTGCTGAACTCTCATCGGATTCAAACGGGACTTTTTGATATTTATTAGCCATCCTAGTCGCTCTAGGGTAGATATTGCCCTTTGCAGCTGCTCTAGGCAATGCTCTGCCGTCTTTCCAATGATAAGAAAGTCGTCGAGGTAGGGGACTATGAGCATATTGGATTCACGTAAGTGGGCCATGACTTCCGAAATAACTTTAGTGAACACTCGTGGGGCAACCGCCAAGCCAAAGGGAAGGGCGCTATATTGAAAATGTCGCAGTGATTCCCCCATCTGGACTGCTACTCTGAGGAAACGCTGATGGTCCACATGGATCGGTACGTGGTAATAAGCGTCTTTCAGATCTAACACCACCATAAAGCAATTTTCAAACAGAAGCTTTATTGCTGAGCTGACCGTTTCCATTTTAAATGGTTGAATAACAAGAAATTTATTCAGGGCCCTTAAATTAATAATTGTTCTAAAAGAACCGTCCGGTTTACGGATCAAAAACAGAGGGGAGTAAAACCCTTTACCCCACTCTGCTTCCGGCACCTCCACTAGGACTTTTTTAGCGTAAAGATCCTGTACTTCCAACTCTAGAGCGCCTGCTCCGATGGGGATGACCTGAGGGGGTAATTTTAAAGTTATCCCGAGGCACCGCGGAGAATTCTAAACGCAGTCCTGTAGCTATGAGACTAAGGATCCAGCTACTGTTTGAGATTTCCGACCAGGCCGGGTAGAAGGCCATTAATCTGCCTCCTACCGGTATTGCTAGTCATTGCGAGGGTTTTTTGGTTTCCCTAGGAGGACCCCTAAACATAAACCCTGTACCTCTTCTCCTCCTTTCATCCCATTTGGCTCGCTCCCTGGACGACCTTCTGCGGCTAAACCTCCTTCTGCTGAAAGGCCTCTTGTAGGAAAAAGTCGACAGACTGGGAAACTTTTTCTTGTCGTCCGCTGCCTTTTCCAAAAGTTCGTCCAGGACCTGGCCAAAAAGATATTTGCCGTCACATGGAATGGAGCAGAGGCGAGATCTGGCTTGAATATCGCCCGGCCAACACTTTAGCCACAACGCCCTTCGCGCTGCATTAGACAGACCTGCCGCTCTGGCAGCCATTCTTATCGAGTCCGCTGAGGAATCAGCCAGGAAAGCCGCCGCGTTCTGAATTATCGGCAAGGTTTTCCAAATTGACCCTCTAGGGGTTCCATCTGCTAATTGGGACTCTAATTGGTCCAGCCAGACCATCATTGATCTGGCTGTACAAGTGGCCGCAACCGCCGGCCTCAGTGCACCTGCCGACATCTCCCATGTCCCTTTCAAGAAGGAGTCTGCCTTCTTGTCTAGTGGTTCTTTCAAAGACCCCATATCATCGAATGGGATGGAGGATTTTATGGAAGCCTTCGCCCCTGCTGCGTCCAGCTTCGGGGCCTTATCCCATCTACCTGTCAAGGGATCTTCAAAGGGTATCTCCGCTTAAATGCTTGGGGTAAGGAGCCTCTTTTTTCTGGCTTCTTCCACTCTCTGTCTATTAGGCCTTGGATTCTACTGTTTAGTGGAAAGGATCTACGTTTCTTTGGATCTAGACCACCAAACATCAGATCCTGTACTGAGAGTTCTGGTCTCGCCTCCTCTACCCCCATAGTGGACCTAACTGATTTGACAAGTTTGTCCATTTGGTCCAAGGGAAAACAAAATCGAGTAGCGTCTTCTGTAGAAGAAGAGGAAGAAGCCGAAGAGGAAGGCGAAGAGGGTCCTGAAAAAACTTCACCCTTGTCATGGGCGGCGGGTGAATCTGAATCAGATAACACTGGTACAGTCCTACGCCTAGAAGATTCTCCGTGTCTTAAGGACGCCTTAATTTCTGCCCTTATTATCTCCTTCAGGCTTTCGGTGAAATCCGGAGTCTCCTCCGCTATCGTCTGTCGCATCCACGGCTGGCATAACCTTTTAGGGCAAGCGTCTGGCAGAGGGCAAGCACAAAAGGCACATTCCCTGTGCTTGCTTTTCACCGAACACTTCTTCCCCTAGTGACAGAACACAGAATGGGGGAAAAAACTGCATTACTGGGTATTCTAAGTCTGACGATCTCTTACCCAGTCCATACAGCAGTAGGTACCGGATCACGGGGAGGGGTCTTTTTCCCGGCTGAGGAACTCCTGCGGCTGGACTGATTACTTGACCGACCGCCCCCGGCCATTGAAGAGGAGCACTCTGTCTGCTGCTGCTGGCTCTCCTGCTGCACTGCGGGAGCTTCTGCAGTGTCCATTGCAAGAAATGGGGCAGAAGCGCTTTCCCAGCTTCATAGGCTCCTTATATGTCCCCTTCCCTGGATATCCGGGTCAGCAGGTGCGGCCAGGGGTCCACCCCCTCCTGCTCCCCGCCCCACAGCCACCCTGCACCTCCCCGCCATCCCCACTGCAGGCGCCACCTAGTATATGATGCAGCCGCGCCAAATTTTTCAAAAACGCCGGCCGGTGTCCCACTTCCGGTTCCGGCGGTGGAGACCCCGCCCCCTTTTTACCGCCGTTCGGATCGGCGCTCCAGCGGGGAACGCTATCACAGGTACGCCTCCCGCCGTGTCGCCCTACAGCAGGGACGCGAGCGGGAGATCCAAAAACCCCGCCGAGCTGCCCATAGTAGCGACGCGCGGCGGGAATCCAAAACCCCCCGCCGCGCCACCCATAGCAGTGACGCGCGGCGGGAAATTAAAAAAAAAAAACCCGCGCCGCCCATAGCAGCAACGCGCGGTGGGAAATTCAAAATTCCAAAAAAAATTTTTTTTTTCTTTTTTGGGATATTCCCCACGGCTGCATCAACAGGCCCTCACCATGACAGGACACCGGAGAAGACAGGGAGCAGGCACCGGGACCAGGGAGAGGGGGGGGAAATACTTACCACCCGGCGCTGGCTGTGAGACAGGGATCCTTCTGGATACTGCTCCACCTGCTCCGCACACTGTCGTGGAATCCTACCCGGACCCACCGTGACGCTTCCAGGGCTCCGCACCGGTCGAGGTAGGAGACCCCCCCGCTACCTGGGTCGACCGGCCAGCCTGGGTCCTCCTGAAGAGCTTCATCTGTAGGAAACCCGTCCTTCAGGAACAGGAAACCAACTGATGCGTGGGAGAGGTGCCGCCCTTTTGTATCTGTAGGTTTCCTGTTCCTAAGGGGCAGATCCCCTCTCTGCGTAGTGCTGTCATGGACGTTCGAATAAACCTAAAAATTCTGACAAAATGAAAGCATTGATTGTGCAAGAATGGACTGCTATCAGTCAGGATTTGGTCCAGAAGTTGATTGAGAGCATGCCAGGGAGAATTGCAGAGGTCCTGAAGAAGAAGGGTCAACACTGCAAATATTGATTTGCTGCATTAACTCATTCTGTCAATATAAGCTTTTGTTACTCATATGTTTGCAATTATATTTCTGTCTGTGATAAAAACATCTGTCAAACACACATAAAAACCCTAGAGGGCAGCAGATCATGTGAAAATATAATATTTGTGTCATTCTCAAAACTTTTGGCCATGACTGTACACACAAGGACACAGGACAGAGGTTGAGTCAACTTTAATCCATGTTAACTGGCTGCAAGTGTGATTTAGTTATTGCAAACACCTGTTAGGTGCCACAGGTAAGTTACAGGTGCTGGTGATTACACGAATTAGAGAAGCATCACATGATTTTTCAAACAGTGCCAATACTTTTGTCCACCCCCTTTTTTAGGTTTGGTGTGGAATTATATCCAATTTGGCTTTAGGTCAATTCTTTTTGTGTTTTTTCATTGAAGACAAATTAAATGCAGATAATAATACCAAAGAATTTGTGTTTGCAATAATTTTCAGGAAGAAACTGAGTATTATCTGACAGAATTGCAGGGGTGCCAATACTTTTGGCCACCACTGTATGTACTGGTAGTGACTAACATGTTCTCAGGATGGCCCGAAGCCCATCCAGTAACCAACATGACTGCCAGTGTGACTGTTAAGAGACTGATGACTGAAGTAGTATGCAGATATGGGGTCCCAGAGGTAATTGAGAGTGACCAAGGACTCGCATTCACTGCAGCACTGACAAAGGAACTTTGTCAGTGCTGCAGAGCAGTGGAAAAAGTAGAAAGACTGAATGGCACCTTGAAAAATAAAATACTGAAAGCCAGACAGGAGGTCAGACTTCCTTGGACAGACATTTTGCCCACTGCCTTATACTTAGTCAGAAACACTCCAAGGTGTCCCACTAAACTCACACCATACGAGATTCTTTTTGGGGGGCCTCCAAGGTTGAGTCAATATTTTCCACAACAGATAGCCTTAGGAAGTGATACTTTTGTAAAAAATTTAATTGCCCTTACTAAAGAACTGTCAGTAACACATGCACGAGTTTTATCATCCATTCCAGATCCAGATTCCAGTGAAGGTACCCATACTTTCCAACCTGGTGACTATGTGCTGGTAAAGAAGTTCCTCAGAAAGACATCTCTGGAGTCGAAATTTGAGGGTCCCTATCAAGTACTCCTGACCACTTCTACTTCAGTCAAACTTGAAGGAAGACAGATGTGCCTCCATCAGAACCTTCTACATAATGTTGCATATCCTTTATTTTGTGTGTTGTGCCATTCTATACTCCTTTGTAGGAGCACAACAGGTTGCAATCACCCAAGCGGGGGGGGGGGGGGGGTGATCACATTCTGGTATAACACCACTACGTTGCTTCTTTTAAATTTGATTATTGTGATGTAGTACAGTGTGACACTAAATGGGTTTCCTCACATTCCACAATTAAGTGTATCTTTTGTATGCCCGGTCATAGCATGATGGACATGGAATTACTTGTATTAAAATCTAACTTTAAATCTGAGAGAGATAGAAAGTTTGGGAATATAAGCTCATGATGACCTTTGAGACTCTAAAGCCTGGGTCTCACATAGCGATACACCAGCGATCCCGACAACGATATGCACTTGTCAGGATCGCTGGTGTATCGCTACATGATCGCTGCTGAGCTGCCAAACAGGCAGCTCAGGCAGCGATCTGGGACAGCGACACTGCGGGTAACATCGCTTTAAGTTACCCGCAGTGTACGTTGGATACCAGCGCCCTGATGCAGGGAGCTGGTAACCAAGGTACACATCGGGTTTCCAGGCGCTGCGCGGTGCCTGGAAACCCGCTGTGTACCTTGGTTACCAGCTCCCTGCATCAGGGCGCTGGTATCCAAAGTACACAGCGGGTTTCTAGGCACAGCCCCGTGCCTGGCAACCCACTGTGTACCTTGGTTACCAGCGGATTGCTGGTCTCCCGCCTGTCACACGCAGCGATGCGTGCCTGTCAGCGGGAGACCAGCGATCAAAAAAATGTCCAGGACATTCAGCGACGATCAGCGATACCCGGCAGGGGGGCTGATAGTCGCTGAATGTCACACACAGCGATATCACTGGTGAGCTCGCTGCTGCGTCACAAAACTAGTGACTCAGCAGCGATCTCGCTAGCGAGATCGCTGTGTGAGACGGGGGCTTTAGTGCTGGAATGAATATATCCCAAGGTTTCATGTCTTTCTACATCAATTAAGGAATCTGCTTCTCTGACCTTCTAGGGGCATCAAAACACAATACCAGACCCCAATCAGAGGGCAATAAAACTTTCACTCCTTATCTATGAACTGTTCCAATATTTATGTTCATCCCTCTGCCATAATGACAGTTCTGCTTCACGTCACTTGTCTTATCTTATTGCATTATTTCTGTGCTGTGTTGTGTATAAATATGTGATTCTTCAGATGTTGTATTAGTCTTTGCCTGATGAAGAGACCTGAGTAGTCTCGAAAGCTTGCAATTTGTTACCATTAGCCATTAAAAGGTATCAACCACTGAGGACTCTCAAGTCTAAATATTCTTCCACAATTAGTCAGCCGGCACAGCTGGGATCAGGACAACAATATATATGTGTTACGGGTGATGGATGGGGACAAACTTTTAGTTCATTGAGAGCGGTCGGGTGGAACACTGGTGAAGATTAGGGGTATAGACCAAACACAGCCTTAAGAAAACAAGACTCACAGGGCAAATCCCTACTCACTAGGATGACACTCTCCTGTACAAAAGTCCTCAAGCGCTGTGATACCATTGGCCAATGCAACCCTTTAGTTCTCAACCTGGAGAACCCTCAAGCTGGCGATAATGGCACCTATCTGCTGGGTACATATGTAAATGGTGTGTGCCAGTTGTGCCCATCTAGGCCAGTTCATATTAGCAGACATAAAAGAAATGTCAACAAAAGATAAAAATACGCACTCAAACCCCCTAATGTTCCGTATCCAAAAACTTAACAAAATGATAGCCATTGCAAACCCCACATTTGAAGATATTCTTGCGGTTGAAACGGGATACACTGAGACCAACTTATGGTTGAAGTGGATGAAATATACAGCCAATCAATATAATAAATCTAATTGCTTTGTCTGTGCAGGAGCGAGACCCCACTAAGGATCTGTCACTCTAGACCAGTTATGGCTAACCTTGGCACTCCAGCTGTTGTAAAACTACAACTCCCAGCATGCCCTTGCAAACTGCAGCAGTTGAGGCATGCTGTGAGTTGTAGTTCTCCAACAGCTGGAGTGCCAAGGTTCGCCATCACTGCTCTAGACTTACCCCCAGATGTGGAAAAATGTTTCCTGAGTTTGTTCAACAACAAATCCCTTGACGAAACAAATTGCGAAAACTGGAAAAAGTAATACCCCATAGTCACAAAAACACTTACGGTAATTTTTTGTTTTCATAGTCTTCCGCATCTGGTGCTTCAAGAGGTCCTCGCAGTGCCTCCCAGGGTCGGCGTGAGCGACGCGGCGGTCTCCATCCTGTAAGTATTTTTTTTTTTTTTTTTTACATTTAATTTTCTAGGTTTTTGGTTCTTTTTTTTTTTTTTAATTTTCTTTCTAGCTTTGAGGCTAATGTTTTTTTTAATTTCTCTTTTTCTTTTAGGCTTCACAGCGTGCTCCCGACTCCAACAGTGAGGAGGGGGGAATAGATGTGGACCTCTTCATCGATCTGATCCGAGAGCCGCTGTCGAACATGGGGTACTGCCGCGATGCTGATCAGATAGTGACTCGTCGGCTCTGGGAGGAAGTCTGTTCCCAACTTGTGGGCTACTGGGAGGACCTCGAAGCTCGGTTCCAGTCTAAAATGCGTAAGTATATACAGTTCAGGTTGCTGGATGTAAAGCTGTGTTTCCCCAACTCCAGGCCTCGTGGCCCACGCGGGTTATGTTTTCAGGATTTCCTTTTGTGCAACACTATGTAAAATCCTGAAAACATAACCTGTAGGGGTCGTGAGGACTGTAGTTTGGGAAACACTGATGTTGTATACTAACCAATTTGTGCTTTCTCATTTCAGGGGAGAGAATTGTGAAGCGGTGGCGGTCTATCAGGGATCTCTTCAAGAAGGAGTTCAACAAGGAGATGCGGGCCCCGAGTGGATCTGCAGGACGCCGGAGCAAGTAAAAATACGCACGAGCCCTGGAGTTCCTGCTGGCAACAATGGTCACCAAAAGGTAAATATTAAAAAGGAAATGTTAACATGTCTAACTACATTTTTTATTTCAGCCAGGGCCATTCCATATCACTATATTAATTGTATTTTTTTCTCTTTATTCCACAGCACGGTGACCAGCACTCGGGCGCCCGCAGAGTTGGACCCTTCTGGGGCGATCCCTCAGGAGACCGGCACTGAGGGACACTTCAACTGCCCCGGCCCATCCGCACCTTCCCAGCCTTCCCTGACACGTGAGCCCTCTGTCCCCTCCACCAGCACTGGAGCATCGTGGCCGCCTGCATTACATGAATCTGCTGGTGAGGAGATAGTGTGGCGCCCTGAGGGTCCAGTCGCCACAGAGATGCTGCATCGCGCCCAGCGGTGTAACATTTGACTCTCAGGTAAGGAGGAAGCACCCCATTGACTCCCACCACCTGCATCCAACATACACTATGCTGGCTGAGCACAGGCGGACCTTTCGGGAGGATGGTCTGACTCAGGCTGGTTAGAACAGGGTGTAGCTAGCTGCTGGGTGGAGCTTAGGCAGCACTTAGGCTGCGTGTTAGAGTAGAGAATTCAGTTTGAGACAGGCAGTCAGTGTGTGGGTACTGGACTGTCCTGCTGCTCCTCTGAGTCCACCTCAGGGAGCCTTGCTGTGAGAGTGAAAGGGTCCAGGGCGAAACAGCAATTGGAGCTGTGCCCCTATCCTGAAGAAGGAAGGACCAGGCGAACATCGGGGACCGGTCCCTAGACTAGTGGGAAAGTTCAGCTCCGCTAGTAACACCGACAACAGTGGTCACTTCACTGGGCCACTAGCCACCATAATCTCACCGGAGGAAGCTTAGGGGTCAAGTATGTCCAGAGCCTTCGTACTGGGTGGCCTGGTAAACCATCGGTCTGGTCTGGTAACTGAAAGGGCCCAATACTCCCTCGTCCGAGGGCTCTGTGGTGGCGGGTGCATGGAAGATTAGGAGAGTATCACCTAGAGAAGAAGCCGGAAAGGAACATACTGAAAGGGGAGTCTTTGGAAGTGCGACTAACTTATCTGAGGGTTGCTGGACCACTCTCTTGGAGGACACAGTGCCTGGCTGGAATCTGTATGCGCATAACAGACTGTGAGTAAACCCTTAAAACTGCAACAGAACTGTTTTCTCTGATTATTCCAGCGACGCACACTCCCCTCTGCTACTTCCCTGTGCACCATTGCTACATCTTTCATCTATCTGCCCTGGAAGGACTCCGTCTCACCTGTGGGAGACTTAATATCTAGCTGCACAACACCATCCCTTCCAGAGGACCTGCACAGCAGCGCTGGTCACCCTGACCAGGTACTACAGGTGGCGTCACTAATCATCATACGAACACTAATCCCCTGTAAATATTTCCCCATTTTTGGTGAGCGCCCAGGGCCACGGACTGAGCTGTGTTGCCGTGACATCCCCCATAGAAGTCGACGGGCTCGGTGCAGAGTACCCCACGGCCCTGGCGGGCGGCTCAATAGCATTCCCTTTACCCCACCCTCCTGCCACCTCTAGTACACCTGCGGCTACTACAGAACGAATATGACAAGATAGCAAAGAAAAAATGAAAAATATCAACATGATATCAGTATAATAAACTGAGCATATAAATTGCTGAATGAAATCAAGGATCTATCGCTGAATAAATACTAGAAAGAAGATTTGGTCAGGGACCAGAAGAACGACCACAGATCCAAAATGTAAGAAAAATAAACAAGTCTTTATTACATATATCAAATTCTTTATAAAATGGACAGGTGAAATCAAACAGTGACACAATAGTGAGGTATCATGTCCAACAGGGACATCAACCAATCATTGCACATATACTAAGTTCCCTGACTGTTAATAGAAACGTTTGTACCTCTATCTAGACATTGCAAGAGATCTCTCATAATCATATGGAAACATCCAAAAATAAACATGCAAGTGCATATATTCGATTGTGTGTAATAAACAAGAGAGACACAATGGATATAAATGATGTTACATCTCTCAAAGAAAATAAACATCGCAGTGTCTAAGACTTAGTGATACAAAACGTTAAGGCTTACAAAATATGCTACTGCCTAATGCCTAATGTTTGCTGACAAATGTAGCAACCACTTCATAAGTGATATATTCGTAAGGTGCCAGCTGTAAACATACATTACTGGTCAGTGAATACCAGTGTAGTCCCTGTGGAAAGCATCTGATGCCAATACCATGTCCCGCATAGCGGTGCAAGTCAGCCTATTAAGGCAAGGTGCAGTGGATCTAACCTAACATTACCTTCAGGGGTGCAGTAGCGGCCACAGTCAGGGAAGCTCAGGTATGTGCAAAATGTGCCCCAACGCACGTTTCGGATATTACTCCTTCGTCAGGGGGCGTGTGAGTAGTAGTGACCGAGTGCTTTAAAAATCGTTAAACCGGAAGTGACGAACCGCGGACCGGAAGTGACGCATGTGAAGCCGAAGACACCACCCGACGCACCGCACCTGCGTCAAACAAATGGAAGCCATGGAGACGATCCATGGCAACCATGAGTAGAAGACACAGGAGGCGGAGCGGCGCGAGAATCTCAGCACACATGCGTGCAAGTCCGCGGTTGTCCCTGATGTAAGTATGGGATTAGCCGTCACTAAAAGTGGATATCCAAAAAAAGGGGGGGGAGGAGGAAGGATCGATCCCCTAATTAATGGACAAAAATCGATAGATGGCACAACAGTATTAGCCAAGGTTACAGAGTTAGACTATATATAAGGTAGAAAATACTTTTTAAGATCACATAATCTCAATATTAGTAAAAAACAAAAAAATCTAACATCTAGAGCCCTGATGTAAATGAACTGAACTCCATTGCATACATGTAAATAACGTACAAGATGGAATCACATAGTTCCTCCTATTGGAACCATAATCAATATAAGAATGGGGTATATATATGCAATGTTTACAAAGCCTTATAACCACCTATATTAAATAAACATGGTACACAAAAAATATGTATATCAAACAAAAGATGACTAAAACAGAAATATTGTAAACGATTGATGTCACACAGGATGTTGAGGAATTAATCTAGGGCATCATCCGTACAATGGTCCGGAACAAGCAACACGAGTGAAAGCCTAAAATTTATAAAAACAACATGATGAACAACATGTAAAAGGAAGTACATACGGTTAAAAACATGGAGATGTCCTATGGAGGACATGAACCTAACAGCAGGTTATTTATAGAAATGATGCGAAACTTAGATTTTCATTCAACCCGTTAGGGTACACTGTGTTCAAAGACCATATCCAGCGGGCTTCTAACTGTGCCAAACGTTGAGAAATACCACCTCCCCGAATCCCTAGGTCTAGACAATCTATCCCCTTAAAACGCAGGAGTCTGGGCTACTGGGCGGCTGCGGCAGAGGGGTCAGGAAAGGAGCTATGCGCCCGAGTTCTTGCATCTCAATGCATCTTTCCAGAACTGTCTAAAAGTCTTATCTGAGCAAATGGCCGCAGACATGAATCAGATAAACACCAACATTTTGGAGGTGAAGACACTTCTGCAAACCATGCATTCAGAAGCAAAAACTTCTCCAAATCACAGCTTTTTCCGGTCTGTAGCTGAGCGCATGGATACGCTATCTACTGACCAGCAGATGTATGTAATGCATACTTGCCACGCTGCTCTAGTGCAGGCTACCTCCCAACCCCCTCCAGCCACTGTCCCTCCTCCCCCTCCTATTCAATACCCATCACCTCCCCAGTTCCAGCAACCTCCCCAGTTTCAGCAACCTCCCCAGTTTCAGCTACCTCCCCAGTACCAGCAACCTCCCCAATTCCAGTCACCTCCCCAGTATCAGCAACCTCCCCAGTACCAGCAACCTGCCCCGTACCACACTCCTGCCTCATACCAACCTCCTTCCCGTACCAATTCCCAACCACATCATCTGCTCCTCCAGTCCCTGCCCCACCCTCCTCTCCACGACCCATCACCTGTTCTGCCTCCAACTTGTCCTCCCATTCTCTTTCTTTTTCCACCCCTTCACCTCTTACTGTTCCTTCCCCACCACCATCCCAGTCCGCTCACCACACTCCCAATGTCGAAGTGTACCGCAGCCCCTCCAGTAGTATGTCCACCTCACACTGTACAAGTTTGTGATTTTATTATAAAAAATAAACTTTTCACTTTTTAAAAAAAAAATTATTACAAAAATTTTTTCAGGAAATTTACAAAACTGTTAAAAAAAATATGGTCAATAAACGTTAAATTGGTTGATTACAATTGTTGTCTGTCGTTTATTTCTAAGGTTAAATCTGTAAAACAAAGGTAAAATACAGTAAGAAAGGTAAAATACAGTGTATAAAGATTAAATATATTGTGTATACAAAAACACGTACATAACGTTGGGCAAAAGGTAAACTAAAAATTTTACCTTTTGGCCAAAGTTGTGTCCCTGGTTGGGCTTTAACCCCTTCACCCCCAAGGGTGGTTTGCACGCTAATGACCGGACCAATTTTTACAATTCTGACCACTGTCTCTTTATGAGGTTATAACTCTGAAACGCTTCAACGGATCTTCGCGATTCTGAGACTGTTTTTTCTCGTGACAGATTGTGCTTCACGTTAGTGGTAAAATTTCTTCAATATAACTTGCGTTTACTTTTGAAAAAAATGCAAATATGGCGAAAATTTTGCAATTTTCAAACATTGAAATTTTATTCCCTTAAAATAGAGAATATGTCACACAAAATAGTTAAGAAATAACATTTGCCACATGTCTACTTTACATCAGCACAATTTTGGAACCAAAATTTTTTTTGTTAGGAAATTATAAGGGTTAAAAGTTGACCAGCGATTTCTCATTTTTACAACAAAATTTACAAAGCCCTTTTTTTTAGGGACCACCTCACATTTGAAGTCACTTTGAGGGGTCTATATGGCAGAAAATACCCAAAACTGACACCATTCTACAAACTGCACCCCTCAAGGTACTCAAAACCACATTCAAGAAGTTTATTAACCCTTCAGGTGATTCACAGGAGCTGAAGCAACATGGAAGGAAAAAATTAATATTTAACTTTTTAGTCACAAAAATGATATTTTTACAAAAAAAAAATTATTTTCACAAGGGTAAAAGTAGAAAATGGACAGATAAAGTTGTTGTGCAATTTCTCCTGAGTACGCCAATACCCCATATGTTGGAGAAAACCACTGTTTGGGCATACGGCAGAGCTCGTAAGGGAAGGAGCGCCGTTTGACGTTTTCAAATCAAAATTGGCTGGAATTGAGATTGGACGCCATGTTGCATTTGGAGAGCCCCTGATGTGCCTAAACAGTGGAAACCCCCCACAAGTGACCCCATTTTGGAAACTAGACCCCCTAAGGAACTTATCTAGATCTGTGGTGAGCAATTTGAACCCCAAGTGCTTCACACAAGTTTATAACGTAGAGCCGTAAAATGAAAAAATCATTTTTTCCACAAAAATGATCTTTTCACCCCAATTTTTATTTTCCCTGTTGGCATATGCAACAGATTAGGACTTATTATAAGTAAAAGGAGGACTTTATGCTGACCTGACAATAGATGGCGACGTTGTGTAATGTTTCCTTCTGTTTAATGTATTGTATAAGAAATAGTCTCACTAGTAGTTTCACTTTCGTTTTGTTCCTGTTTTCCTGATGCAATGCTGAAATGACTGTGCATTTTCCTTTTACCTCATGTTGTAAGAAGTAAAAGCTTGTTATCCCATGCAGTCTGCTCTGTGAAGTTTTCTACTGCAAAGGTGTGGATTCAGAAGCTGTGCAATAGGTTATGGGCCCAGACACCCAGTCACACCAGATACAGCGTACCCAGACACTCAGACACCAGAGAATCCAGACACCACAGATCCCAAGCACCAAGAATACCAGATACCCAGGACACTGGAACTCTCAGCAAGACCCCGGTGAATGCAGAAGAATTCTTCAGTGCAAGTCTCTCCAAACAAGTAAGATAAGTTAAAAATGACAAGTAGCACAGAGCTAAAACTTGCAGTAACTAAACTGAATGATGAGAACTATCAGCTATGGAAGTTCAAAGTAGAGATGTTATTGTCTAAAGATGATTTATAGGAAGTAATCACTACAGATAGACCTGATCAGGATAATCAGACATGGGATAAAAAGAATAGACAAGCGAGAGCCACCATTAGCTTATTAGTGGATGATGCTCAATTAATACATATAAGAAATGAAGAAACAGCTAAAGGAATATGGGAAGCATTAAGAAAGCTATATGAGAGACCCAGCTTAAATCACAAGTTATTTTTATTAAGAAAGCTTTACAGTATGAGACTAAGTGCAGACAGTGACATGCAGAAGCATATATTCTCAATGATGGAAGTGATATCACAGCTAAGATCTATTGGTGAAGATATTAAAGAAAGTCATATAGCAGCTATATTATAGTGCAGTTTACCAGATTAGTATACAGCCTTGATAAATGCACTAAAGACAAGACCTGAAACACACATTACATTAGATTTTGTGAAAGCAAGACTCCTAGATGAATATCAGAGAAGAAAAGAACAAAGCAATGATTCTTCTACTGAAAAGGACAGTGAAAACGCTCTTAAAGCTACAGAATTTAAAAAACCCTATAATAAAGAGACAAGAGAATGCTTCAGATGTAAGAAAAAAGGTCATTTAAAGAAAGACTGTACCATATGGAAAGCAGAACAACAAAAGTTACAACATAAAAAGCATACACAGAAAGTAAAAAAGACAATTTCCGATTCGTGTGAGAATAATTGGAATGGCACATTCAAAATAACAGACAAGAAATCATCACTTGGTTGGTTTATTGATTCAGGAGCAACGAGTCATATGACAAGTGACAAGAATTTCTTTACTGATCTTGATTTAGATAAGAAAGAAGCCATTCATCTTGCAGTTAAAAGCAAAATAACCGCACAAGGTATCGGACAAGGTATGCTAAATTGTTCAAACAAGTTCGAACAAGATTCAAAGATACTTGTACAGGATGTGTTGTAGGTTCCAAAATTGGAAGGCGGATTATTATCTGTGAAACGTCTAACAGCAAAAGGACTTACAGTAAAATTCAAAGATAATGAGTGTTTAATTATTGCAGGAAACAAGATGATAACCAAAGTCAAGGCAATGAACAATTATATCATTTTGACAAACCAAAGGAACAGATGAAGGTATGTACACATGATCACAAAAACTGTATTCACATGTGGCATAGACGTCTAGGACATAGACACCCGGACAGTATAAGGGAACTACAGAGAAAAGAATTGACAAAAGATTTAAAGATATCAGATTGCTCAATTACCATAAGATGTGAATGTTGTATAAAATCCAAAGCCACAAGGATATCTATTCCAAAAGAAAGTGAGATGAAAAGCGAAAGACCACTTGATTTGGTGCATACTGACGTATGTGGACCCATGAAAGTGACTACATCAGGAGGCAATAGATACATGTTGACTTTTATAGATGACTACTCAAGATACACAGTCACATACCGTATATACTCATGTATAAGCCGACCCGTGTATAAGCCGACCCCCCTAATTTTGCCACAAAAAACTGGGAAAACTTGACTCGCATATAAGCCTAGGGTGAAAAATGATTATGCCCCCATATGATGCTCCACAGATTATGCCCCCATATGCTGCACAGATTATGCCCAATATGCTCCACAGATTATGCCCCTATATGCTCCAGATTATGCCCAATATGCTTCAGAGATTATGCCCCCATATGCTCCAGATTATGCCCCCATATATTCCAGATTATGCCCCCGTATGATCCACAGATTATGCCCCCATATGCTCCAGATTATGCCCCCATATATTCAACAGATTATGCCCACATATGCTCCAGATTATGCCCCATATGCTCCAGATTATGCCCCATATGTTCCACAGCTTATGCCCCCATATGCTCCATATTATGCCCCCATATGTTCCACAGCTTATGCCCCCATATGCTCCATATTATGCCCCCATATGTTCCACAGCTTATGCCCCCATATGCTCCATATTAGCCCCCATATGCTCCATATTATGCCCCCATATGCTCCAGATTATGCCCCCATATGCTCCAGATTATGCCCCCATATGTTCCACAGCTTATGCCCCCATATGCTCCATATTATGCCCCCATATGCTCCAGATTATGCCCCCATATGTTCCACAGCTTATGCCCCCATATGCTCCATATTATGCCCCCATATGCTCCAGATTATGCCCCATATGTTCCACAGCTTAAGCCCCCATATGCTCCATATTATGCCCCCATATGTTCCACAGTTTATGCCCCCATATGCTCCATATTATGCCCCCATATGCTCCAGATTATGCCCCATATGTTCCACAGCTTATGCCCCCATATGCTCCATATTATGCCCCCATATGTTCCACAGCTTATGCCCCCATATGCTCCATATTATGCCCCATATGCTGCTGCTGCTGCAAAAGAAAAAAAAAATGACATACTCCCCTCTCGTCGCTGGGGGCCAGGTGCCGGGGTCCTGAGCAGGCGGGGACACCGGCGCACTATGGGGGCAGGTGCCGGTGTCACCGCTCGCTCAGGACCCCGGCACCTGAGATATTTACCTGTCCTCTCTGCACCGCAGCGCTGCTCCCTCTTCCTGGTCCTCGGCAGTGAATGATCTGGCAGCGGGCGCGGCGCTCACTAATGACGTCATCGCGCCCTCTGCTGATCATTCACAGCCAGAGGAGTCAGACGAGGAAGCAGCCTGCAGCGGTGGAAAGAGGACAGGTAAATATCGCTGTACTCACCCCTCCGCCGCTTGTCCCTGCAGCCTCTCCTCTTCTCCCGGCGCTCTCCGCAGCGCTTCCTTCCTACAGTGGTCACATGGTACCGCTCATTAAAGTCATGAATATGTGCATATTCATGACTTTAATGAGCGGTGCCATGTGACCGCTGCAGGAAGGAGCCGGAGATCGTGGGAGAAGCAGGGGGGCTGCAGAGACCGCGGCGGCGGAGAGGTGAGTATAATCCGACACCCCCGCTCCCCCTCCCCGCCAACCCCCGTATATGACCCGCGTATAAGCCGAGAGGGGGACTTTCAGCCCTAAAAAATGGGCTGAAAATCTCGGCTTATACACGAGTATATACGGTACTTTATCAAAAACTTCACTTTTGTTCTTAATTAATTTGTAGACTATGTAACAAGATCAAGTAACAAATTTCAAAGGAAGCCAATTGTCATCAGAAGTGATAATGGAGGTGAATTTACAGGTCACAGAATAGAAGACTACTTAAGACAAAATGGAATAGAACATCAGAAAACTGTTCCATACACACCTAAACAAAATGCAGAAAGGAAAAACAGAACTCTAACAGAGATGATGAGATGTATGCTGACAGATTCTAAACTACCAGAGAAATATTGGGGTGAGGCAGCAATGACAGCTACATATCTACAGAATCGACTTTTTTCCAGAAAACTGAAGAAAACTCCATATGAACTGTGGCAAGGTATGAAACCAGGTGTCAATC
Organism: Oophaga sylvatica; assembly: GCA_033576555.1. Classification (NCBI taxonomy): domain Eukaryota; kingdom Metazoa; phylum Chordata; class Amphibia; order Anura; family Dendrobatidae; genus Oophaga; species Oophaga sylvatica. Next base: position 331,718,061 of record JARQOD010000003.1, read on the forward strand.
ATTTAAAAGTTTTTGGATGTAAAGTTTTTAAATTCATTCCAACAGAAAAACGTTCCAAACTTCAAAACAGATCCATGGAAGGAATATTTGTTGGATATAGTGAAAATTGCAAAGGATATAGAATCTTAGATCCCAAAACAGACAGAGTTACAGTGAGTAACAGTGTGACATTCATTGAAGATTTAAATGAAGACATTATTATTTCAGCTGAAACAAGAAATGAGAAAAACAATAGTGACATAACTGAAGAAATATCTGATGAGAAAGAAGTAGAAATTAATGAAGAACAAAATACTGAAAGTGAAGAATCACAACTACAGACACAGAACCAAGACGTTCAATAAGAGAGAACAAAGGAAACACCACAAAACGTCTCTCATACAAGACAAGTATAAGAAAAATCCATGAGCCTACCTCTCGGAAGACATATCTAAACTTCCTAAAGAAGAAGCTAATAAATGGATAGAAGCAACAGAAAGATAAATTAAATCTATGCATGATTCAAATACATGGACACTAACAGATTTGCCAGAAGGAAGAAAAGCCATGGGATGTAAATGGATTTTTAAAGTAAAATACCAAACAGATGGCATACCTGAAAGATATCGAGCAAGATTCGTAGCTAAAGGGTATTCTCAAAAATATGGAGAAGACTATGATGAAACATTTGCTCCAGTTGTCAAACACACTACAATAAGAACTTTACTTACAGTTGCAGCAATGGAACAGATGGAACTAAGACATCTGGATGTAAAGACAGCTTTTTTGAATGGAGATTTAACAGAAGACATTTACATGGAACAACCTCCAGGATTCAAAGATGAAAGAAATCCAAACAAAGTTTGCAAACTACAGAAAAGCATATATGGTTTAAAGTAAGCAGCTAAACGCGTGGAATGACAAAATCACGGAAGTACTAACAAATGAAAAATTTCAAAGAAGCAAAGCTGATCCATGCTTGTACACAAAAAGGCTGAGTAATAGATGGATTTATGTACTCGTATATGTAGATGACATTTTGATTTGTTTTAAACAAGAAAGGGATAAAGAAAACATTCTAAAAACCCTGAAACAACATTTTTGAAATCAAAGACTTAGGAAATGTAAAACAGTACCTAGGAATACAGATAGAAAGAGAAGACGGAAGTTTCCTATTGAATCAAAATCACATGATTCAAGACATAACAGAAAAATTTGGACTAAAGGATGCAAAAACAGTAAAGTCTCCAATGGAAACTAATTATCTCAAAGAGATGAACAGTAAAAAGAATATGCTACCAAACAATGAAGAATACAGAACAGCAATAGGAAAACTACGGTATCTAGCGACCGCTACAAGACCAGACATCGCAGCAGCAGTAGGAATCCTGAGTAGAATGGTATCAAAACCAAATAAAGCTGATTGGAATGCCATGAAGAGAGTAATACGTTATTTGAAAGGAACTAGCAATGTTAAGCTGAAATTACCCACAGGTGATAATTGCATTTTAACAGGATATGTTGATGCAGATTGGGCAGGAGATCCAACTGACAGAAGATCTACCAGTGTACATATTTTTTTTCTCTCAGGTGGACCAATACATTGGACAAGTAAGAAACAGTCAATTGTGACACTATCTTTAACAGAAGCAGAATATGTTGCAGCAGCACATGCGAGTCAAGAAGTACTGTGGTTAAGACAATTGTTGACAGACCTAGGACAACCACAGTTGGAACCAACAAAACTAAAAGAGGACAATCAAAGATGTCTTGTTCTTTCTCAGATGGAAAGAGTCAATCCAAGAACCAAGCATATTGATGTGAAATATCATTTCTTGAGAGATCATCAGGATCAAGGAGTCTTGAAGTTGGAGTATTGCCCTACTGAAGAAATGACAGCAGACATTTTCATGAAGGTGTTGAATGCTGATGAACATCAGAGACTAATAAAAAGGTTGGGTTTGATTGAATAAGTCCTTATTGTTGAGAAAGGGTGTTGGCATAAGCAACAGATTAGGACTTATTATAAGTAAAAGGAGGACTTTATGCTGACCTGACAATAGATGTCGATGTTGTGTAACGTTTTCTTCTGTTTAATGTATTGTATAAGAAATAGTCTCACTTGTAGTTTCACAGGCCCGCATAGGGTGCCGTTCACACAAGGATACTGCAGTGTCCGGTTCACAGCCTTTTAATTACACCCCTACTATTCGACTAGGCGTGCTGGCCAGTACACTCTCAATGCACACCAGTGTGAACACCCCTTAATGGAGATCAAACGTGCCTGGGCTCGGCTGCACCCGGAAAAATAAAGTGCAAAAAATTCAAAAATAGTGGGGTATTAGTTAATATTTTGGCCAAAATACGTAAACTTGTAACCTGCGCCAAAGGTCCCCACGCTTACAAGTACCTACACTACACTAGCCACTAAGGAGACTCAAGGTCTCCAAAAATTCAATATAAACAGCACAAAAAGGAAACAAAACTCACCTGCCCAGATCTCAGAACAACTAATACCCCACTATTTTTTAATTTTTTGCACTTTATTTTTCGGGGTGCAGCCGAGCTATCACGCTGTATAACAGTTATAGATAATGTCAGTAATCTATATCAAGTGGGACAACATTCTATATAACATATAAATAGGTTATATCAACATGAACATATAGTATTTGATAACATAGTATTACCTGACATAATATCCGAAGTACTGAGGATCTATACTGGATCTGTTTCACGCTGTCTCAGGCTAGAGGTGGACCGGGGTCTATACTGACCCTAAACTGGGGTCCTGACTAGTCCCTCTACCTGGAGGTACTGTTAATGGTACAGAGGTCCAGGCCGCCAGCGTAACCCTATCTCCTATAAGTCCCTGACCACTGTAATCTAGTCCTTAGAAGGACACTGATTACCACCACAGGGATATGGGCAGGTCACCGCTTAAAGACAAACGAGACAGACAGGGGATAAAGTAAATACTGTCTTGCATACAACACTTAAACACAGAGGGAACACAAAAGGTCTAGGAGATAAACTATAAGCGAGGAGAGGAGAAACCACAAAGGAGCTCTTAGCTTAAGTCTTCTCAGAACCGATCCTATCTGCTGGTCTGTATGAATGCTTTCACCGGCATCTCCCAAGCAGACTGGCAGGTATATAAAGGAAGCTAATTAGTGCATAATCAAACTGCAGCCGGGCGAGGCTGGACCTAGTCTTAGCACAGAGCTAGGTAGAATTAACTCCCTCACTGCCAAACACAAAGAAACAGCAACTCAGCTGCGAGAAGTCAGAATGTGTAATCGCGACGATCTTCGTGGCGATACACCCATGACACGAGCCCAGGCACGTTTGGTCTCGCATGAGGGGTGTTCACACTGGTGCGCATTGAGAGTGTACTGGCCAGCCCGCCTAGTCGAATAGTAGGGGCGTAATTAATAGGCTGTGAACCGGACACTGTGCAGTATCCTTGTGTGAACGGCACCCTATGCGGGCCTCTATTGTGCAATTGTATACTGAGCCGTCACCCCCTCCTTGAATGGGTATGTGGAGAGTGGCTGTTTAATCTGGTATTTTGCACCTGTGCTGCTAACCTCTTGCTTTATGGGCTGGCTGCACCATGTAGTGCATTTGTTCTGAAATCTGGGCAGGTTTGCTGCCTTTTTGTGCTGTTTATATTGAATTTTTGGAGACCTTGAGTCTCCTTAGTGGCTAGTGTAGCCTGGGTATGCTCATACCCAATATGTGGGAGAAAACTACTGTATGGGCACACGTCGGGGCTCGGAAGGGAAGTAGTGACGTTTTGGATTGCAGACTTTGTGTCATGTATAGTGTACAGTTCCTATAGCGTCTTGTGCTTGGGTGCGAGGAAAACACATGAGACATAGGTTGATATGAAATGACTTGTATTACTTCATACAAGCATGCAGAAAAGGTCACACAGTTTGCAGGAACAGAGGCAGGAGAACACAGCAGGCCAGAGTAACTTCAAGCTCTACAATAACTCTCCAAGCAGGTTCAGGATCTCTTCTCTGTACCGTAATTCCTCTGCAAACATGGATTCACCAGACAGCAGGTTTCCAAAGTCCAAAAGTGTTCCAAAGTTCCTCAGTAGGAAATAGCTGGAGTCCAAAATCCTAGGTTTCCAGGAGTCAGGTCACAGGCTGACTGAGGCTTGATTCAGGAGCACTGATTGTTCAGCTGAGGCTGCTTAAGAAGCAAGAGGGAGAGAATCAGGGCGGGAACATGAAAACTGGAAACTCCATATTAACTGAGGGCAAGAGCTGCAGAAAGACAGAAAGCAAAATGGCCGACGGAAAACTGAGTTTCAAGGAACATGTCAAAAGAGACAAAGAATCTTACATTACTCCCCCCTTAAGGACAACCTCCGGTTGACCTCAGACCAGGCTTGTCAGGGTACCTCTGATGAAACTGGCGGAGCAGGCGAGGAGCATTTACATTATTGACTGGTTCCCATGAGTTGTCCTCCACTGGGTAGCCCTGCCATTTAATCAAATATTGCAACTGATTTCTGTACAACCTGGAATCTAGAATCCTTTCCACCATAAATTCTTCCTGACCATCGACCAGCACTGGGTCAGGGCAAGGAGAAGAGCGTCCAGGAAACGTATTGGGTGTTGCAGCCTTTAGTAGGGATACATGAAAGACAGGGTGGATTCTCATAGTTCTGGGCAGTTGAAGACGACAAGCAACAGCACTTATAATCTTACTGATCTTATAAGGTCCAATGTACTTATGTCCCAATTTAGACGATGGAATCTTTATTTTAAGATTTCTGGTTGACAGCCAGACCAAATCTCCTACCTTGAAAGCTGGTGCAGGTTTACGAAATTTATCTGCTGCTTTCTTGTACCTTTCCTGAGCCAATTCTAGAATTTCCTTTAGAAGATCCATATTCTTTTGTAAAGAAGTGATTCTTTCAGCCACTGCCGGCAAGGGCGTATCTATGGGAAATCGAGGAAGAATGTTAGGATGATAACCTAGATTGGAGTAAAAAGGAGACTGCTTAGTGGAGGCGCTCTGAGAGTTATTATAAGAGAACTCAGCCAGTGGAAGTAGATCCACCCAATCATCTTGTAGGTGGCAGATGAAGCAGCGGAGATACTGCTCCAGGGTCTGTTTGGTTCGTTCTGTCTGTCCATTAGTCTGGGGATGAAAAGCAGAAGAAAGGTTTACTTTAATGTCCAATGCGGCACAGAAATTTTGCCAAAACCTTGAAGTGAATTGCACCCCTCGATCCGAAATGACCTCATCCGGTACTCCATGTAAGCGAAACACATTCTTAATCATCAAGTCTGATGTCTGTTTTGCAATGGGTAAGCCGACACAAGGGATAAAATGAGCTGCCTTTGTTAGACGATCAACCACCACTAGAATGGTGTTCTTCCCTTGAGAGGTTGGTAACTCCACAATGAAGTCCATAGAAATGGATCCCCACGGGCGGGACGGGGTGGGAAGAGGTTGTAACAGACCAGTTGGTGAGGAGCGAGGTGTTTTGCATCTTGCACAGACTTCACATGAAGTGACATAGTTTAAAACATCTTTCCTGTAAGTGGGCCACCAAAAGAAACGAGAAAGAAATTCTTGTGTCTTTAGAATTCCCCTATGCCCGGCTATCTTGGAATCATGGATGAGTTGCAATACTCTCAATCTGACTGTTTCAAGTATATACAGACGTTGTCCCTGAATCCACACACCATTCTTAAAGACAAGACTTACGTCCCTTGGGGGTTGAGCCAACAAAGAATCCGCATGGTATGCTTCCTTGATGTCCTTAAGTAGGTCTTGATTATGAATCACTCCCAGGAATCTAGAGTCAGGAAGAATAGTCTTAGGAGGAGTAAGTGGACGTGTCTCTGCTGAATGAATCCTAGAGAGTGCATCAGCCTTTCCATTGCGCGATCCTGGTCTATAAGAAATTACAAAATTAAATTGGTTTAGGAAAAGATTCCAGCGAGCCTGGCGAGGAGTCAGGCACTTAGCCGACCTGATAAATTCAAGGTTACGATGGTCTGTCAGGATGACTATTTGCTGTGCAGCTCCCTGAAGAAGGTGTCTCCATTCCTTGAAGGCGGCAATAATGGCCAACAATTCTCTATTGCCCACATCGTAGTTCCTCTCAGCCGAAGACAACTGCTGGGAAAAGAAGGCACAGGGATGCAAGACATTCTTCTCACCTGTTCTCTGAGAGAGTATAGCTCCAACGGCACAGTCTGAAGCATCCACCTCTATTATGAAGGCAAGCTCGGGGTTGGGATGTACTAAGATAGGTGCGGTGGTAAATTTGTCCTTTAAACAGGAAAATGCTTCCTGAGCTTGCGGGGTCCAGGAGAACCTAGACTGTTTCCGGGTAAGTTGGGTGATAGGTGACACTACCTCAGAGAAATTCCTAATGAAACGTCTATAGAAGTTGGCAAACCCGATGAAGCGCTGCACCTCCTTCACATTTCTAGGAATTGGCCAATCCTTGATGGCTTGGGTCTTGCTTCCATCCATACTAATCCCTTGCGTAGATAGTACATACCCCAGAAATTGAATTTCGGTCCTATGGAATTCACACTTTTCAAGTTTGATGTAGAGATGGTTTTGTCTTAGGCGTTCTAAGACCATTCTCACATGTCCATGATGTTCCTCTGTGGAGTTAGAAAAAATTAGAATATCATCCAGATAAATCACCACAAATGTATCTAGGAGATCCCTGAAGATGTCATTCACCAAGTGTTGGAAAGTGGCTGGGGCGGTACTCAGACCAAAAGGCATAACTAGATATTCGAAGTGTCCATAGCGTGACCTGAATGAAGTCTTCCATTCATCCCCAGGTCTAATACGGACCAAGTTATAGGCCCCACGGAGATCCAGTTTAGAGAAAATTTTGGCGTGCCGCACTCTCTCCAACAACTCAGGGATTAAAGGCAATGGATAACGGTTTCTAATAGTAACCTTATTGAGTTCCCTATAGTCTATGCAGGGTCTCAGAGATCCATCTTTCTTCTTCACAAAGAAGATGGGTGCACCTGCGGGAGATGAAGAGGGGCGTATGAAGCCTTTGGCTAGATTTTCATCTATGTAGTCCTTCAAAGCTTTTAGCTCGGGCCCCGCTAGGGGTAGATCTTACCAAAAGGTATCTCGGCTCCAGGCAATAATTCGATTGGACAATCATATGGACGGTGAGGAGGAAGCTGATCAGCGTTCTTCTTGTCACATAAATCCACATAGTCCTGGTATACAGCTGGTAGTTCAGGGACTGACATGGTTCCTTTAGGAACAGAGCAAGCTGAAACTCCTTGACGCATCTGTTTCTCCGGAAAGTGTAATTCCTTGGTCTCCCAGTTAATCGTAGGATTCTGCGCCTGCAGCCATGGTAGCCCTAGAATAATGGGAAAGTGGGGAGAAGAGATAAGCATAAAAGACATTTTCTCCTGATGATCTTTACCCATAAGGACCCTCAAAGGCTCTGTTTCCTGATCCACTGGTCCAGAGGTCAGCAGGGAGCCATCCACAGTCTCCATCTGTACTGGAGTAGCCTTCTTCACTGAACGTATCCCCTGTTTCAGAGCAAAGGAGATATCCATAAAATTTCCACTTGCTCCTGAGTCGATCATAGCAGAGCTAGACACCCAGACTGAGTCCACCCAGAGTTTGATGGAAAGGAAGCAATGAGAATTATTTCTTTTACAACTCAGCTGGGACACCGCTGAGGAAACTTGAAAAATTGCAGTGTTTATACCGTCATTGTCCCCAGAACTAACAGAGTTTAAGTCCGAAAAATCAAGATCTCTTGCAGCAGATCTCTCTGGAGTCTGAGGCTCGGACATGACAGAGCTCCTCTCGCAACACTCACAGTGAATGACTGCTGCAGTAGTCTTACGAGAACGGCTGGGGCAGTTTATAATGAAGCGCCCTGACTTACCACAGTAAAAACATAGATTTTCCTTTATACGATGTTCTTTGCGTGCATCACTAACCCGTCTTTGTAAAGAGTCCACCTGCATGGGTTCAGGTTCTGGTTCCCTTGTGATCCTACTCAAAGGTTCCTTAGCTGAGGAGGGAGGTAGGAAAAGGTTAGTGCGATTATTTTCGAACCATCTCTCTTGTCTGCGTTCAGTCAGACGAGCATCAATACGGATACAATAGTTAATAAAGTCACCTAACGCAGTGGGAGGGTCGGCACGAGCAAGTTCATCCTTAATCAGTGGAGACAACCCTTTCCAAAAAATAGATTTTTTGGCGGAAGTGTCCCAAGTGGTATCAAGAGCCCATCTCCTGAAATCCAAGGCATATTCGGCTACTGAACGCTTACCTTGGCGCAAAGTTAACATGGCTGCTTCAGCTGTTGCACCTCGATTGGGGTCATCAAACACCTGCCCCATGGCTGAAATAAAAGCATCAAGGTGATTCAAACAATCATCCTCAGTCTCAATCAGAGGGTTTGCCCACATCAAAGCCTTATTGGTAAGCAACATGATTATAGTAAGCACTTTGGATCGTTCAGTGGGAAATTGTGAAGCATGTGCAGAGAAAAATAGATTGCATTGGTTAATAAATCCCCTGAATTTCTCACGTTCACCGCCAAAACGAAAAGGAGGTAACTTGGGGATCCCAGAACTCGGGGTTATGGCAGGAGCCTGGACTCGTTCCTCTAGAGCCTCAATCCTGGCTCGTAATTCCTGAGTAGTTTGTCCAAACACTTGCAAATTATGATTAGTGAGGTCCTGTAGACTTGCAAAACGGGTCTTTATAGTCTGTATATCTGCAAGGATTGTATCAGTCTCTCCGCAAAGCTCCTTTATGCGGGCCTCCATCTTCCAGATCTTTTAAGGCAGAAGTGCTGGAAGGAGAAGAGGAAAGGAAAAAAAACAGAAAACAATAGTGTTTACCTGTGGTAACACTCCAGAGTAACATTTAAGGGAATGCGCTCACCTGGAATGGTTGTGAGAAGTCACAACCACTGTCATCACAGAAGGTATTAAACGGACATCTGATATCCACAGTCACAGCAGACACGGCTTTCCCAGACCCAGCAGACACTAAACATTGGCTCCTGAATCTTGTCATGTATAGTGTACAGTTCCTATAGCGTCTTGTGCTTGGGTGCGAGGAAAACACATGAGACATAGGTTGATATGAAATGACTTGTATTACTTCATACAAGCATGCAGAAAAGGTCACACAGTTTGCAGGAACAGAGGCAGGAGAACACAGCAGGCCAGAGTAACTTCAAGCTCTACAATAACTCTCCAAGCAGGTTCAGGATCTCTTCTCTGTACCGTAATTCCTCTGCAAACATGGATTCACCAGACAGCAGGTTTCCAAAGTCCAAAAGTGTTCCAAAGTTCCTCAGTAGGAAATAGCTGGAGTCCAAAATCCTAGGTTTCCAGGAGTCAGGTCACAGGCTGACTGAGGCTTGATTCAGGAGCACTGATTGTTCAGCTGAGGCTGCTTAAGAAGCAAGAGGGAGAGAATCAGGGCGGGAACATGAAAACTGGAAACTCCATATTAACTGAGGGCAAGAGCTGCAGAAAGACAGAAAGCAAAATGCCCGACGGAAAACTGAGTTTCAAGGAACATGTCAAAAGAGACAAAGAATCTTACATTTTGATGGAATGGTCTGCGGGCGTCATGTCGCATTTGGAGAGCCCCTGATGTGCCTAAACAGTGGAAACCCCCACAAGTGACCCCATTTTGGAAAATAGACCCCCCAAGAAACTTATCTAGAAGTGTGGTGAGCACTTTGAACCCCGAAGTGCTTCACAGAAGTTTATAACGTACAGCCGTAAAAATAAAAAATCCTTTTTTTTTTTACATAAATGATTTTTTCGCCCCCAATATTTTATTTTCACAAGGGTAACAGGAGAAATTGGACCCCAAAAGTTATTGTACAATTTGTCCTGAGTACGCTGATACCCAATGTGTGGGAGAAAACTACTGTATGGGCACATGTCGGGGCTCGGAAGGGAAAATCTAAGTTACTTACCGTTAACAGGATTTTACAGAGCCCATGACAGCACCACCTGAGAGAGGGTCTCCGCCCACCAGGACAGGAAACCTACTGAATAAAAGGGCGGTACCTCTCCTTCGCATCAGTTCGGTTCCAGAGTACGAGAGGACCTCCAGACAAATTAGCATAACTTCCACCAAATACATTTTACTTAACACCCCTAATTAGTGCACACCATAAGTGACAGAAGCGAGGGAGGGAATCCAAGGGTGCTGTCATGGGCTCTGTAAAATCCCGTTAACGGTAAGTAACTTAGATTTTTCCCCTCTCCCATGACAGCACCACCTGAGAGATTTATATAGACTGAAGAACCCTAGGGAGGGATAGCCGCTTCCAGCACCTTCCTACCGAAAGACAGGCTAGCAGAGGAGGACAAATCAAGTCGGTAATGTTTATAAAAGGTAGTAGGGGTAGACCATGTGGCCGCCTTACATATTTCTTCGATGGAAACCTCCGCCCTCTCGGCCCAGGAGGTCGCCACGGCCCTGGTGGAATAGGCTCTCAGATCCTGTGGTATCGGTGTCTTACTAGATGTGTAGGCTAAAGGGTATGCCACACTAAACAATATCGCTAACGGGATCGCTAAAAAACGTCACTATTTAGCGATCCCGTTAGCGATATTGTTCAGTGCGGCAGCTTCCAGCGACGAGCTTCCTGCTGTGATCTCGCTCGTCGCTGGAATCGTTCCGGACCCTTTTTTCTCGTCGGCGCTCCCGCTGGGTAAGTATCTAATCGCTGTGTGGCACCTTTTCTTAGCGATTTAGCGGTACTTTTGTACCGCTAAAGTCGTTAAGAAGATCGCTAACGGCGATAGCGTCGTTAACTATATCGCTAAATGTGGCCGCATTTAGCGATATAGAAACAATCCCGCTAGCGATCTCATTAGTATGCAACGCTAACGAGATCGCTAGCGGGATAGCTTAGTGTGGCAGTACCTTAAGCTAATGGCATCCCTAATCCATCTAGCTAAAGATCCCTTTGTGATACTACACCCTTTTCTTCCACTTTGAAAAGATACAAATAAGGACTTGCTCTTCCTATCTTGACTGGTCCTATCTAGATAGTGTAGAAGGGTTCTCCTTACATCTAATGTGTGGTGTTTACATTCTTCCTCTGATGTTGGCTCACTGAAGAAGGAGGGTAGTATAAAGGTACTGCCACACTGAGCTATCCCGCTAGCGATCTCGTTAGCGTTGCATACTAATGAGATCGCTAGCGGGATTGTTTCTATATCGCTAAATGCTGCCGCATTTAGCGATATAGTTAACGACGCTATCGCCGTTAGCGATCTTCTTAACGACTTTAGCGGTACAAAAGTACCGCTAAATCGCTAAGAAAAGGTGCCACACAGCGATTAGATACTTACCCAGCGGGAGCGCCAGCGATGAAATAGGGTCCGGAGCGATTCCAGCGACGAGCGAGATCACAGCAGGAAGCTCGTCGCTGGAAGCTGCCGCACTGAACAATATCGCTAACGGGATCGCTAAATAGTGACGTTTTTTAGCGATCCCGTTAGCGATATTGTTTAGTGTGGCATACCCTTAACCTCTTGACTCCTGTGAAATCTAGAGGCCACCTTTGAGAGATAGGCCGGATCAGGTCTCAATACGACCCTATCCTCAAATATCTGCATGAATGGTGGATCTATGGACAGAGCCTGTAGATCACTCACCCTACGTGCTGACGTCAAAGCTATCAGGATCACAGTCTTGAGAGTCAGGTTTTTGTTAGAAATTTCCTGTAGGGTTTCAAAAGGAGATTTTGTCAACGCTTCCAAAACGAAATTTAGATCCCAAGGGGGAAAACTTGGGCCTGACGCTGGTCTAGATCTCTGGCAGGCTTTAATGAACCTGACTACCTATCTGTTTGACGCTAGATTGTGGTTGAACAGGGCCCCCAATGCTGATATCTGCACCTTCAGGGTGCTAGTGGCTAGCACCATTTCCATTCCTTTCTGGAGGAATTCTAAGATTAGTTTAATCGGGATTGGACCTCCCAATCCGTGTCCTGAAAAGCTTAGAAACTTTGCCCATATCCTGCCATAAATTCTTGTGGTTATGGGTTTTCTGCTCTGCATTAACGTATTGATCAGTCCCGGTGAAAACCCCGTCTGTATCAATAATGACCTCTCAAATTCCAGGCCGTCAAGTGAAGGCCTGGTCTCTGAGGGTGAACTACTGGGCCCTGCTTGAGGAGACCTGGGATATCCGGGAGAACCCAGGGGTCTGTCAGGGACATCTTTCTCAGCCATGAGAACCAAGGCCTTTTAGGCCAGAAGGTAGCTATGAGTATGATCCTCGCCTTCTCCTCCCGAATCTTCCTGAGTACTGTCGGGATCAGCATCATTGGGGGGAAAGCGTAAGCTAGGTGAAAGTCCCAAGGGATCTGCAGCGCATCTACAGCATAAGGTCTTTCCTTCAGGTCTAGGGAACAGAATCTGCTGGTTTTCTTGTTTTTCCTGTTCGCAAAAATGTCTATCTCTGGCTGCCCCCAGAAACTCACAATCTGCTGGAACACTGATTGATTTAGTTCCCATTCTCCTTGTTTCAGAGTTGTTCTGCTGAGGAAATCTGCCTCCTCGTTGTCCTTCCCCCTTATGTGTAAGGCTGAAATCTGGAACTGGCGTCTCTCCATCACTTTTAGAATCTGCCGGGTTAACGTCATCAAGGGTCTGGATCTTGTGCCTCCCTGATGATTTATGTAGGCTACTGAGGTTCTGTTGTCCGACAGGATAGGGACATGATTGCCTCTTAGTCTGGGAAGGAATTCCAATACTGCTTCCTTGATGGCAAGTAGCTCCCTGTAATTTGAGGAGTTTGCTGCTTGCGCTTCGGTCCAGATTCCTTGTATCACATTGTCCCTTAGATGTGCTCCCCATCCTTCTGCACTCGCATCCGTTATTATGACATCTGATACCGGAAGGGACCATGGGACACCACGTGACAGATTTCCCGGATTCAGCCACTATGCTATGGTGCTTAAGGTTTCTTGGGATAGCGTCATCTTCCCTTCCAGATGTCCTGATAGTCTTATCTCCCCTTCTAGGACATCTTGTTGCAGAGACCTGGAATGGTACTGGGCCCATTACACCGCCGGAATGCATGAAGTCATGGAGCCTAAAAGGGACTTGGCCTGTCTGAGGGACATAGTTGGCCTGTATAATGCTGTTGATATTAATTTCATCATCTTCTCTTTCTTTTCCTCTGGAAGGAGGCAAAGTTGTTTCTCTGAGTCTATAGTAAGACCCAAGAAGGATTGAACCCTCTTGGGCTGGAGTCTTGATTTTTCTATATTTATTATCCAGCCTAGATCTGACATGGTGTTTTGAATGAATCTTAGATTGGCCTGCTCCGATCTGCCAATTACTAATAAATCGTCCAAGTAAGGTATAATTAGAATGTCCTTTTCCCGCAGGCATGCTGTTACTTCGAGAATTATTTTGGTTAATATTCTCGGGGCCGTGGATAGGCCGAAGGGTAGTACCCTGTATTGGAAATGCTTTAGCCGATCTTTTAGACGTAGTACCACTCTTAAGTATTGCTGGTGTTCCTGATGGATAGGAACATGATAATAGGCGTCTTTAAGGTCTAAGACGCTCATAAAACATCCTGGAAACAACACCTTGATTGCCGTCTTTACGGACTCCATCTTGAATGGCCTGTAGGCCAAGAATCTGTTGAGGCCTCTCAGGTTGACTATTGTCCTGTAAGATTGGTCTGGTTTTTTGATCAGAAACAGGGGAGAGTAAAATCCTCTCCCCTCCTGCTGAACCGGCAACCTCTATCAGTACCTTCTATTGAATTAATGACAATACTTCGGCCTCAGAGCTTGCTGTTCTTTCTCAGATCTGGGGGACGAGATCTTGAACCTGTGCCTGGGTACTGAAGCAAACTCCAATCTGAGTCCTGATTTTATAATGCCGAGGATCCAGCTGTTGACCGATATCTTCTCCCAGGCGGTTAGGAAGTAGGACAGCCTTCCTCCCACCTGGGGCAGCCCATCACTTGGCGCTTTTTCTGCTCTTTGAAGATGACTCTCCGAACATGAAGCCTCTATTAAAGGGCCTTCTTGCTCTCCAGCCTTGTGTATCCTTGGATGGCCTGCTCCTGCTATAACGCCTTCTCCGAAAGGAGCTTTTGAACTGAGGCCTCGATACTGTCGGAAATCCCTTTTTCTTGTCCGCTGCTTTCTCCAAAATGTCATCCAAGGTCTTCCCAAAGAGAAATTTTCCGTCACAAGGAATAGAGCACAGCTTGGTCTTAGACTGGGCGTCTCCTGGCCAGCTCTTAAGCCATAGGGCTCTACGAGCTGCATTAGCCAGATTCGCTGACCTAGCCGCTAGTCTTACTGAGTCCGCCGAGGCGTCCGATAAGTAAGAAGCTGCGCCCTGTAATAACGGTAACTCCGCTAAAATTTCCTTTCTGGGGGTGTTATCTCTAAGATGATCCCCGAGCTGTTCCAACCATATCATCAATGACCTTGCGGTGCATGTGGCTGCAATGGCTGGTTTTAATGATCCCGCTGAGGACTCCCATGCCTGCTTGAGGAATGTTTCGGCCTTCCTGTCTAGCGGATCCTTGAGGGTACCTAAATCCTCAAATGGCAGTGTAGAATTTTTAACCGCCTTGGCTACTGCCACATCAATTTTCGGGGACTTGTCCTATATTAAGGTGTTCTCTTCCTCAAAGGGGTATCTTCTCTTTGAAGAAGATGGTAGTGGCCCCTTCCTCTCCGGCTTCTTCCATTCTTTGTCAATGAGCAATTGAATATTCTCATTGACCGGAAAACAACGCCTCTTTTTCTGACTCAGGCCTCCGAACATAATATCTTGAAGGGATCTAGCCTGTTTGTGGTGTGATATACCCATGACAGTTTTAACTGATTTGACTAGCTTGTCCGTTTCTTCCGTAGAAAAACAGGGCTTTCCTCCCATCTCATTATCAGAGGAGGTAGAAGATAGTGATTCCGAATTTGAACTACCTTCCTGCTGAACCAATTCTTCTGAGTCTACAGACTTTGGCCTGACCGGTGGTTTGTCGGTTATCAGACATTTTAAGGACTCCTGAACTTCAGACCTAATAATGGTCCTGAGGTCCATAGCAAACCCCGGTGTCTCCTCTGCTATGAATACACTGACAGCAGAGTGGCTTGTTACTAGCTTCTGGTAAAGCCTGCTTACATATGGCACACTCCCTATTCTTTTGTTTGGAGGTGTGCTTTCTGGGCCTCTCCTATGAAGGTAAGAGAGAAAGAAGGGGTCCTTTAATACTAGTCACATTCACGTAGATCACTCACCACCCGTGGACCAATCTACGGTACCGGAGACGCAGGTAGAGAAGGTTCTGAAGAACGCTTGCCCCTGGAGGATTTCTGACTTGGCTTAGACTTTTGGCTCCCTCCATCAGTCGACTGGTCAGACCTGAGCTTATGGCCTTGCAACGTCGCAAGCTGACTGCTGCAACGACTGGCGCTGCTGCTGTGGAGGCTGCTGCTGTTGCGACTCCATGCCTGAAGCTTTCACAGCGATTGCCACCATCTTGTGGAGTCAGCCCCTTAAAATACTGGCCGGCTCCTCCTCCGTCTCCATAGTGACTTTTTTTTTTTACGACGCACCAGGGATCCCAAGCACTGCACACGTCTCTCCTACGTCACCGGCCACGTCGCAGGACCGCCCCTCCTGTTCGGCGTCCTGCGCGTTCCGGAAATGACGTGCCTGGCACGCAATGTCGGACGCGCCGGAAGTTCAGTCGACCGCACATGCGCCGCCCCAGGCTTCGCTTACCGGCGTGCTCAGCTCCCGGTGCGCAGACCCGGTGAGTTTTCCTCCTCCTTCAGCGGCGCACTTCCGGGGCCTGTGCGCAGCCCCGGAGCGTGACCCGGCGCACATCATCGGGGGGCCCCATCTTCTCGGTCCCGGCTCCTGCCTGGCAAAACCTCTGGGGTTCTTTCCATCCCTCCCGTGCGCACAGCCCCGGGATTACTGCTAGCAGGGACATTTTGCAAAGAGGTCCCCTGCCGCAGCGCATTCGGCCCGTTGGCCGCCTCACCACCCTGGACGGCATCCCGCTCCTGGACACCATCCTGGTAAGTGTACCGCACCTTGCTGTAGGCTTCCACGAGGACAGGAAACCTAACTGATGCGAAGGAAAGGTACCGCCCTTTTATTCAGTAGGTTTCCTGTCCTGGTGGGCGGAGACCCTCTCTCTCTCAGGTGGTGCTGTCATGGGAGAGGGGAAAATAGTGACGTTTTGGATTGCAGACTTTGATGGAATGGTCGCATTTGGAGAGCCCCTGATGTGCCTAAACAGTGGAAACCCTCAATAAGTGACCCCATTTTGGAAAACAGACCCCACAAGGAACTTCTCTAGATGTGTGGTGAGCGCTATGAAGCCCCAAGTGCTTCACAGAAGTTTATAACATACAGCCATAAAAACAAAAAAATCATTTTTTTTTTTTTTACAAAAATGATATTTTCGCCCCCAATTTTTTATTTTCCCAAGGGTAACATAAGAAATTGGACCCCAAGAGTTATTGTGCAATTTGTCCTGAGTACGCTGATACCCCATATGTGGGGGTAAACTACTGTTTGGGCGCATGGCAGAGCTAAGAAGGGAAGGAGCACCGTTTGACTTTTTCAACGCAGAATTGGTTGGAATTGAGATCAGACGCCATGTCACATTTGGAGAGCCCCTGATGTGCCTAAACAGTGGAAACCCCCCAATTCTAACTCCATCCCTAACCCCAACACACCCCTAACCCTAGTCCCAACCCTAACCATAACCACAAACCTAACCCTAACACACCCCTAACCCTTAAACTTTAGCCCCAACTCTAACCCTAACCCTAATTGGAAAATGGAAATAAATACTTTTTTTTTAATTTTATTATTTTTCCCTAACTAAGGGGGTGATAAAGGGGCGTTTGATTTACTACTTAAAGCGGGTTTTTATGATTGGCAGCTGTCACATGCTAAAAGACGCTTTTTATTGCAAAAAAAGGTTTTGCATCACCACATTTTAAGAGCTATAATTTTTGCATATTTTGGCCCACAGAGTCATGTGAGGTCTTATTTTTTGCGGTACGAGTTGACATTTTTATTGGTACCATTTTTGAGCACGTGACATTTTTTAGTCGCTTTTTATTTCGATTTTTGGGAGGTTCGAATTAACAAAAATCAGCAATTCATTAATTTCTTTTGGAAGGGGCATTTATACCGTTCCGCGTGTGGTAAAATTGATAAAGCAGTTTTATTCTTCAGGTCAGTACGATTACGGCGATATCTCATTTATATCATTTTTTTTATGTTTTGGCGCTTTTATATAATTAAAACAATTTTATATAAAAAATAATTTTTGCATCGCTTTATTCTGCGAGCTATAACTTTTTTATTTTTTCGCTGATGATGCTGTGTGGCAGCTCGTTTTTTGCGGGACAAGATGATGTTTTCAGCGGTACCATGTTTATTTATATTGGTCTTTTTGATCGAGTGTTATTCCACTTTTTGTTCGGCAGTATGATGATAAAAAAAAAAAAAAGCAAAAAATCAATGCTTTAAGGGGTTCACTAAGTGGGACAGTTCTATAGGGCGGGTCGTTACGGATGCGGCGATACCAAATATGTGTACTTTTATTGTTTTGTTTTTTTATTTACAGGAAGAAATGAATTTATTGGGGTATATTTTTTTTTTTACAGTTGTGATTTTTATTTTTTTTACTTTGTCCCAGGGTGGGACATTACTGTATAATACAATCGTGTCCGGTGCACCACCGTGAGACCAGCGATCTCACAGGCAGTGCTGCAGGCTTCCTGTAGGACCCGGCGGCCATCTTGGATCCGGGGCCTTGCAGGGAGGAAGGCCTCAGAACAGCGCGATCACATCGCGCTGTTCTGAGTGTCCACGGGAGCATGCAGGGAGCCCCCTCCCTGCGCGATGCTTCCCTGTGCCCCCGGTAATATCGCGGTGTTCCAGGGGTTTATGTGCCGGGAGCAGTCCGTGACCGCTCCTGGCACATAGTGCCGGGTGTCAGCTGTGATAATCAGCTGCGCTCCCCCCGGGAGCGCAGCTGATCGCCTAGGACGTACTATTCCGTCCCTGGGAATTAAGTCCCAGGGCACATGGACGGGATAGTACGTCCAATGACAGAAAGGGGTTTATAGAAAATGTTGGAGATCTGACCCTAAACAGCATATGTGTAATGTGGTGTGATGTATGTACTTATGGTCTGAGATCCAGAATAGGAGCCAAAAAACCAAGACGGTCAAAGTATATATATTTGTGCTTGGTCGGTGCAGCAGCCCCACTCCTGGCCCTCTGCGGACGTTCCCGCCGGTACTGGTCGAGGATGATGCGCCAGCGTCTCATGACATCTTTCCACTGCAATATGACATATAATTTCATTATTACCTAGCTGCACATTGCCAAATTGTTAGACAAACATTTCACATAGTCATGGGGGCCTAGTAGGGTGTCACTATAATAACACTTTAGCGCTTCAAAACAATTACAAAATACCCATAATCAGATTTTAGAGGATACTGTGGTCAATTCTTAAGTTGTGGCCTTTAAGATGATTGGACAAAAATGAGGTAACTCACTCATTTGGTGCTGCTCCTCACGTGGGCTTTTCACCAAACTGCGGAAACATCTGCCCACAGATGCGCCTCCATGCCGCGTCTTTTCTGACCCTGTTTGAATAGTGTGCATCCCGTTGGTCCCAAATTTCGGACCTTTCCTGGACCAAAACGATCAGCAACTCTACATTGATGTGTGTAGACATGCTGCTTTTCTCGCACCCATAGACTTGCATTGGCGTACTACGGGCGTAATACGCTGACAATCGCAGTATGCTGTGATTTTCTCTCCCCGTAAAATACGGCCGAGAAATATACGGATGATCAGAGCTGCCCCATAGAGAAATTTTGGTCCCAGTGTAATGCGTTATTTTAACGCCTCTTACTCGTCCGTATTCCTCTCTAGTGTGACGCCGGCCTTAGTATTATTTAGTTATTTATATGGCGCCATTAATTTCATGGTGCTGTACATGACAAGGGGTTACATACAAAGGAATAAATATCATTTAAACCAATAAAATTACAATGACAGACTGTTACAGAGGGGAGAGGACCTTGTTCTTGCGGACTTTCATTCTGTGGAAGAATGGGAAAGAGACAGAAGATGGGAGTGCGGCAAATCAGGTGGTGGAAGATGGCAGCTCGTGTGGTGGTGTAGAAGTCACAACTTTGACCACCACGCTCTCCAATTGACATCTCTTGAAATCCAGCTGAAACGTCAAAATCTTCAGTTCTAGACAATGCATGGGCGCCTTTTAAACATCAGCGGCCAACCAGTTAAGTATTAGTAGGTGAGGGCTTGTCAGAATCTTGCCCAGGAACACCAGGCTTCAGTTATTGCAAGTCCTGTCCCTGTGAACTTCCACGTAATCTTGCTCGGGCTCTTCCAGGCATGATTTCATCACGAAGATTTAGCCTTCATAATACAGAGACAGAGTACAAGACAGAGTACAACAGCGCCTAAGCGTGCAACCTCTGCTATTCAGACTTTCTATCTGCACAGTGACTGCTTCTAGAAGATGACGACGGTGGTAGTAGTTGGAGCATTTAACACAGTCATGAAGCTGCCATAACAACTTTAAACCAAATTCTTTTTACCAACATCCCCCACTGTAAAATGTGGCCTGTTTTTTTTTTTAAAAAAAAGCAACAGAGTGCTGTATATAACTGGAGTAACAGACAGGAAAACACTGGAATACCGGCCTAAAATCCCCACATTTTATCACAAGAACGTATGAGGCGTGTCACAGATATACCGCACTGTAAAATATATTTATATTTTTTTTATTGGATGCAAAAGAGTGCTGGATATAACGAGAGTGACAGACTGGCAAAAAAAGGGAATTTAGGCCAAAAATGCCTCAATTTTTGAGACACGGATGTATGAGGCGTGTCACAGTTATACCCCACTGTAAAAGACGGATTTTGGTAAGACCTTACCTGTAAAATCCTTTTCAGCGAAGGGAAAGGGAAGGGAGACACAGTCATTACTAGTGGGTAGGCGGAGCCCACACAGGATAGAACACCTCAGATTAAAAAAGTGTTGACCGGCCCCTCCAGCTTGGGCTCCTCCTACTCCAGCTCTCCAGTCCGTACACAAGCTAAGGAAGAGCAAAAATCACCAGCGTAGCAACATAACCCCTTCTGAAGAACTTCAGAGAAAAAACAAGAAGATAGGTTATGCATATAACAGAAACAACCACACAGTCCCAGGTACTACTCACTGAACCTGATCACTGCGATGAGCTGGCAATGCTGGAAAAGAGCCTTAGCGGCAGACCTCAGCCCAGATAATCGCCATCAGAGAAGGGTCACGCCGCATCTGAAAACACAACAACACACTTCTGCCATGGGAGGGATCTGTGTCTCCCTTCCTTCCTTCGCTGAAAAGGATTTTACAGGTAAGTGCTTACCAAAATCCGTCTTTCAGCAGCAGATGGAAGGAAGGGAGACACAGTCATTACTAGTGGGACGTCCCAAAGCAGTCCAGAAATTAAGGGTGGGCAAAAAACCAACAGAGGCAGATTCCCAACCACTTAAATAAATGTGCAACTAGCGCTAAATACAAGTTCACAAAAACTTTAAACTACAGCCGCCTGCAGGACCCTACGTCCTAAGGCCGCATCAGCGGAAGAACTGACGTCCACCTTATAAAATTTCGTAAATGTGTGGACGGAGCGCCAGGTCGCCGCCCGGCAGAACTGAGCTGCCGAGGCCCCTTGATGAAAGGCCCACGATGAACCCACAGCCCTCGTGGAGTGAGCTCGAATCTTAATCGGGCAAGGTTTGCCCTTAAGACGGTAAGCCTCTAAAATGGCCGACTGAATCCAACGAGCTATAGAATCCTTGGAAGCTTGTTGCCCACGTCGACGACCTGCTGGAATCACAAACAGAGAATCCGACTTCCGAAAACTTTGAGTAATGGACAAATAGAACTTCAAAGCCCGCACTAAATCCAATGTGTGCAAGGCCCGTTCCTTCGCATTCCTCGGGTCCGGACAAAGCGAGGGCAACACAATATCCTGGTTAACATGAAATTGTGACACCACCTTAGGTAGAAAGTCGCCCCGTGTGCGAAGCACTACGCGATCTGGGTGAAACTCCAGAAAAGGAGGCGAGCAAGAAAGAGCCGCCAACTCAGAAACCCTTCTCAAAGAAGTGACTGCCACTAGGAAGGCAACCTTCCAAG
>JARQOD010000003.1:331739414-331815140 GCA_033576555.1 Oophaga sylvatica
CTCAGGCGTAGCACAGGCCAGCGAGAACATCAAACACCGACCCAGGACAGACGTCATCACAGGGTAGCCCAAAGGGAAAGGAACCGGCAGGACAGGCAGGTTGTCACGGCAAGTGACCAAGGGCAGTCTCTGGGACAGGCAGGTTGTCACGGCTAGTGCCCAGGGCAGTCTCGGGACAGGCAGGTTGTCACGGCTAGTGCCCAGGGCAGGCAGGTTGTCCCCGGCAGTGACCAGGCAGTTCTGGGACAGGCAGGTTTTTCACGGCTAGTGACCAGGGCAGGCAGGTTGTCACGGCAAGTGACCAGGCAGTCTCTGGGACAGGCAGGTTGTCACGGCTAGTGACCGGGCAGGCAGGTTGTCACGGCAAAGTGACCAGGGCGTCTCTGGGACGGGGCAGGTTGTCACGGCTAGTGACCAGGGCAGTCTCTGGGACAGGCAGGTTGTCACGGCAAGGGGACCAGGCAGTCTTGGACAGGAGGTATATACGACCTGATATGGTGGAGCCTCCAGGTAGGCTGCAGTCGGATGGCAGATGATCGCTCCCAGGTGAGAGGCAAGAGCCGGGGATCTCTGCAGATGATGTCCGAACTTCCGGATGGAGCTGCAGTCGGATGGCAGACAGGCAAGCCGCAGGTAACAGGCAGGAAACTGGAATCAGGAGCTGATGGCTGAAACAGAGTTAGACTGCACAGGAACACAGGAACATGGATTGGATCTCAGGGAGTCAGGAACACGGATTGGGTCTCAGGGAGTCAGGAACACGGACGGGAACATGGATTGGATCGCAGGAACACGGACGGAAACCACAGGTCTCGGACTCCGGACATCTGGAAAATGTCGGCAGGACCCGGACATCAGGCAGGCAGGATAGGATCCGGACATCTGGAGTGGTCGTCGGACATCGGACATCAGGCCATGGTCATCAGGCATAGGACCCGGACATCTGGCAGCGACTGAAAAGGAACCCAGCGGTCTGGTGCAAGCCCGCCAGGCTCAAGGGAGCTGGCCGGGGATTGCACAGAGGCTGAGCACAGAGTAACAGAAACTCAGCACACACCAGACTCCTCCTTCCAAGAGGGAACTCAGGTTATATAGCAAGGATTCACAGTCACTGGCACAGGGTTCTGGACACAGCAGGATTTCAGGAACATAACAGGGACACAGTTCAGACAGTCAGGTGCAGGTTTGCGATCCAAGATCAGGGGTTCAGGTAATTAGACAGCAGGAACAGGCCTGGATTACAGCCTCCAGGAACGGCGATTGGGTAATCACCCCCCAGCATAGGCGGAAACACAAACACAGTTCAGACTTCAGGTACAGGATGAGTCCAAGATCAGGGGTTCAGGTCCCCAGCATAGGCGGAAACAAAAGCAACGCCCACTAGGGCTGGGGAACTTTTATATGAGCTGCTTCACAGCGATAGGCTGGAGCAGTAATTCTAGTAAACACCCACCACATAAAAGCAGGACAGGTGTGGGCCGGCCCCTATGCAGAGCCGACAGCACAACACAGGGGGAAACCCCAACAATGGCGCTGCCAACCACCCCAGAAAGTATGCACCACTGCAGAGGACTTCGCAAGACGGATGGCTTTCAGGCAAGTCAGGAACCGCACATGCGGGCGGTCATGCAAAGAGCGGAGCCACTCACGCAAGTACAGGTCGCAGCGACCCCGGGAACTGAGCAGCACCCATAGGTAACAGACAACAGTATCCCAGCTGGTTAGGGGAAAGGAGCAAAGGGGTTTAATGCAAAAAAAACTGCAAAGTAACGTGGAAAAAAAAGTACAGACAATACCAGCGTTCAGTTAGATAGGGGGTTTTCTCATGAATTGATTAATACCCTTCTTAAGAGTACAAAGGAAGTAACAACTAAGATCTATGCCAGGACCTGGAGAAATTCTTACAGGTCTCAGGAGTTATGGTAGGAAATCAGTCCCAATATCTCAGTTTCTAGAGTTTCTACAAAAGGGTTAGATATGGGTCTTTCCACCAGTACCCTCAAAGTAAGGTTTCTGCCCTGGGAGCCCTTTTTCACTGTGATATAGTAGAAACTATTGGGTCAGTAGATTTATCAAAGCGGCAGCGAGATCAAGACCTATAGTCAAGAATATGTTATGCCTTGGGATTTAAACTTAGTACTCACAGCCATGACGGAGGCTCCATTTGAACCCATCTCAGTCGCCTCGATTAAAACCCTCTCTATCAAGGTAGCTTTCTTGGTGGCTTTAACATCAGCACGAAGGGTGGAGTGACATCCAGGCACTCTCTAGACTTCCTCCGTATACACAATTCAGGACGATAGGGTGATACTTAGGACTGATCCGGTATCCCTACCTAAGGTGGCATCCACCTTCCATAGATTCAGAGATAATCCTACCATCATTCTTGCCTAATCCTAGTAACCAAAAAGAAGAGAAACTCCATACCTTAGACGTGAGGAGATGTCTCTTAGAGTATCTAGCTATTACTGATCCCTGGAAAAAAGATAATGCCTTATTTGTTTCTTTCCAAGGCCCCAGGAAGGGCCTTAGAGTATCAAGGGCCCACTAGCTAGAGGATCAGGGAGGCTATTGCATTAGCATACACCTCAAAAGGCAGGCCGGCACCAGAAAAACTGAGGGCACATTCCACTCGAGCCATGGAAACCTCGTGGGCGGAAAGGTCGGAAGTCTCCATCGACCAGATATGTAAGGCTGCCACTTGGTCCTCTTCAAGCACTTTCTTTAACCCCTTCACCCCCAAGGGTGGTTTGCACGTTAATGACCGGGCCAATTTTTACAATTCTGACCACTGTCTCTTTATGAGGTTATAACTCTGGAACGCTTCAACGGATCTTCGCGATTCTGAGATTGTTTTCTCGTGACATATTGTACTTCATGATAGTGGTAAAATTTTCTTCCATATAACTTGCATTTATTTATGAAAAAAACGCAAATATGGCAAAATTTTGAAAATTTTGCAATTTTCAAACTTTGAATTTTTATTCCCTTAAAACAGAGAAATATGTCACACAAAATAGTTAAGAAATAACATTTCCCACATGTCTACTTTACATCAGCACAATTTTGGAAGCAAAATTTTTTTTTGTTAGGAAATTATAAGGGTTAAAGTTGACCAGCGATTTCTCATTTTTACAACAAAATTTACAAAGCCATTTTTTTTTCGGGACCACCTCATATTTGAAGTCACTTTGAGGGGTCTATATAGCAGAAAATACCCAAAAGTGACACCATTCTAAAAACTTCACCCCTCAAGGTACTCAAAACCACATTTAAGAAGTTTATTAACCCTTCAGGTGCTTCACAGGAGCTGAAGCAACGTGGAAGGAAAAAATTAATATTTTACTTTTTAGTCACAAAAATGATCTTTTACAAACATTTTTTTTATTTTCACAAGGAAAAAGGAGAAAAAGGACTGATAAAGTTGTTGTGCAATTTCTCCTGAGTACGCCGATACCCCATATTGAGGGAAAACCACTGTTTGGGCACACGGCAGAGCTCGGAATGGAAGGAGCGCAGTTTGACTTTTCCAAACCAAAATTGGCTGGAATTGAGAACGACGCCATGTCGCGTTTGGAGAGGCCCCGATGTGTCTAAACATGTGGAAACCCCCCACATGTGACCCCATTTTGGAAACTAGACCCCCTAAGGAACTTATCTAGATGTGTGGTGAGTAGTTTGAACCCTCAAGTGCTTCACGCAAGTTTCTAATGTAGAGCGTGAAGAAAAAAAATCATATTTTTTCCACAAGCATGATGTTTTAGTCCCCAAATTTTTATTTTCCCAAGGGTAAGAGGAGAAATTGGACCACAAAAGTTGTTGTCCAACATGTCCTGAGTACGCTGATACCCATATGTGGGGGGAACCATGTTTGGGCGCACGGCAGGGCTTGAAAGGGAAGGAGCGCCGTTTGATTTTCCAAACCAAAATTGGCTGGAATTGCGAACGGACGCCATGTCGCGTTTGGAGGGCCCTGATGTGCCTAAACAGTGGAAACCCCCACATGTGACCCATTTTGGAAACTAGACCCCTAAGGAACTTATCTAGATGTGTGGTGAGCACTTTGAACCCTCAAGTGCTTCACGCAAGTTTGTAATGTAGAGCCGTGAAGAAAAAAAATCATATTTTTTTCCACAAACATGATGTTTTAGTCCCCAAATTTTTATTTTCCAAGGGTAAGAGGAGAAATTGGACCACAAAAGTTGTTGTCCAACATGTCCTGAGTACGCTGATACCCCATATGTGGGGGGGAACCACTGTTTGGGCGCACGGCAGGGCTGAAAGGGAAGGAGCGCCGTTTGACTTTTCCAAACCAAAATTGGCTGGAATTGCGAACGGACGCCATGTCGCGTTTGGAGGGCCCCTGATGTGCCTAAACAGTGGAAACCCCCCACATGTGACCCCATTTTGGAAACTAGACCCCCTAAGGAACTTATCTAGATGTGTGGTGAGCACTTTGAACCCTCAAGTGCTTCACGCAAGTTTGTAATGTAGAGCCGTGAAGAAAAAAAATCATATTTTTTCCACAAACATGATGTTTTAGTCCCCAAATTTTTATTTTCCCAAGGGTAAGAGGAGAAATTGGACCACAAAAGTTGTTGTCCAACATGTCCTGAGTACGCTGATACCCCATATGTGGGGGGGAACCACTGTTTGGGCGCACGGCAGGGCTTGAAAGGGAAGGAGCGCCGTTTGACTTTTCCAAACCAAAATTGGCTGGAATTGCGAACGGACGCCATGTTGCGTTTGGAGGGCCCCTGATGTGCCTAAACAGTGGAAACCCCCCACATGTGACCCCATTTTGGAAACTAGACCCCCTAAGGAACTTATCTAGATGTGTGGTGAGCACTTTGAACCCTCAAGTGCTTCACGCAAGTTTGTAATGTAGAGCCGTGAAGAAAAAAAATCATATTTTTTCCACAAACATGATGTTTTAGTCCCCAAATTTTTATTTTCCCAAGGGTAAGAGGAGAAATTGGACCACAAAAGTTGTTGTCCAACATGTCCTGAGTACGCTGATACCCCATATGTGGGGGGAACCACTGTTTGGGCGCACGGCAGGGCTTGAAAGGGAAGGAGCGCCGTTTGACTTTTCCAAACCAAAAATTGGCTGGAATTGCGAACGGACGCCATGTCGCGTTTGGAGGGCCCCTGATGTGCCTAAACAGTGGAAACCCCCACATGTGACCCCATTTTGGAAACTAGACCCCCTAAGGAACTTATCTAGATGTGTGGTGAGCACTTTGAACCCTCAAGTGCTTCACGCAAGTTTGTAATGTAGAGCCGTGAAGAAAAAAAATCATATTTTTTTCCACAAACATGATGTTTTAGTCCCCAAATTTTTATTTTCCCAAGGGTAAGAGGAGAAATTGGACCACAAAAGTTGTTGTCCAACATGTCCTGAGTACGCTGATACCCATATGTGGGGGGGAAACACTGTTTGGGCGCACGGCAGGGCTTGAAAGGGAAGGAGCGCCGTTTGACTTTTCCAAACCAAAATTGGCTGGAATTGCGAACGGACGCCATGTGCGTTTGGAGGGCCCCTGATGTGCCTAAACAGTGGAAACCCCCCACATGTGACCCCATTTTGGAAACTAGACCCCCTAAGGAACTTATCTAGATGTGTGGTGAGCACTTTGAACCCTCAAGTGCTTCACGCAAGTTTGTAATGTAGAGCCGTGAAGAAAAAAAATCATATTTTTTCCACAAACATGATGTTTTAGTCCCCAAATTTTTATTTTCTCCAAGGGTAAGAGGAGAAATTGGACCACAAAAGTTGTTGTCCAACATGTCCTGAGTACGCTGATACCCCATATGTGGGGGGGAACCACTGTTTGGGCGCACGGCAGGGCTTGAAAGGGAAGGAGCGCCGTTTGAATTTTCCAAACCAAAATTGGCTGGAATGCGAACGGACGCCATGTCGCGTTTGGAGGGCCCCTGATGTGCCTAAACAGTGGAAACCCCCCACATGTGACCCCATTTTGGAAACTAGACCCCCTAAGGAACTTATCTAGATGTGTGGTGAGCACTTTGAACCCTCAAGTGCTTCACGCAAGTTTGTAATGTAGAGCCGTGAAGAAAAAAAATCATATTTTTTCCACAAACATGATGTTTTAGTCCCCAATTTTTATTTTCCCAAGGGTAAGAGGAGAAATTGGACACACAAAGTTGTTGTCCAACATGTCCTGAGTACGCTGATACCCCATATGTGGGGGGGAACCACTGTTTGGGCGCACGCAGGGCTTGAAAGGGAAGGAGCGCCGTTTGACTTTTCCAAACCAAAATTGGCTGGAATTGCGAACGGACGCCATGTCGCCTTTGGAGGGCCCCTGATGTGCCTAAACAGTGGAACCCCCCACATGTGACCCCATTTTGGAAACTAGACCCCCTAAGGAACTTATCTAGATGTGTGGTGAGCACTTTGAACCCTCAAGTGCTTCACGCAAGTTTGTAATGTAGAGCCGTGAAGAAAAAAAATCTTATTTTTTCCCAAGCATGATGTTTTAGTCCCCAATTTTTATTTTCCCAGGGTAAGAGGAGAAATTGGACCACAAAAGTTGTTGTCCAACATGTCCTGAGTACGCTGATACCCCATATGTGGGGGGGAACCACTGT
Organism: Oophaga sylvatica; assembly: GCA_033576555.1. Lineage (NCBI taxonomy): Eukaryota > Metazoa > Chordata > Amphibia > Anura > Dendrobatidae > Oophaga > Oophaga sylvatica. Next base: position 331,746,030 of record JARQOD010000003.1, read on the forward strand.
TTGGGCGCACGGCAGGGCTTGAAAGGGAAGGAGCGCCGTTTGACTTTTCCAAACCAAAATTGGCTGGAATTGCGAACGGACGCCATGTTGCGTTTGGAGGGCCCCTGATGTGCCTAAACAGTGGAAACCCCCCACATGTGACCCCATTTTGGAAATAGACCCCCTAAGGAACTTATCTAGGTGTGTGGTGAGCACTTTGAACCCCAAGTGTTTCACTAACGTTTATAATGCTGGCGTGAAGAAAAAAAATATATTTTTTTTTCCACAAAAGTGATGTTTTAGTCCCCAATTTTTTATTTTCCAAGGGTAAGAGGAGAAATTGGACCCCAAAAGTGTTGTCCAATTGTCCTGAGTACGCTGATACCCCATATGTGGGGGGATACCACTGTTTGGGGCAACAGGGCAGGGCTTGGAAAGGGAAGCAGTGACGTTTTGAATGCAAGACTTTGTGGAATTGCTGCGGACGTCATGTTCCGTTAGCAGGCCCCTGATGTGCCTAAACAGTGGAAACCCCCACATGTGACCCCATTTTGGAAACTAGACCCCCTAAGGAACTTATCTAGGTGTGTGGTGAGCACTTTGAACCCCCAAGTGTTTCACTAACGTTTATAATACCCTGGCGTGAAAAAAAAAATATATTTTTTTTTTCCACAAAAGTGATGTTTTAGTCCCCAATTTTTTATTTTCCCAAGGGTAAGAGGAGAAATTGGACCCCAAAAGTGTTGTCCAATTGTCCTGAGTACGCTGATACCCCATATGTGGGGGGAACACTGTTTGGGCCACGCAGGGCTCGCAAGGGAAGCAGTGACGTTTGGAATTCCAGACTTTGAGGGAAATTTGCTGCGGCGTCATGTTCCGTTAGCAGGCCCCTGATGTGCCTAAACAGTGGAAACCCCCCACATGTGACCCCATTTTGGAAACTAGACCCCCTAAGGAACTTATCTAGTGTGTGGTGAGCACTTTGAACCCCAAGTGTTCACTAACATTTTAATGCCTAGGCGTGAAAAAAAAAAAATAATTTTTTTTCCACAAAATGATGTTTTAGTCCCCAATTTTTTATTTTCCCAAGGGTAAGAGGAGAAATTGGACCCAAAAGTGTTGTGTCCAATTGTCCTGAGTACCTGATACCCCATATGTTGGGGGGATCCACTGTTTGGGCATACGGCAGGGCTCTGAAGGGAAGCAGTGACGTTTTGATGCAACAATTTGATGGAATGATCTGCGGCGTCCATGTTGCTTAGCAGGCCCCTGATGTGCCTAAACAGTGGAAACCCCCCACATGTGACCCCATTTTGGAAACTAGACCCCCTAAGGAACTTATCTAGGTGTGTGGTGAGCACTTTGAACCCCAAGTGTTTCACTAACGTTTTAATGTACTGGCGTGAAAAAAAAATATATTTTTTTTTCCACAAAAGTATGTTTTAGTCCCCAATTTTTATTTTCCCAAGGGTAAGAGGAGAAATTGGACCACCAAAAGTTGGTTGTCCAATTGTCCTGAGTACGCTGATACCCCATATGTTGGGGGGATCCACTGTTTGGGCAACGGCAGGGCTCGGAAGGGAAGCAGGTGACGTTTTGCAAGCCAGATTTAGGAATGGTCTGCGGGCGTATTGTCCGTACGAGCCTGATGTGCTAACAGTGAAACCCCCCACATGTGACCCCATTTTGGAAACTAGACCCCCTAAGGAACTTATCTAGGTGTGTGATGAGCACTTTGAACCCCCAAGTGTTTCACTAAAGTTTATAATGCCCAGGTGTGAAAAAAAAAAATCCTACTTTTTACCTCACACAAATGATGTTTTAGTCCCCAATTTTTATTTTTCCCAAGGTTAAGAGGAGAAATTGGACACCAAAAGTTGTTGTTCAATTTGTCCTGAGTACACTGGTACCCCATATGTGGGAAAAAAACTGTTCGGGCACAATTTGTGGCTCAGAAGGGAAATTGTGACGTTTTGGAAGCAGACTTTGATGGAATGGTCTGCGGGCGTCATGTTCCGTTTGCAGACCCCCTGATGTGCCTAAACAGTAAAAAAAACCCACAAGTGACATAATTTTGGAAAGTAGACTCCCAAGGAACTTTTCTAAATGTGCCCCCCTTCTGGAACTAATCTTTCCTGTAAAGTAAATTAGTAGTGCATTGAGGTGTGGTACAATTTGAAACAATCCTTCATACACAGGCCAGGTTTTTCGGGGCAGGTGTCGCATTGGTAAGTGGTGTCCTTGCGTATTCCCCTTTTGTAACACACTCGGCACCTTTTTTGTGGCTTACCTTTTCTTCCAGTTGGCGGGACCACCCCGGGAAATGCTGACCTGGTATGATACGAGCACCTTCAGTTCCGGAAGTACTGGGGCCCGCTGTTTCCTGAGCGCCAAACATCAGGGCCTTAACCACTACCTCCTGAAACTGAAGGTACGTCGTATCGCTGTTGCGTGCACATCGTGACAGCAGGAAAGCGTTGAGCATTGCCATTTGGACGATGTGCACGGACAGCTTCTTGTACCACACCTTGGCCTTTCTCAAAGCACTGTACGGTTGGAGGAGTTGATCAGAGAGATCAACACCCCCCATGTATTTATGGTACCCCAGTACACAGTCCGGTTTGCGGACCTGTGTAGAGGTACCCCGTACAGTGCTGAGGGCGCTGCCATCACCATGTATGGTGGTCAAGAGAAGGACATCCCTCTTGTCCTTGTACTTGACCACCAATAGGTGGTCGCTACATTGGGCTCTGCTCTCACCCTTTCTGAGCATCAGCCCAAGTAGCGTCTTTGGGAGGCCTCTCTGATTTTTGCGGACGGTACCGCAGGCTGCGGTACCTCGCGCAGAGAGGGATTTGTAGAGTGGGATGCTGGAATAAAAGTTATCAGTGTAAAGGTGATAACCTTTATCCAGCAGTGGGTGCACCAAATCCCACACAATTTTCCCACTCACTCAGGGACACTCAGGGGGTACAATCCTGGTGTCCTTTCCTTCGTAAACTCTAAAGCTGTGTGTGTACCCTGAGGTACTCTCACACAGCTTGTAGAGTTTGATTCCGTACCTTGCCCTCTTGCTGGGCAGGTACTGGCGGAATGCGAGCCGTCCCTTAAAATGAACCAAGGACTCATCCACGCAGATGTCCCTTTGGGGCACGTACACTTCAGCAAACTTTTTGTTGAAGTGTTCGATGACCGGCCGAACTTTGAACAGGCGGTCAAAGTTGGGGTCATCTCGTGGGGGACACTGTGCATTATCATTATAATGCAGGAATTTGTGGATGGCCTCAAAACGCGTCCTAGCCATGACCATTCGGAACAGTGGAGTGTTGTATAAAATATCAACACTCCAATATTGCCGAATTTCTGGCTTCTTCAGGATCCCCATATGGAGGACCAGGCCCCAAAACTGCATCATTTCACCTGCGTCTACAGGAGACCAGTTGGAAAATGATGAACGGGGGTTTTGCGCCAAAAATTGCCGAGCGTACAAATTTGTTTGCTCCACCATGAGGTTAATTAAATCCTCAGAGAAAAAGACTTTGAAAAAGTCTATTTCTGTGAAGCCGGTGGAGTCAAACCTGATTCCTGATTCTGCCACAAAATCAGGAATCAGTGGCTCGTAATTTTCGGGGACCGGGGTCCATACGGGGTCCGAAGAGGGGTGCGCTGGTTCATTTTCAGGGGCGGGCGCTGCCTCATGTTCTGTCCTGGGGCGTCTGCGTGGCGGTTCCGCAGGACCCGAGGAGGAAGATGAGGAGGAAGAAGAATCTTCATCTGAAAAATAAAGAAATGTGGGATCCTCTCCCTCGCTATCAGTGTCGGAGGCAAGGAAAGCGTATGCCTCCTCCACTGAATAGCGCTGTTGGGATGAGCGTGACGAGCGGGACATTTTTTTTGTGAATGTGGTGCTTTGTGTGAACTTTATTTATAACTCTGTGTGTGGGGGGGGGGGATAGTGATTGGTGTAAACTAAGCTGAAAAGAAAAAGCTAAAAGAAAAGAAAGCGAATAGGGAAAAAAAGGCCTGTGAAAAAAAGTCTAAACCAGCAGGCACGAGCTCTGATAAGTGACCGGTGTCACTTATCAAAGTTCCGTGGCTGCTGGATGTGCGCACGGGAGTGACGGAAAGGGGGGTGAAAAAAAAAACTGGCAGGCACGAGCTCTGATAAGTGACCGGTGTCACTTATCAAAGTTCCGCGGCTGCTGGATGTGCGCACGGGAGTGGCGGAAAGGGGGGTGAAAAAAAAAAAAAACTGGCAGGCACGAGCTCTGATAAGTGACCGCTGTCACTTATCAAAGTTCCGCGGCTGCTGGATGTGCGCACGGGAGTGGCAGAAAGGGGGGTGAAAAAAAAAACTGGCAGGCACGAGCTTGATAAGTGACCGCTGTCACTTATCAAAGTTCCGCGGCTGCTGGATGTGCGCACGGGAGTGGCGGAAAGGGGGGTGAAAAAAAAAACTGGCAGGCACGAGCTCTGATAAGTGACCGCTGTCACTTATCAAAGTTCCGCGGCTGCTGGATGTGCGCACGGGAGTGGCGGAAAGGGGGATGAAAAAAAAACAAAAAAAACAGCAGGAACGAGCTCTGATAAGTGACTGGTGTCACTTATCAAAGTTCCGCGGCTGCTGGATGTGCGCACGGGAGTGGCGGAAAAGTTGGTGGGAAAAAAAAAAAAAACAGCAGGAACGAGCTCTGATAAGTGACTGGTGTCACTTATCAAAGTTCCGTGGCTGCTAGGTGTGCGCACGGGAGTGGCGGAAAAGTTGGTGAAAAAAAACAAAAAAAAAAAACAGCAGGAACGAGCTCTGATAAGTGACTGGTGTCACTTATCAAAGTTCCGTGGCTGCCGGGTGTGCGCACGGGAGTGGCGGAAGAGTTGGTGGAAAAAAAAAAAAAAAACAGCAGGAACGAGCTCTGATAAGTGACTGGTGTCACTTATCAAAGTTCCGTGGCTGCTGGGTGTGCGCACGGGAGTGGCGGAAAAGTTGGTGAAAAAAAAAAAAAAAACAGCAGGAACGAGCTCTGATAAGTGACTGGTGTCACTTATCAAAGTTCCGTGGCTGCTGGATGTGCGCACGGGAGTGGCGGAAAAGTTGGTGAAAAAAAACAAAAAAACGGCAGGAACGAGCTCTGATAAGTGACTGGTGTCACTTATCAAAGTTCCGTGGCTGCTGGATGTGCGCACGGGAGTGGCGGAAAAGTTGGTGAAAAAAAACAAAAAACGGCAGGAACGAGCTCTGATAAGTGACTGGTGTCACTTATCAAAGTTCCGTGGCTGCTGGATGTGCGCACGGGAGTGGCGGAAAGGGGGGGTGAAAAAAAAAACATCAGGCACGAGCTCTGATAAGTGACCACTGTCACTTATCAAAGTTTGCGGCTGCTGTATGTGCGCACGGAGGGGGATGCGAAAGTGTTGATGGGTGAACTGCGTCACCAATCAACGCTCGGCGGCGCAAAGGGGGGGTAAAAAGAGGGGGAAAGGGAAGGGGGGAGGGGGGAATGGGGGGATTGGGGTGGATCGGGCAGGGATCGGGGCTCAAAAACTCACGTTTGTAGTCTTTTCTTTCTTTTCTCTTCTTTCTTCTCTCTTCTTTCTTCTCTCTTTCTTCTCTTCTTTCTCTCTTCAGCAGGAGTTGTGGTGTCACAGGCTACTGTGGCACCACAAGGCCCAGCACAGGAGGAGATCTGGCAGTGTGACCGCACAGCAGGAATCCTCAGCAAGTGTGAGGACCCCTGCAGTGCGGTCAGACAGGTCAGATCCAGTTTGCAGACAGGTCACAGAGCGGTCACATCGCTGCTGTGACCTGTCATTGGTGGGATCGATGATCACATCAATCCCACCAATCAAAGGAGACCCCTGCATTGCCGGTTGCTAGGCACCGGCCTAGTAATCGGAGCTCACAGCTCCGATTCCTAGGCAGGTCACCGGCAGGTCACCTAGCAGGGCACAGAGCGGTCACACCGCTGCTGTGCCCTGTGATTGGCGCGATCGTCGATGACATCGATCGCGCCAATCAGCTCCTTCATGCCCTACAGGCCCTGGCCTAGGATCGGTGCTATTACTGCACCGATCCAGGCAGGTACAGGCAGGGCACAACGCGGATATACCGCGGCTGTGCCCTGCGATTGGCGCGATCGATGTGATCGGCGATCGCGCCAATCCGGGGGGGGTCTGGACTTTCCTAGGCCAGGCCTAGGATCGAGTACATCGGTACTCGATCCTAGCCTGCGATGTCACTGTTTTAGCCGCTCTGATTGGCTGAAACAGTGAGAAAGGCTGTGATTGGCTGTTCAGAATTCAACAGCCAATCACAGCGATCGGGAGGCCTGAGGGGGGAGGACGCAGCCCGGGATGCCGACGCCAACTTCCAAGAGGTAAGCTGGCGTCGGAATTTTAATGCGATCACCGCTACTTAAGTCGCGATGTCGCATTAAAGGGCATGACGTACTATCCCGTCCATGGTCAGAATGGCACGGTTTTATGGACGGGATAGTACGTCTAATGTCAGAGAGGGGTTAATCATTACAGATTAGACCTGGGTGCTTCCTCTGATCTCTCCTTTGGGGTAAGGGTGCTGCAGGCTGTAGTCCCTCCCTGAGTAGTTATTACTCTCTGTAATTCTCTCGTTGGGTGCTGTCATGTGCTTCGAATAAAGCCTAAGTTACTTACCGTTAACGGTATTTTTCGAAGACCATGACAGCACCCCTTATATTCCCTCCCTTTATCTTATCGGCGCACTTCTTCCTCATATAAGTTTCACATAAAATGAAATACTGATACGCAATAATGTTGTATAGAGCTTGTGATTGTCATTAACCTTGGTGGTCCTCTTGTGCTCTGTAAACCAACTGATGCGTGGAAGAGGTGCCGCCCTTATGTATCTGTAGGTTTCCTGTTCCTGAAGGGCGGATCCCCTCTCTCGTTGGGTGCTGTCATGGTCTTCGAAAAATACTGTTAACGGTAAGTAACTTAGACTTTTTTCACTTTTTATATATGGGTGTGCATACCATTATTAGCCTAGTCTTTTCTCCCTTTTTGGCCTTGTTGTATACAGGCTAGGTATTGCACTCCGCTAAGAGATTATGATTTGACAGTAGTGCCCCCTTTTTCATATCTGCTCTATTTGCTACTATAAATATGCACATACTGTACATTTAAATGATACTGCAATATACAGGCTTTTATGTGATAGATACCACCAATGCTTGAAGGACTCCAGTAACTTAAAGTGGGGTTCTTTTGGGATTTTTGAGTCAGTCATTTTAATGGCAAGAATAATGCTGAGTGCAGCGTTATCACTACTGTCAAATTTGGATGAATTTGCTTGATAATTGAAGCCTTTAATGCAAACATGAAGAAAACAGAAATTGCACATATAAAATATGGCAAATAGTATCAGCAGTCCAAAATAAATTAATATACACATACATACCGTATATATAGCGTTAACAGAGGGAGATCCCCAATTCATGACTCTCATCTATTAGTCCTTTCAACTCACTTTTTTGGTTTTGCTTTATTCCCTTGTACAAATAGGGGAGTGTCCCCGCTTAAGGGCTGAGCATCTTGTCTATGTAGAGTTAAGGGCTATCCCACTGTTGAGCGAACGTGCTTGAATAAGGTGTTATCTGGGCATGCTCAGGTGCTAACAGAGTAGTTTCTGCATGCGTGTATACTCTGTTCGAGTCCTGCAGCTGTTAGACAGCCGCTACACATGCAGGGATAGCCTTTTTGCTAGGCAATCCCTGCATGTATTGCGGCTGCCGAACATGCAGCTGTGGGGACACAAACATAGTATTCAAGCACACTGAAGACACTCGGTTAGCCCGAGCATGCCCAGATAACACCTTATTCAAGCATGGTCGCTCAACACTAGAATACACTTTGTCACAGTCGGATCACCTTTACCTTTTTTGATCAAAATAGTGTGAACTAATTACTCTATGCTATTTATATGTACAACTACTATTTATTTATTGCAGGGTATTTGCTCATTGTTTTTATCTCAGATTTGTATTACTTTCTATCTAATTTTTTTATGTGCACATCAGTCTGGAAGTGCACTGGGGACATGTTAATGCACTTGGAAGAATCGCACACGACCTTTTTGGATTCCCAGCCTGATTTGCATATATAGATTTCTCAAGTCTGACACACTAGATTTATAAACAAAAGGTATCTTATTTTTATTTATTTTTTTTAAATAATAATAAGTGCCAATACAGCCATACCACTACTTCCATATACATATAAAATCATGCTGACCCTCTCCCTTTATCGTGCCTTTATATCCAAATTTATCTTCTACAATGTCGAATTCACTATGGATTGCCATGTTAATCCTGACTTCAAAGCAGTAAACCAGAGGTAGTTTGGAGACCACATTACTCAGGAAAGCAAACATGTATTTTTACTCTGAAAATGTCTCTGGTTATGGAGAAAATGTGCTCTGCGTGCAGAATTATACTCATATATTATGCATCATACACACTGAAACATTGAGGAGTCACGTCCGGTCACTTTTTTCTATAATGAATACATGAGTGATCTGTATTTGCTTTAGAAACATTAAACTTAAAAAATAAAAAATGCAAAAAAAATCCCAGCTTTCATCTTTCATTTCCTTTTTAACTTCGTTCATATTTTTTCTTATATTACAAATAAAATTTAGTATATAAAAAAACCTTCTCTTAGCGTCTCATGTCAGCTCTGCCGCCCTCTCCTCTTCCTCACTATGTCTATTAGTAATTGGCTGAAGCAGGAGCCTCTCCCCTCCAGCCTGTTAGTAGATCCTTATTCAAAAATGGAGCAGATCAGCCGGAGTTTAACCCTTGCATTTAAGACTTTTTATTTCAGGAACATACAGAAAATCTTGCACATTGACAAATGGCAAGAATTTCTCCCATTAGCTAGATTTGCACCAAATGTATTAAACTTGTACATTCCAAAATTTGCCACTACCCTAGAAAGGCAAAACATCAAAATACACCTGTAAATTCTAATAAATTCTATATTACTATTTATTTTCTAGCATTAGGTGGATAATGGAAAAGGCCAGATCATACAACAAGAGATCTAATTTTGCTTCATCGACTACAGCAAAGCCTTCGATTGTGTTGATCACCAGAAACTTTGAAATACCATGAAGGATATGGGTGTGCTGAACCATCTGATAAGCTTCATAAGAAACCTTTTTATCAACCAAGAAGAAACAGACCGAATAGAACACAGCATGGTGCAAAGTAGAACGAGGCGTCAGACAAGCCTGCATCCTGCCACCATTTCTCTTTCTATTTTCAGAAAGGCTGGACTTGCCGAAAAAGAACAAGGAATTAATATTGCTGGATGAATCATTAACAATCTTAAATAAGCAGATGATAAGAGATTGATAGCAACAAGCGTAGATGGAATGAAGGACTTATTACAGTGTCAAGATGGGAATCTCGAATATGGGACCGCTACTCAACACAAAGACAAAGATATTGACTATTGCCAGGTACGACCAGGACACATTTGAAATGGATGGCGAAGAACTAGATGTTGTAAAAACTGAGAACAAGGATGAATTCTCATTGCCACACAATAAGAGAAAAAAGAATGGATTTACCTGTGGCAAAACACTTTTGTATGCCCGGTCATAGCATGACGGATATGGAATTACTTGTATTAAAATCTAACTTCAAATCTGAGAAGGATAGAAAAGTCTGGGAATATAAACTTATGATGACCTTTGACACTCTTAGTGCTGGGATGAATATATCCCAGAGTTTTATGTCTTTCTACAACAATTAAGGAATCTGCTTCCCTGACCTTTTAGGGTCATCACAACACAATACCAGACCCCAATCAGAGGGTAATAAAACTTTCACTCCTTATCTATGAACTAGTCATATTTATGTTCATCCCTCTGCCATAATGACAGTTCTGCTTCACGTCACTTGTCTTACCTATTGCATTATTCCTGTGTCCTTTTGTGTATATAAATATGTGATTCTTCAGCTTTTGTTTTAGTCTTTGCCTGATGAAGAGACCTGCGTAGTCTCGAAAGCTTGTAATTTGTTACCATCTTTTCAGTTAGCCATTAAAAGGTATCAACCACTGAGGACTCTCAAGTCTAAATATTTTTCTATCTACTGGCTAACACGGTACGAAGATACACATCTTTCCTATATCAAAATAGAGGATACCAGAATGTACCGCATCTTTATGGAACTGAAACCACTTCTGAAGAAACGTGCACAAATGGACAGCGACATTTTTTTCTTATCTAAATGCAAAAAGGAGAATCTAATTCCCAAAGGACTCTGGATTACAAACCCAATTCTTCACACCTACAATACCCATTATGCACAAAACCTTTGTCACAGGACTTCTGAAAGACTAAGGAACCATCTTTTGCATGTCTGCTACAGCATAAGGAGTAAAGTCCAAGGACAATTTGAAACTCTGAGGAAAACACTTACAGAAAGCACAGAGCAAAAATTACAACAATACTATAACAAACTACGGACCTTTCTGATTCAAAACAAGGAAAAGAAACTACACAGATTGCGCCTCCATTCCGGACTCTATACAAACAGATACAAAACAAAACCAAAACCTGACAACTCTGACAACCACTCCATTCCAGACACAAAAGCATCTAACTGTGTCATCAATCTCTCAGATTACAAACCCAACAAAGTGGAGCTTGCCGTGCTTTCTAGAGGACTCTCATTTTGTCCTACTAAGGCCCTGGATAAAACCGAACTCTGCAGTGATATGGAACATTTTTTCAGGAGACTGCGCCTGAGGGAATACTTCAATGATACAGAAGATTCAGAAAACACTCGGACTGAAGGAAGAGGGATCCCAACAACCAAGAAGAGGTCAGACTGGACACCTCCACCTGGACGTAACCCTCATTTGGATAAATATATAGACTCATTCAGACATTTGATAAAATCCACCATCATAGCCACCAACAAGAGACAAGCCTCCAACATCAGTGCCCAGGAGAGAAAGGCCATACAGTCTCTGAAAACCAACAAAGAAATCATCATTAAACCTGCTGACAAGGGAGGTGCAATAGTCATGATGAACACATCAGACTATATGAAGGAAGCAAACAGACAACTTACGGACACACGCTACTACAGAAAACTGGAGTCGGACCCTACACAGGACTATTACAAGGAACTAAGCAAGTTGGTATCTTGTCTGTCTGACAAATCCATAAGAGCTGATGACCTGATACCAGAAAGTCCAAGAACAGGGACATTCTACATGCTTCCCAAAATCCACAAAGCCGGAAATCCAGGGAGGCCGATTATTTCATGTGTGGACACCCTTACTGAGCAAGTATCTGGATGGGTAGAGGGTGTTCTTAAACCCTGGTAAAGGATACACCCAGCTACATTCAGGACACAACTGACCTACTGAATAAACTAGCAGCAATAGGTTCTCTACCAGAAGGAACCATCCTGGCCACCATGGATGTGGAATCTTTGTACTCTAATATCCCACACCAGGATGGATTAAATGCCTGCAAAGTCTTCATGGGAAACACCGGGAATGATGCTGATTCTGTGGTGAAACTCACAAAATTCATCCTCACCCACAATTACTTTGAATTTGACAACAAGATCTATCTTCAGGAGACTGGCACAGCTATGGGAAGTAAAATGGCTCCACAGTATGCAAATCTTTTCATGGCCAAGCTTGAAAGCGAATTTTTGTCCTCATGCCCCATCAGGCCTCGGGCCTACTACCGCTACATTGATGACATTTTAATCATCTGGACAGAGTCTGAACAACAGCTAAAGACGTTCCATGAACAGTTCAATCAATTTCATCCCACCATCAACTTAACACTTAACTACTCCAGCACTGAAATTAACTTTTTAGACACCACCATTAAGCTAAAGAACAATGAAATAGAGACATCCCTGTATCAGAAGCCAATCGACCGTCCAACATATCTTAAATGGGACAGTTTCCATCCAAAACACATAAAAAACTCTATTGTCTACAGCCAAGCCATCAGATACAATCGTATATGTTCCAACCCCATGGATAGAGATGAACACCTTGGTCGCCTCAGAAAGACTTTTTTGAACCAGGGCTACCATCCAAGAACAATTGAAAACCAAATTACAAGAGCCACCAGAATATCAAGGAATCACCTGCTACATTACAAAGCTAAAGAAGAAAATAACCGGGTGCCTCTAGTGGTCACCTACAATCCAAGTCTGGAGATGCTAAGGGGAGCTGCACGGAAACTACAACCTTTACTACAAAAAGATGCCCGATTACAATCCATATTTCCAGACCCCCCACTACTATGTTTTAGGCAGCCCCCAAATCTAAGAAGCATCATTGTCAGAAGCTCCCTGTCCTCCCCAACAGCTGCAGGTACCTTTCCTTGCAAACAAAAGAAATGCAAAACCTGTGCATCTATAATGACCACGGACAGGATAAAGATCCCCAACTCCCATCAGGACTACAAGATACCAGGTACTTTCAGCTGCATCACATCTAATGTGGTGTACCTAATTATATGTACTAAATGTCCAACTGGGGGTCTGTATGTGGGGGAGACCGGGCAAAAACTGAGAACAAGGATGAATTCTCATCGCCACACAATAAGAGAAAAAAGAATGGATTTACCTGTGGCAAAACACTTTTGTATGCCCGGTCATAGCATGACGGATATGGAATTACTTGTATTAAAATCTAACTTCAAATCTGAGAAGGATAGAAAAGTCTGGGAATATAAACTTATGATGACCTTTGACACTCTTAGTGCTGGGATGAATATATCCCAGAGTTTTATGTCTTTCTACAACAATTAAGGAATCTGCTTCCCTGACCTTTTAGGGTCATCACAACACAATAACAGACCCCAATCAGAGGGCAATAAAACTTTCACTCCTTATCTATGAACTAGTCATATTTATGTTCATCCCTCTGCCATAATGACAGTTCTGCTTCACGTCACTTGTCTTACCTATTGCATTATTCCTGTGTCCTTTTGTGTATATAAATATGTGATTCTTCAGCTTTTGTTTTAGTCTTTGCCTGATGAAGAGACCTGCGTAGTCTCGAAAGCTTGTAATTTGTTACCATCTTTTCAGTTAGCCATTAAAAGGTATCAACCACTGAGGACTCTCAAGTCTAAATATTTTTTTAGATGTTGTAAAGGACTTCAACCTACTTGGATCGATGATCACTCTAGAAGTAGCGACGACGCCGGAAGCCAACAGGAGAATAGCTATTTGCAAATCAACAATGAAGTAATGGGACAAGCTCTAGAAATCGAGAAACATTTTACTGGCGATGAAGACACGGCTCGTACATATTTTTGTCTTTTCTGTACCAACATATGGATGCAAAACCTGGACAATAAAGAAACAAGACAGAATAAGAATCAGCGCCTTCGAAATGTGGTGCTGGAGAAGGATGTTATCAATACCATGGATGGCAAGAAGAGCAAAGAAATCAATTTTGGAATTAATGAAGCCAGACACTTCTCTCAAAGTAATAATCACCAAGCTACGTCTTGCCTACTTTGGATACATCATACGAAAAGAGCAATCACTGGAGAAGGACATCATGTTGGAAGAATAGAAGGAACAAAGTGAAGATGAAGACCAGCAACCTGATGGCTTGATACTATCAAGATAACGGCAGAGAAGCTCCTGGTGGACCCATCTAGGCTTACATAGGATCGATCTTGCTACAGATCATTCATGCATCAAGATACCATGGTTCGAAATTGAGCCCATTAAAAAAAATGTATCTGTTTAATTTCTAAAGTAAACAAAAGTAACAAAATTCGTAATTTGTAAAAATATTTTTATTTTTCTTTGTATGGAAAATAGAATATTTTAGCATGATACATTGAGGAATCTTTTGCTCCTATATCTACTCTTAAATGATATCATTTTTATTTTTCTGGCTATAAACAGGTCAAAACATATGGCGGGTGACTCAGTGTTACCAGCATTTACTTAACTTCTTCCCATGAAGAAGGAAAATCCCTAAAATACAACTTGCTGGTAAATGCAATGTGTAGCCATTGGAGATGAATTTTATTTTACGACCGGGGTAATATTAGAACATGCTGTAAATATTAGCAATAATTTGATTCAGTATTTACATGTAGAAAGCTGCGAGGAACGTGGGAGACTGTTTGGCACGTTTGCAATGTTACTGCTATTTTTTAATTTTTATTACAATCATAAATGGTCTAAACATTGATAATAATAGATTAATTTGTTACTTTTATTGTGTCTATGTAAATTGCCTTCACTTTGGTGATGCCTCCGATGTCCACTATGTGACCCATTCTTTAAATAGCCTTGGTTCATTTATTTTTCCCTCCTCCCTCTCTGGGATTTTTCATTTTTGCTTTTTTTTGCCCCCCCCCTTCCTTATTCCAAGAGCTTTAAATTGTTTAAAATGCTCTGCTGACATAGCCATATGAAGGCCTTTTGGGGGGCAGGATGAGTATTTAACTTCCAATTGTGGGGTAAAAATGCATTTCAATCATTTTTTTTTATAAGTATTTTGTTTTTACAGCATTCATGTAATAGTAAAAATGAACTAGCTCTATATTATTCCGATTATGGTAATACCAAACTTATAAAGGTTCTATTTTTATATTTTAGGGTTTAAAAACTCAAAATTTTGTAAAAATACATTTTAATCACCATTTTTTGAGACGTAATTTTTCCATTTATTTGTCCATCGATGGACCTTTTTCATGTCTTGTTTTTGAACATCGAATGGATTTTTTAATTGATACTATATTGGGGTACATACAAAACTTTGATCAACTTTCTTGGGGGGAGATGCAAGATTTTTTTTTTTGAGGCCTTTAACATAAAGTTTAAATATTTTTCTATTTTGATAGAGCGGACTTTTACAGACATAATACTGAATCTGTTTATTATTTAATTTCTTTATATTTTAACTTTGACATACAGTACAGACCAAAAGTTTGGACACACCTTCTCATTCCAAGATTTTTCTGTATTTTCATGACTATGAAAATTGTACATTCACACTGAAGACATCAAAACTATGAATTAACACATGTGGAATTATATACTTAACAAAAAGTGTGTAACAACTGAAAATATGTCTTTGATGACTGCTTTGCGCCGCAGGCCTTCATGATAAAATAGCTGCTAGGAAACCACTGCTAAGGACAGGCAACAAGCAGAAAAGACTTGTTTGGGCTAAAGAACACAAGGAATGGACATTAGACCAGTGGAAATCTGTGCTTTGGTCTGATGAGTCCAAATTTGAGATCTTTGGTCCCAACCCCATTTATAAGGCCGGCGTCACACACAACCACAAAAAAATCGGTCCGTTTTAGACGGTCGATTGTCGGATCAAAATGCAAACATCACACATGCTTCTGTCATCCGATTTTCCTTCAAAGATGCGATTTAGTCGCATGTGTGTGTACCTTGTAACATCCGATTTTCATCCGACTTGCGAGATTTTCTCGCAGGCTTGCAAAACTGACATATAATGGATCCAAAAGAATAGTATTTCAATCACAAAAAAAAGAATAGATATATACACATAGAACACATATATATATATATATATATATATACATGTCATTGTGACATGTATATATACATATATTTATAGTTCCTAAACTTCTACATACTGTTATAGCCGCTAATTCAATTGCCGGCTTCTGTGAAATCACAGAAGCCGACATGAAATGATACATTGTTTCCACACAGTTAACCATGTAATTTCCTGTATTTTGATATTTGTTTAGAACTTACAATTACATGAGTGTATTTGTGCAAAATTTCAGACATGTAGGGGTTAATTAAAGGTGTAATTTCGTTGAAAAAAAATGCGTGGGCTCCCGCTGTATTTTCTCCACCAGACAGACAAAGCAAAGCGAGTGGGGGCAGATAATAACAGCCTAGGGAGGGTACATTTTTTGTGCCCCCCCTGGCTACTAACATCTGCCCCCAGACACCCCAGAAAGGGCAAATCTATAATTAGATTCGCCCTTTCTGGCACTTTGCCCGTCTATTCCCATTGCCCTGTAGCGGTGGCGAATGGGTTATTAATCTCACCTTACTGTCACCTTAGTATTGAAAGGTGACATTAAGGCAGGTTAATAATTGAGAGCTGTCAATTAGACAACTATCAATTATTAATCCTATTGAAGTAAATAAAAAAACACACACACACTTTAAGAATAAATAATTTTAATGAAAAAAAACACATTTTTTTGACCATATTTTATTTTACACTTAATCAGTGCAAAGCCACTGATCTCCTAAAATAAAGAAAAAAAAATAAAACAACATTATTCTTACCTATTCCGCCGATCTGTCACGTCCCACGCTGTAATCCTTCACAAAGGGTTAACTAGCTTTGAGTCAAGCAGTGCAAGTAATCCTGCATGCTCAGCTCAAAGCTCCTGAATGAATAAGTTCCTCTCCTGGCGACAGGAGAGGATGTGTTTCATGAATGAAGCTTAATTGATTGTGTCCACTTTCCCTTTAGGTCAGGTCACTAAAGTTAAATTGCCAATAAATCAATTAAGCTTCATTCATGAATCTATTCCTCTACTTTCGCTGGGAGAGGAACTTATTCATTCAGGGGAATACAGGTCTGAGACAGCATTATTAGCTCTCTGCGACCTGTAACCTGTTAACCCTTTCTGATGGATTACAGCGTGGGACCTGACTGTACATCGGATTGGTAAGTATAATTTTGCTTTTTTATTTTATTTTTATTACAGGAAATGGTTTTAGCAGGAAAATAAAATATGGTCAAAAACTGTGTGATTATTTAATTAAACTTATTTTTTATTAAAGTGTGTGTGTTTGATTTTTCTTTCATACAATAGGATTAATAATTGATAGTTGTCTAATTGACAGCTCTCAATTATTAACCTGCCTTAATGTCACCTTTCAATACTAAGGTGACAGTAAGGTGAGATTATTAACCCATTCGCCACCGCTACAGGGCAATGGGAATAGACGGGCAAAGTGCCAGAAAGGGCGAATCTAATTATAGATTTGCCCTTTCTGGGGTGTCTGGGGGCAGATGTTAGTAGCCAGGGGGGGCACAAAAAATGTACCCTCCCTAGGCTGTTATTATCTGCCCCCACTCGCTTTGCTTTGTCTGTCTGGTGGAGAAAATACAGCGGGAGCCCACGCATTTTTTTTCAACGAAATTACACCTTTAATTAACCCCTACATGTCTGAAATTTTGCACAAATACACTCATGTAATTGTAAGTTCTAAACAAATATCAAAATACAGGAAATGACATGGTTAACTGTGTGGAAACAATGTATCATTTCATGTCGGCTTCTGTGATTTCACAAAACCCGGCAATTGAATTAGCGGCTATAACAGTATGTAGAAGTCTAGGAACTATAAATATATGTATATATACATGCAATAATGACATGTATATATAATATATATATATATATATATTATATGTGTTCTATGTGTATATATCTATTCTTTCTAGTCTTTATTAAAGCTGTCAGTGTGATTTTACAGTATAGCCGGGGATGAATTGCCGGCTTTTCTAAAGGACACCGATGCGATTTCATCGCAAGTCACACAGTGTGGTCCGTTTGTAATCCGATTTTTCATCGCTCCCATAGACTTGCATTGGCGATTGTCGACCGACAATCGGTGACAATCGCAGCATGCTGCGATTGTACACGGACGTTTAAAACGGACCACAAAAAATCGGATACTGGGAGCTGCTCCATAGATTAACATAGGTCCGACTGCAATGCGATTTTTCATCGCATTGCAGTCGTCCGATTCTGTCGCCAGTGTGACGCCGGCCTAAGGCCAGAAATCACACTTATTAAACCTGACAGGGCACACCTGTGAAGTGAAAACCATTTCCGGTGACTACCTCTTGAAGCTCATCAAGAGAATGCCAAGAGTGTGCAAAGCAGTCATCAAAGCAAAAGGTGGCTACTTTGAAGACCCTAGAATATAAGACATATTTTCAGTTGTTTCACACTTTTTTGTAAAGTGTAATGTATAATTCCACATGTGTTAATTCATAGTTTTGATGCCTTCAGTGTGAATGTACAATTTTCATAGTCATGAAAATACAGAAAAATCTTTGAATGAGAAGGTGTGTCCAAACTTTTGGTCTGTACTGAATATATATTTTAATTTTAAAATATTTATTTCTTCATTTTTACTTTATTAATTCATCTCAGGGACTTGAACACGAGATTGTTTTATTGCTTGTTCTATAAACTGTAATATTAACCTATGCAATTGCAGTATATAGTGAAATTACATTTTCCTATGAAGTCAACTGATTGCAAAAGATTTTGAGAGCACTACACAGAAGAAAGGAGGTAACGTCCTGGATCATAGATATGTGCAACCTGGGTGGCTGGCCTCAGTAATGTAAAATCTGTACCAGTAACACTAGGTTACTGAGAAGGTGTTAACTTGATTGGATTTTGGGTCCTGGATTTAGGAGAAACCAAAAGAGCCTGGGTGGGAAAGGTCACTCCAATAATCTAGCTCAGGGTGTGCAGGACTAAAGGGTATGCCACACTAAACAACATCGCTAACGGGATCGCTAAAAAACGTCACTATTTAGCGATCCCGTTAGCGATGTTGTTGTGTGCGGCAGCTGCCAGCGACGAGCTTCCTGCTGTGATCTCGCTCGTCGCTGGAATCGTTCCGGACCCTATTTTCATCGCGGCGCTCCCGCTGGGTAAGTATATATCGCTAGTGTGGCACCTTTTCTTAGCGATTTAGCGGTACTTTTGTACCGCTAAAGTCGTTAAGGAGATCGCTAACCGCGATAGCGTCCTTAACGAATCGCTAATAGGTAGCTACTAGCGATATAGAAACAATCCCGCTAGCGATCTCATTAGTATGCGACGCTAACGAGATCGCTAGCGGGATTGTGTAGTGTGGCAGTACCTTAATAGCAGCAGCTGGTTTAGCTAAGTAGGGTGGAGTAAAGCTGGAGCTGAACAGAGGTGTTTCAGTTATAAATGTGTTTAATACTTTTTGGGCTGATACTGCCTGGAATAACGAGATTGGTGAGGCTGCTACATTTGCGTTGTTTCATTGTGCCTGAAGAAAGGACTGATTATGTTATTCACTTGTACAGGAGAAAAGCTGTTTTCGTTTTGGAGTTGACAATAGACAATGAACTTTATGCTGTTTTGAAATAAAAACCCTGTGCATGTGTGGATCCTAAACCCTTAAATATGTATATATTTATGCCTTTTATGAGCAATGTATGTGTGTTACATACTGATGTGTGTGTTACATACCGAGGTGTGTGTTATAAACTGATGGTTGTGCTATTTACTGGGGTATGTATTATACATTGATATGTGTATGGTATATATTGCTGTGTGTGTAATATACTGATGAATGTGTGCTTTATATACTGATATCTGTGTATGTGTACCATGCAGTGTGTCTGTAGCATGGAGTCTGTGTGTGTAATATGATGAATGTTTGTGTTATATACTGATGTGTACATGTGTAACATGTAGTGTATGTAACCTGCAGCTTGTCTGTAAGCATGACGTGTGTGTGTGCATGTGTAACCTGCAGTATGTCTGTAGCATTCTGTTATGTGTAACATAAACTGTTACATAAGGCTGCTTTCACACATCAGTTTTTTGGCGTCAGTCGCAATCCGGCAAATTTTGAAAAAAAACGGATCCGGCAAATAATGCCGCCAGATCCGTTTTTTTCTCATAGACTTGTATTAGTGATGGATGGCCTCATGTTTCATCCGTCGTTCGCTGGATCTGTCGGAAATTTTTTGTTCAGCGGCCGGAGATGACGGACAAAGTAACGTTTTTCGTCTACGTCGAGTCAGACAGTGATGGATCCGTCTGTCATTGGCTATAATGGAAGCCTATGGGCGCCGGATCCGTTGCTGTCCGTCAAATGACGGAATCCGGGGACGGATTCCGTTTTTTTGAACTGAGCATGCTCCAATTATTATTTTGTAGCCAATTGGCCAGACAGCCCCAAATGTATATAAACCTGCCAGGTAGGGCTTCACCAAGTCCAGCCAAGCATTTTTTTTTCATTTACTGTCCTTGTATTTCAAATAAAGAGCTGTGTAGCTCTTGCTTTAACAAAAATTAAAAAAAGTTTTACATTTTTTTTTTTTATTAAAAATGGTTCAAAAAATTGTAATCCGTAGTATCATTTCACCAAGGTAACTTTAAAATTTTGGGTTATGTCACACAGGAAATCACCTGTGTTGGTTATTTTGGTTTACATGCAATACAGAGGTGTTTGAGGTTCTATTTTTTAAAAAAAATGGTGTATACAAACGGGGAATGCAGAAATTGGGTCTTTAATTTTTTTTACCAGGGTTTTTAAAACATTACATCTGTGGTCAATAGATATTCAAGTGAGGGTTTAGAGATTTAAAGTGGGAAGGAGGGTATTTACTGTGCAATGGTGTTTGCAACCTACTACTTGGGTAGCTGTGTTATCTTTGTTTTCTTTGGAAATACAGGAGGTGGAGGGTTATGTTTGCTTGCGCATCGTGCATATCTAACTTAAATTACAGAGGGGGGTGGTTTAGCAACCTACTAAAGTACTTAGCATTTTTTGTTGGGGGGGCATAGGGGGATTTTTTTTTTGGGGGGGAGGAGTTGAAATCCTAATAGCTCTGGAGCTACCTTTTTTTAACCCCTTCCCGACCTTTGACACAGCGTATGCGTCATGAAAGTCGGTGCCAATCCGACCTATGACGCATACCTCATGAAAGGATCCCGTTCCTGCGGGCCGGGAGACCGGGGTCACTCAAAGGTCACCCGACGCTCAGTTACAGGACCCTTTGTGCTTCACCACAGGGGGGTTGGCTTAACCCCCCCGTGGCCACGATCGCTCTGATTGGCTGTTAAAAGTAAAACAGCCAATCAGAGCAATGTGTAATATTTCACCAATTTAATTGGTGAAATATTACAATCCAGCCATGGCCGATGCTGCAATAGCATCTACCATGGCTGGACACCGAGCCCTGACCCCCCCACACGTAGTCACGGCGGCGATCGGCCGCCGCCACCAAAAGATGGCGGTGATCGGTCACTGCCGTCACTATCTGCTCCCCTCCCCCTTTGCTCCGCTGCCCCCATGTTCCGATCCCCCCCCTAACATTCCGACCCCCCTACTTACCTCTCCCGGTCCACCGATGTCCCTGGATCGGTCCCGGCGTCCGCCCGGGCCTCTTCATGGGTGCCGCCATCTTGGAAAATGGCGGGCGCATGCGCAGTGCGCCCACCGGCCGGCGCATGCGCAGTGCGCCCCCCAGTGTTCAAAAATTTATTTTGATCACTGTGATAAACTGTCACAGTGATCAAAATAAAAAAAAGTAAATGAACCCCCCCTTTATCATAGGTAGGGACAAATAAAAAAATAAAGAATTTTTTTTTTTTTTCGTAGCGGATTTTGCTGCTGATCCGCAGCTGATTTTGCTGCGGATCCGCGGCGGATATTGCTGCTGATCCGCGGCGGATATTGCTGCGATCTGCTGCGGATCCGCGGCGGATTTTGCTGCTGATCCGCGGCGGATTTGCTGTGATCCGCGGCGGATTTTGCTGCTTATCCGCGCGGATTTGCTGCGGATCCGAGGCGATTTTGCTGCGGATCCGAGGCTGATTTTGCTGCGGATCCGCGGCTGATTTTGCTGCGGATCCGCGGCTGATTTTGCTGCGGATCCGGGTGATTTTGCTGCGGATCCGCGGCGGATTTTGCTGCTGATCCGCGGCGGATTTTGCTGCTGATCCGCGGCTGATTTTGCTGCGGATCCGCGGCGGATTTTGCTGCTGATCCGCGGCGGATTTTGCTGCTGATCCGCGGCTGATTTTGCTGCGGATCCGCGGCGGATTTTGCTGCTGATCCGCGGCGGATTTTGCTGCTGATCCGCGGCGGATTTTGCTGCGGATCCGCGGCGGATTTTGCTGCGGATCCGCGGCTGATTTTGCTGCTGATCCGCGGCGGTTTTGCTGCTGATCCGCGGCGGATTTTGCTGCTGATCCGCGGCGGATTTTGCTGCTGATCCGCGGCGGATTTTGCTGCGGGTCCGCGGCGGATTTTGCTGCGGTCCGCGGCGATTTTGCTGCTTATCCGCGGCGGATTTTGCTGCTTATCCCGGCGGATTTTGCTGCGGATCCAGGCTGATTTTGCTGTCGATCCGCGGCTGATTTTGCTCGGATCCGCGGCTGATTTTGCTGCGGATCCGCGGCGATTTTGCTGCTGATCCGCGGCGGATTTTGCTGCTGATCCGCGCGATTTTGCTGCTGATCCGCGCTGATTTTGCTGCTGATCCGCGGCTGATTTTGCTGCGGATCCGCGGCGGATTTTGCTGCTGATCCGCGGCGGATTTTGCTGCTGATCCGCGCTGATTTTGCTGCTGATCCGCGGCTGATTTTGCTGCGGATCCGCGGCGGATATTGCTGCTGATCCGCGGCGGATATTGCTGCTGATCCGCGGCGGATTTTGCTGCTGATCCGCGGCGGATTTTGCTGCTGATCCGCTGCGGATTTTGCTGGGGATCCTCGGCGGATTTTGCTGGGGATCCTCGCGACGTGCCGTCATTCAGTGAAGGAGCCTCGGACACGGGCTGCAGCGTCTGGGCTCCGTCACCGCTAGCACAGATGAATCATCTGCTGATTCATCTGCGCTAGCGGGTATAGCATAACGCGATCGCGTTATGCTATACCGTTACCAGCCTGTCAACACTACGTGTTGAACGGGCTGGTAAAACGCAATATGAACCCAGCCTTAGGGTTAGGGTTAGCATTAGGGTTAAGGTTAGAATTAGGGTTAGGGCTGGAATTTGGGTTAGGGTTGGAATTAGGGTTATGGTTAGGGTTTGTATTAGGGTTAGGTGTGTGTAGGGGTTAGGGTTGGGGTTAGGGGTGTGTTGGGGTTAGGGTTGGAGTTAGAATTGAGGGATTTCCACTATTTAGGCACATCAGTGGGTCTCCATACGCGACATGGCGCCACCATTGATTCCTGCAAATTTTGCGTTCAAAAAGTCAAACAGTGCTCCCTTTATTCCAAGCCCCGACGTATGCCCAAACAGTGGTTTATCCCCACATATGGGGTATCAGCGTACTCGGGAAAAATTGCACAACAACTTTGGGGGTTCTAATTTCTCCTATTAACATTGGGAAAAAAAATTGGGGACTAAAAAATTATTTTTGTGGAAAAAAATGATTTTATATTTTCACGGCTCTGCGTTATAAACTTCTGTGAAGGACTTGGAGATTCAAAGTGCTTATCACACATCTATAGGAGTTCCTTAGGGGATCTAGTTTCCAAAATGGGGTCACTTGTGGGGAGTTTCTACTGTTTAGGCACATCAGGGACTCTGCAAACGTAACATGACGCCCGAAGACCATTCCATCAAGTGGGCATTTCAAAACGTCACTACTTCCCATCCGAGCCCCGACGAGTGCCCATACAGTAGTTTTCTCCCACATATGGGATATCAGCATACTCAGGACAAATTGGACAACAACTTTTGGTGTCTAATTTCTCATGTTACCCTTGGGAAAATAAAAAAATTGGGGACTAAAAGATCCTGATTGTGGAAAAAATATGATTTTTTTATTTTCATGCCCGGGCGTTATAAACTTGTGTAGCCCTTGGGGGTTCAAAGTGCTCACCACACATCTAGATAACTTCTTTGCGGGGTCTAGTTTCCAAAATGGGGTCACTTGGGGGGGTTTCTACTGTTTAGGCACATCATGGGCTCTGCAAACGTAACAAGATGCCCGCAGACCATTCCATCAAGTCGGCATTTCAAAGCGTCACTACATCCCTTCCGAGCCCTGACGTGTGCCCAAACAGTGGTTCCCCCCCACATATGGGGTACTAGCGTACTCAGGAAAAACTGGAAAACAACTTTTGGGGTCCAATTTCTCCTGTAACCATTGTGAAAATAAAAAATAGTGGGCTAAAAAATCATTTTTTGAGAAAAAAAAATGATCTTTTATTTTCACGGCTCTGCGTTATAAACTTCTGTGAAGCACCTGGGGTTCAAAGTGCTCACTATGCATCTAGATAAGTTCCTTAGGGTGTCTAGTTTCCAAAATGGGGTCACTTGTGGGGGAGCTCCAATGTTTAGGCACACAGGAACTGTCCAAATGCGACATGGCAACTGCTAAATATTCCAGCATATTTTCCATTCAAAAAGTCAAATGGCGCTCCTTCCCTTCTGAGCCCTGCCGTGCGCCCAAACAGTGGTTTATGACCACATATGAGGTATCTGTGTACTCAGGAGAAATTTCCCAACAAATTTTAGGATCCAATTTATCCTGTTGCCCATGTGAAAATGAAAAAAACTGAGGCTAAAAGAAAATTTTTGTGAAAAAAAAGTACTTTCTTTTTTTTAAGGATCAATTTGTGAAGCACCTGGGGGTTCAAAGTGCTCACTATGCATCTAGATAAGTTCCTTAGGGGGTCTTGTTTCCAAAATGTGGTCACTTGTGGGGAGCTCCAATGTTTAGGCACACAGGGACTCTCCAAATGCGATATGGCAACCGCTAAATATTCCAGCATATTTTCCATTCAAAAAGTCAAATGGCGCTCCTTCCCTTCTGAGCCCTGCCGTGCGCCCATACAGTGGTTTATGACCACATATGAGGTATCTGTGTACTCAGGAGAAATTGCCCAACAAATTTTAGGATCCAATTTATACTGTTGCCCATGTGAAAATGAAAAAAACTGAGGCTAAAAGAAATTTTTTGTGAAAAAAAAGTACTTTCTTTTTTTAAGGATCAATTTGTGAAGCACCTGGGGGTTCAAAGTGCTCACTATGCATCTAGATAAGTTCCTTAGGGGGTCTAGTTTCCAAAATGGGGTCACTTGTGGGGGAGCTCCAATGTTTAGGCACACAGGGACTCTCCAAATGCGACATGGCAACCGCTAAATATTCCAGCATATTTTCCATTCAAAAAGTCAAATGGCGCTCCTTCCCTTCTGAGCTCTGCCGTTCACCCAAACAGTGGTTTATGACCACATATGAGGTATCTGTGTACTCAGGAGAAATTGCCCAACAAATTTTAGGATCCAATTTATCCTGTTGCACATGTGAAAATGAAAAAAACTTTTTTTTTAAGGATCAATTTGTGAAGCACCTGGGGGTTCAAAGTGCTCACTATGCATCTAGATAAGTTCCTTAGGGGGTCTAGTTTCCAAAATGGGGTCACTTGTGGGGGAGCTCCAATGTTTAGGCACACAGGGACTCTCCAAATGCGACATGGCAACCGCTAAATATTCCAGCATATTTTCCTTTCAAAAAGTCAAATGGCGCTCCTTCCCTTCTGAGCCCTGCCGTGTGCCCATACAGTGGTTTATGACCACATATGAGGTATCTGTGTACTCAGGAGAAATTGCCCAACAAATTTTAGGATCCAATTTATCCTATTGGCCATGTGAAAATGAATAAATTGTTGCTAAAAGAAAATTTTTGTTGGAAAAATTAAAATGTCCATTTTTTCCTTCCACGTTGCTTTAGTTCTGGTGAAGCACCTGAAGGGTTAATAATCTTCTTGAATGTAGTTTTGAGTAGCTTGAGGGGTGCAGTTTTTATAATAGTGTCACTTTTGGGTATTTTCTGCCATATAGACCCCTCAAAGTGACTTCAAATGTGAGGTGGTCCCTAAAAAAAATGGTTTTGTAAATTTTGCTGTAAAAATGAGAAATCACTGGTCAACTTTTAACCCTTATAACTTCCTAACAAAAAAAATGTTGTTCCCAAAATTGTGCTGATGTAAAGTAGACATGTGGGAAATGTTATTTATTAAGTATTTTGTGTCACATAACTCTATGGTTTAACAGAATAAAAATTCAAAATTTGAAAATTGCGAAATTTTCAAAATTTTCGCCAAATTTCCATTTTTTTCACAAATAAACGCAAAAATTATCAACCTAAATTTACCACTAACATGAAGCCCAATATGTCACGAAAAAACAATCTCAGAATCGCTAGGATCCGTTGAAGCGTTCCTGAGTTATTACCTCATAAAGGGACACTGGTCAGAATTGCAAAAAATGGCAAGGTCTTTAAGGTCAAAATAGGCTGGGTCTTGAAGGGGTTAAGTGAGTGGACAACACAGAAATAATCTTAGTATAATAGCTAACAAGTGTCTTTATACTTGCAGATACTTCGAGGGACCAAGCCAGACCACCAGTGACCAAGAAAGGCCAACAGTGAAAGTCGTGATGTACAGTGCAGACCAAAAGTTTGGACACACCTTCTCATTCAACGATTTTTCTGTATTTTCATGACTATGAAAATTGTAGAATCACACTGAAGGCATCAAAACTATGAATTAACATATGTGGAATTATACATTACACTTTACAAAAAAGTGTGAAACAACTGAAAATATGTCTTATATTCTAGGTTCTTCAAAGTAGCCACCTTTTGCTTTGATTACTGATTTGCACGCAGAAAAGGTGAACGGATGGACTCTACATGCCTGGTTCCCACCGTGAAGCATGGAGGAGGAGGTGTGATGGTGTGGGGGTGCTTTGCTGGTGACACTGTTGGGGATTTATTCAAAATATATAGAATATAAGACATATTTTCAGTTGTTTCCCACTTTTTTGTAAAGTGTAATGTATAATTCCACATGTGTTAATTCATAGTTTTGATGCCTTCAGTGTGATTCTACAATTTTCATAGTCATGAAAATACAGAAAAATCTTTGAATGAGAAGGTGTGTCCAAACTTTTGGTCTGTACTGTAAGTATTAAAGGCCAAAAAGCTTAAAATATAATTTGTATAGTAGCTAACAAGTGTCTTTATACTTGCAGATACTTTGAGAATCCAGGGAGCAAGCCAGGCCATTATGTCTTCTTCTGGGAGCCCTCCCTCACAGCATCAGTGAACTGAGGTAATTAAAATTTTTATTTTTAATTTTGTTGATGTTAACATTTTTTATACACATAACCCTATATGCATTAATTCTGGTTTCACAGGAAGCTGCAGCATCAGAGGTGCTTCCAGAAGGAGACGGACGGGGTGGAGAAACACCAGGAGCAGGCGCGCAGAGTGTAAGTTTCTTACATGCATCGCAGAAACAGATCATCACAGACATCATAGTACACACAATACATATGCCTACATCCAAGCACATAATTTTTTTTTTATAGTCTTCACATTCTGGGGCTCGGCGTAGAGGTCCTCAAAGCACCTCCCAGGGTTGTCGGCGTGCGCGTCGCGGCAGTCAGCAGAGGGTAAGTACACTTTTTTGTTGTTGTTTTAGTATTTTTCTACTTCATGTGGATGATTTGCATTTAATGTTTTTGTTTTCTGTCTTTTCTAACAGGCTTCACAGCGTGCTTCCGACTCGGACGGTGAGGAGGCAGGTGTGGACATTGACCTCCTCATCGATCTAGCAAACATATAGAGAAGGCTGACAGCACTCACAGAGTAGGGGCGCCCATTCAAGATCCAAGGAACCAACTTGGAATTTCCATGCAATGAAAAAAATTAAAGAACAGTGCTCCATCCAGGTGTAGTGATAAAAAAGAAAAACTTTATTCCGCCATATCTGTGATGACGTTTCGACCACTCACTGGTCTTTGTCAAGTACATACAAACATACAAAGGGCCTGCTTAAGTAGTGTGGAGCTAAAACATGCTCCAATCACTACCAAGCCACAGCCCACAATCCAAATACATATACAAAATTATGAATAACAGACATCAGACATATCTAAATATATTATCATACAAAATATACATAATCGCTATATTAATATTTATAAAAAAATCACAACCAGCATGTCTCTGATCATAATCCAGACACTAATAATGCATAAAACAACGCATTTTCATCTCCATAGAAACCCTTGTCCAATCATATAAGTCATGAATTGGTTACATAGAGAGCGTCACAGAATGGACCCAATCAGATCACTCAAGGAAAGCCGCCAAAGAGGGTAAACAGACAATCATTGCTCATCTCCCAAATATAGCGTCCATATTTAATAGTCTTTAATAATCAAAAAATCAATCAAAGAATAAATAAACAGAAAAACACAATCATGGACAATCAGGGACAAGGAGAGGGAGAGGGAACATAATAAAATAAGCACATACACAATGGCATATCATATAGTCCACAATCATCCCAAATCCCCCTGTCCACCGAATGCCATCATCTGATCCTAAAAAAAGAAAAAATCAAATGTCAAATAAAAAATAATAGATACCCACAAGAGGGAAACAATGATAGATCAATTCATACATTATGTAGATTAGATTCAATGTTTAAATCTCTCGGTTGTAAAGAACCCAACCTATAGATCCATCTCAATTCTTTCTTTTTAAGTATCTTTAATCTATCGCCCCCTCACCTTAGTGCTGGGACACTGTCAATGACCCTGAATCTTAATTGATTGACCGAGTGTCTATTATCCGAAAATTGTTTCGGAACTGGCAAGTCAGTGAGTCCTGTCCTGATTGTGCTTTTGTGTTTACTTATTCAAGCCCTCACCTCCATAGTAGTCTCCCTTAGGTATATCAATCCACAGGGGCACACAATCATGAACTGTATATTACATAACTAGATGCACACATATACCTTTCTTTCAAAAAAAAATTCTTACCAGTTTGGGATGATGAAATAGTCACCTTTAAGCATGTTATTACAACAAGCACAACCCAAGCAAGGAAAATTACCATGTCGGGGAATGCTCAGAGTCCGTTGAACCGAGGTTCTAGTTGTACCAAAGTCGGACCTAACCAACTTATCCCTCAGGTTACGACCCCTTCGGAACGACATCATCGGTGGAGACTCAAATTCAGAGACAGAGGGTAAACCACAGTGTAACAAAGCCCAGTGTTTCCTCAAAATAATACCAATTTCGTTACTTGCAGGATTATATGTAGACACAAATGGAATGCGTTTATTGACCTGTTTATTATGAGTCTTGTTGTGAATAGTTTCACGTGTAAGATTCAAGGCCCTATCTTTATACCTAAACACATCCTTCTTTGGATAACCTCTTGCTACAAATTTACAACACATCTTCTCTAGTCTTTGATCAACAGTGTCATCATCAGATACTATCCTCCTAACCCTCACTAGCTGACTCCAAGGTAATGAGTTCACCATTTTTTTAGGATGGTTACTGTTAAATAACAACAAACTATTCCTGTCTGTATCCTTCACATACAAGTCAGTTTTCAATAAACCACCATCCTTATATACCAAAGTGTCTAAAAACTGTATCTGAGTTAGTGAGTGTGACAGAGTGAACTGTAACTCAGGGTAAACCTGATTTAATTCTGACTGAAAATCATACAACTCCTCAGAACCCCCATCCCATACAAAAAAATGAATGTCATCAATATAGCGCCACCAAGCCCGGACATGGCGCCAAAGGTTGGAATTGTATGCAAACCTGTCCTCAAATACAGCCATGTAGATGTTAACATAAGTAGGGGCCACATTGGACCCCATGGCGGTACCACATCGCTGCAGGAAAAAATCATCCCCAAAGAGGAAGTAATTCCTCCTAAAGATGAATTCCAGCAGCGTGAGGACAAGCTAGAGGCTAGAATGGTAGATTCAGTGACCACAATATCATCGATCTTGTCAAGAAAATCATTGGTATCTCTGATATAGGAACGTGCAGACAGCATAACTTCGTAATACCCGATCCAAAAAGAAGGCAACCTTATTAAAAAAGAGAACCCCTCCCGGGCACAATAGGTCATCCAGGAGGGTTCACCAAATCTTTATGAATTTTGGGGAGTGCATATAGCACTGGAATGACCGGATTATCTACAATCAAATACTCCGACAACTTGAGGTCAATGAGTCCAGCATATAATGAGTCACTGACCACAAGTTGTAACTCTCTCTGAAAACAAGAAGTTGAATCATGTGATAACTTTTCATATACAAATTCATCATTAAGTTGGCGTAAAATCTCATCCTTATATTTACTGCTGTCCATAACCATCACCGCCCCACCCTTATCGGCTGGCTTTATAGTGATCACGGTGTTATTAGCCAAATCATTGAGAGTATTTCTCTCAACAGATGTCAAATTCTGTGTCATACTAGGTTTAAAATTATACCTCAATTTTCCAATATCCCTCTGAACCAATTCAATATATGATTCCACAAAATGATTTTTATTAGGAGCATGAAAATTGCTCTTATTATCTTAACCCCACACTTTGTATGGAAAAACCTTGTATACGACCTTCATCAACAGTAGTAGCATTATTGACTTTTTAAAAGCCTGCAGATCACTTTCTATCCCAAACCAGTCGGAGTAATTGGACAGACAAAAGGACAAACATCTGGATAGAATGTCAAGTTCAACATCAGATAGACTGATTGATGAAATATTTACCACCAACTCTTTATCTTTTAATTGTCCTTCCGTCTGTCCTCCATATTTCTCGTCCTCATCGTGGTGTTGCGTGTTGGTCTCTGTTCCCGATATATATTTCTGTTTCCTCTCTTTCCGGCCCCATCTGCGGACCCGTCTCTTGGAGTTATTTTGTCTACTTTGTCCTTCCCCAAAAAATGTGCTCTATTAGTTCCATCTAAACTAGAATCATCTGTAGAATCCAATTCTGCGGTAGTGAAACCGAAGTTAGACAATTTTTTCTCTTGTGGTCTCTTGCGTCTCATCGAGGGTACAAACCTTCCTCTCCTATTATTCTGATATTGATTAGCTCCAGTATGCCAAGAAAAAATGGGACCCATCTTGTAGTCATCTGCATCCCGAAACCATTTGGTCCTCTTGTTCATCTCAATATCATTGCGAAACTTCACCAAGTTCTCCTCTACCTTTGTCTTCATGGAGCCCCACTCCTGTGCTGTCAATTGCATTCTCAATTGATCTTCCAGCTCTGTGATGGAATTTTTCAAACCTTCCAACTCCTTTTGCAAAAATTCAGTGTTAAGCAACATGATATCAAATGCATACTTATTAGAGATAGATTCAAACTTCATACAAAATTCAATTCAATTTCAGCTTAAGGGCATTCCCTAGGTAACCACGTCAGTTGTGGACGCCTTGTGTTGCTAGCTTACGACGTAGGAGTCGCTTGTTACTGATTGAGACATCACGTGATGGTGCCTCTTCCGGTGACTAAGCGCGCCTGCATGCGCGATGCATCTCTGGGACGTCCTGTGTCTTGTCTGTGGGTCAGCCTGGTGTCTCCTGTGAATGACGTTTTTAGCGTCTCGAATGCATGTTAACATTGATGGGATAGGTGAGTGTGTGGATGCTATATTTGGGAGATGAGAAATGATTGTCTGATTACCCTCTTTGGCGCCTTTCCTTGAGTGATCTGAGGGGTCCATTCTGTGACGCTCTCTATGTACCCAATTCATGACCTATATGATTGAACAAGGGTTTTTATGGAGATGAAAATGCGTAGTTTTTATGCATTAGTGTGTGAATACTGATCAGAGACATGCTGGTTGTGATTTTTTTTATAAATATAAATATAGCGATTATGTATATTTTGTATGATAAGATATTTATATATGTCTGATGTCTGTTATTCATCATTTTGTATATGTATTTGGATTGCGGGCTGTGGCTTGGTAGTGATTGGAGCATGTTTTAGCTCCACACTACTTAAGCAGGCCATCCTCATGGAGTTGGTTTCTAACCATTTGTGCAGACACATGCACATTTGTGGCCTGCTGGAGGTCATTTCGCAGGGCTCTGGCAGTGCTCCGCCTGTTCCTCCTTGCACAAAGGCGGAGGTAGCTGTCCTGCTGCTGGGTTGTTGCCCTCCTACGGCCCCCTTCACATCTCCTGGTGTCCTGGCCTGTCTCCTGGTAGCGCCTCCAGCCTCTGGACACTACACTGACAGACACAGCAAACCTTCTTGCCACAGCTCGCATTGATGTGCCATCCTGGATGAGCTGCACTACCTGAGCCACTTGTGTGGGTTGTAGAGTCTGTCTCATGCTACCACGAGTGTGAAAGCACAGCCAACATTCAAAAGTGACCAAAACATCAGCCAGAAAGCATTGGTACTGAGATGTGGTCTGTGGTCCCCACCTGCAGAACCACTCCTTTATTGAGCGTGTCTTCATAATTGCCAATAATTTCCATCTGTAGTCTATTCCATTTGCATAACAGTATGTGAAATTGATTGTCAATCAGTGTTGCTTCCTAAGTGGACAGTTTGATTTCACAGAAGTTTGATTTACTTGGAGTTATATTCTGTTGTTTAAGTGTTCCCTTTATTTTTTTGAGCAGTGTATCTATACATACATATATATATATATACATATATATATGTATATTATATATGTATATATATATATGTATAGATAATAAAAAAAAAGTTTATGTATATAGTTTTTGTTTGCGGTTAAAGGAGTTATTATTCTGTATATATAATATGTGTGTGAGGAGAGAATGAGCGGCTGGACCAGAAAATTGTCTCCACCCATTCCAGGTTTTAGACTTTTACGAGACTTAATGTCATGTAATGCTATGTTCATATAAACAATATTTTTTTTAATAAATCCAGGTTTGTTTGTGTGATTTTTACTTTTCAGATGACTCGGACTGGATATCCGTATGAGATAAAAGTGATTACTGCGTCCAGCTCGCCACGTGTTCTCCTGACTGGTATGTAGAGTGACTTTTGTTTTCCGGGTATGATCAGTCCATGTTCCCACACAGTCAGACATAGCTATTACACAGTACACAGCAGGGGCACATTTATAAGATTATCGCAGCACAGGAACATTTTATTTACACACATTGAATTGTGGAAATTATTATTATTTCAAGATCTATTGAATAACATTAACTTTAAAATTAACTTTGTTAGTGGAAAAACCCATTTAAGTATTTCATCTTTCATGAGCAGACAGCTCAAAGGCTGAAGTGGCGTAGGCCAAATTCGAACCAGCTGCGAGTCTGCTTTCCAGAACTGAGGTTGTCTAGTTTGGGTCAGAGGGCCCGCCGCCGGTCCGTGCATAGTGGTCCGTACATGGAATATGATATATGGACGTCTGAATTCGGCCTTATAGTGAGATGTCTGATTTATAGGAAACGTGATGTATAATCCATTCCGTTTTCAAAGACTCCATGGTTTGGACAACATTCATCTCATGTGTGTGGTCATCCTAAATTCTACCTAACTTTTTTTTTAATATGTGGCGCGACCCCCAATAATCAGCAGGCATAGGTGACCACCAGCGTCTGCATAAGCTAATGCCCAGAGTGGTGTACAAGCTCATGGACCACAGGCAACACATAAAGAGTCCACTCCAGCATTCATTCTCTCACGTTCTATCGTATGTTATTTCCCCGACAGATTGCAGAATTTTAGAAACAAATCATCATGACATTGGTATTCTGGAGATGTCTGCACCGTATCTCATAAGAATAGTTGGTTGGATTTCCTTTGATACAATCTAATTTATTGAATAATTCTCTAATGATTATATATAATAACAAAAAAAAAGAAACAAATTTAGATGAAATAACTAAATTTCGATGAACAGATAATCCAACCAGAAAATGAGTAAACTTAATGGTCCACACCAAAGGTCTCCATTTCTAAAGGACTTTGCACTCACCGTCGGGGGCTGGAACTTCGCTATTTGGAAGGAAGGAGTCACTGTGAGTTACTATTCTGGGCAGATGGACCACGGCGTGCGCTCGTATCTGTACCACATTAAATTGGGGATCAGGGAAGTACGTCCTCCTAGAACTTACCCCAGGATCCATAAATAGCTGCAGGTTCTATAAACCTCGGGTCCTATGACCCAGAACTTTCTCCCTGGTCTCCTGCTTTACTTGCTACAGGAAGGGAATAACACAACACTCTGTATCTGTTGCATGACTGATGGAAAGGCAATCAGAGGGGCCCCATTGATTATTAGGGGGTACATCTGGGTTCCGCTATGTGTCCGAATTTTGATCAAAAAAGAAAAATTTTCATGCTGCTCTTTTCCTTCTGTTTTAAAAAATGGACAAATAACGAAACCAAGACGGACCCCGTAGGAGTCTATGTGGCTCCTCTTCTTCCATTTGCCTTTTTTATGCAACGGATCCATTTTGGACATACTGTATATTTTATTTATCTGTTCCTAAAAACAGCACAATGAAAAAGAAAGTGTAAACGGGCGTGTGAATGAGAGCCTGAGGTGGCATCTTGGGTTACATTTGAGTGTTTGATCATTTTTAATTCTTTGGGACGGTGGAATGAACACAAAACAGGAAGCCTGACATTTTTTTTTCCAAGTGTGTTGACCATGCAGGATCATTTAGGGCCATGACTAATGACGTATCTGCCTGAAACACGTAGGACGGTGTGGAATTATATATATATATATATATATATATATATATACACACACCATATATACTCGCGTATAAGCCGAGATTTTCAGCCCATTTTTTAAGGCTGAAAGTCCCCCTCTCGGCTTATACGCGAGTCAAATATGCCAGGGGTCGGCGGGGAAAAGGGAGCGGGGGTGTCAGATCATGCTTACCCCCACGGCGCGTCTCTGCGGCCCCCCTGCTTCTCCCATGATCTCAGGCTCCTTCCTTCAGTAGTCACGTGGTACCGCTCATTAAAGTCATGAATATGCGCATATTCATGACTTTAATGAGCGGTACCACGTGACCGCTGAAGGAATAGCTGCAGGTGACCGCAAAGAAGCAGGGGGGCTGCAGAGACGCTCCAGGAGGGGGTAAGTATATGCGATATTCACCTGTTCCCGGTCCACTGCTGCGCGCCGCTCTATCTGCGTGCTCTGGCTGTGACGTTCAGGTCAGAGGGTGCGATGACGTAGTTTGTGCGCGCCGCACCCTCTGCCTGAGCATTCACTGACGGAGGACCCGGAAGACAGCGGCGGACCGGGGACAGGTGAATATCTCACATGCCGGGGCCCTGAGCCAGCGGTGACACCGGCACCTGTCCCCCATAACGCGCCGGAGTCCCCGCCTGCTCAGGACTCTAGCATTCTATGGAGCATCATATGGGGGCATAATCTATGGGGCATCATATGGGGGCATAATCTATGGAGCATCTTATGGGGGCATAATCTATGGAGCACTTTATGGGGCATAATCTATGGGGCATAATCTATGGAGCATTTTATGGGACATAATCTATGGAGCATCTTATGGGGCATAATCTATGGAGCATTTTATGGGTCATAATCTATGGAGCATCTTATGGGGCATCTTATGGGCATAATCTATGGGGCATAATCTATGGAGAATCTTATGGGGCATAATCTATGGAGCATCTTATGGGGCATAATCTATGGAGCATCTTATGGGCATAATCTATGGGGCATAATCTATGGAGCATTTTATGAGGCATAATCTATAGAGCATCTTATGGGCCATAATCTATGGAGCATTTTATTGGGATTAATCTATAGAGCATCTTATGGGGCATAATCTATGGAGCATCTTATGGGGCATAATCTATGAAGCATTTTATGGGGCATAATCTATTGAGCATTTTATGGGGCCATAACCTTTATGGAGCAACATATGGGGCATATTATTCTATGGAGCATCTTATGGGGCCATTATTAACCTTTGTGCAGCATATTTAATATGGAGCATCTTATGGGGCCCATCATGAACTTTATGGAGCATTATATGGGGCGTTTTTTGTATGGAGCATCTTATGGGGCCATCATGAACTGTATGGAGCATTATATGGGGCTCCTGAGTCAATATGGATATTCAAAAACATTTAACCTACTAATGTCTCAATTAATTTTACTTTTATTGATATCTATTTTTATTTTTGTAATTTACCAGTAGCTGCTGCATTTTCCACCCTAGGCTTATACGCGAGTCAATAAGTTTTCCCAGTTTTTTGTGGCAAAATTAGAGGGGTCAGCTTATACTCGGATCTGCTTATACATAAGTATATACGGTATATATATGTAATTTTATTTCCTTATTTTTTACTTCATCTTTCTTTTCCAGAGCGGACCGATCTTCCAGTCGTGTTGCACTTAGAAGAGATACACTGCAGCCCACTAGTACCTGTCGAGGCCCGGCGTCTTTTTCATCGGCAAGGAAGATGAAAATGTGAATATCTGGGACTTACTGGAGAAGACACATGAGCCGTCTCAGACACAGAACATATCGGCAGCAACCATCACCTGCATTAAACCTTGGATCATGTCAGGTAAGAACCGAAATAATACAAAATAATAAAATGGCCATTTCATGTATGAGGTTGCAGTGCAGATCGATGTGCAGTCATGTCTCATCTATCTATCTATCTATCTATCTATTAATCTATGTATCTATTATCTATTAATCTTTCTATCTATCATCTATTAATCTATCTATCAATCTACCTCTCTATCTATCTATCTATCTATCTATCTATCTATCTATCTATCTGTCTCCTTTTCTTTCTCATTAACAAAAAGAAGGGGTAAGACTTCAGAGAGTAATAAATGACCGGATCAGACTACACCAGTAAACCTGAACAACTAACTGAATGTCTCTTTTCTTGAATCTGAGCGTTGGATGAGGAGGGATGGGATATGATGGGATAGGAGGGCGAACGTTATTTTGAAAATGTTCAATTATGTGATGTAAGCCTACACCCATGATGTCTTTGCAGTCACAGGTCTGCCGGAGTGGGAGCTGCTTGTACAAATCAGCTCTATTTTGGCCCATAGATGGGGAGGGGGGGCTGTCCTCATTTGCTGACCCCCATTTACAATGTCCATATGCCATAACAGGGGTTGTTTTCGTGACACAACCTCTTCAAAGTTTTCTCATAAATCTGACGCTTGCACAAGCCCATAGATTAGGAATGAATTTGTGAGACCAAAACAGATACAGACCCAAGATAATGAATTGCATCTTTATTATTGCAGCAAAACAGCATTTCCTGGCCATGGGCGATGACAGCGGGACCCTCCATGTGTTACAGATCCCATGGACCTTACATCACCCATCTGCTAATGAGGTTGGTTTGGGGACAGATTCTACACTCGTTTATTAAATTATCATTTTATTGCCACTGATGTTATTTGATCCGGCCTCCTATAGACTTCCACAATCTTTGCTTTTCTGCCTTTTTTCTATTATATTTCACTCTTGTCTCTTTCTGTGGTGGCACAAGAATGTTTTGACTACCCTTTTTGGTGTCTGTGCCAGCCTCACGTCCCATGTTAGGTGGTTCTCGCGTATCATGTGCACCGGCACACACAGGCTTTGGTACTGTACATACTACTAGTGATACTTCATTTTGTCTTATAGTTTTGTATATTACCACTGATAAATAGTGGTCTGAGCATGGGACACCATATTATCAGGGTATTTTCATAGGATCCGTATGGTAAAGGGATTATTGAGGTTGACAATCTCCTTTAAAGCCTTTTAGGTGCTTTACCATATACATATAATGACTGTCAGACATATTGATCAGTCCTGATTCCACCTAGTTCTTTTCAAGGAATATAAGGGGATTGTACAAGAAAAGGGACACTTTGTTGGGTCCACGCACAAGGAAAACCAAGAGCCCCATATACTATTGGTAAATCCTATAGAAATAAATGTCTGTTTGTCTGTGCCCAGCTTCACAACTTGCTCATTGGTCCTGGTTTCTAGGTTGAAACCATTTAAGTCCAGTTTGCAGCTGTGACTCGATGGCACCATGCCAGAGAAACATGGGCACTAGTAGAGTAAAGGTACTGCCACACTAAACAATCCCGCTAGCGATCACAATAACGACGCATACTAATGCGATCGCTAGCGGGATTGTTTCTATATCGCTAAGCGATATAGTTAACGACGCTATCGCCGTTAGCGATCTTCTTGACGACTTTAGCTGTACAAAAGTACCGCTAAATCGCTAAGAAAAGGTGCCACACTAGCGATATATACTTACCCAGCGGGAGCGCCGACGAGAAAATAGGGTCCGGAACGATTCCAGCGACGAGCGAGATCACAGCAGGAAGCTCGTCGCTGGAAGCTGCCGCACTGAACAACATCGCTAACGGGATCGCTAAATAGTGACGTTTTTTAGCGATCCCGTTAGCGATATTGTTCAGTGTGGCATACCCTTAAGTGAAGTATTATTGACACCAACAACTGGGAACAGTGGAGGGGTCCAATATCTGGACTCCATAGTTACTTAAGGTCCTCTGCTAATGTTAGTGGTTGCAGTTGAATTGGTGAATTAGTTTCTCCTGACCAATGGCTTCTACCATTTGCCACCAGGTATACATGAAAATTTGTAGCGGTGGCATTGGCAGCTTGCATTGCAAGACACCATATAATCAGGGTATTTTCACAGGATCCTTCTATGGTAAAGGGATTAATGTGGTTGACTATCCCTTTGAAGCCTTTTAGATGCTTTACCATATACATATAATGACTGTCAGACATACTAATCAGTCCTGGTTCCTCCTGGTTCTTTCCAAGGATTATAAGGGGATTTGAAAATAAAAGGGACACCTTGTTGGGTCCACCCCAAGGAACACCAAGAGCCACATGTACCATTGGTAAATCCTATGGAAATAAATGTCTGTGTGTCTGTGCCCAGCTTCACAACTTGCTCTTTGGTCCTGGTTTCTAGGTTGAAAACATTTAGGTCCAGTTTGCAGCTGTGACTCGATGGCACCATGACAGAGAAACATGGGCACTAGTAGAGTAAGTGAAGTAGTATTGACCCCAACAACTGGGACAGTGGAGGGATCTAATATCTGGACTCCATAGTTACTTGAGGTCCTCTGCTAACGCTAGTGGTTGCAGTTGAATTGGTGAATTTGTTTTCCCTGACCAATGGCTTCTACCATTTGCCACCAGGTATACATGAAAATTTGTAGCGGTGGCATTGGGAGCTTGCATTGCAAGACACCATATAATCAGGGTAATTTCAAAGGATCCTTCTATGGTAAAGGGATTATTGCAGTTGACAATCCCTTTGAAGCCTTTTAGGTGCTTTACCATATACATATAATGACTGTCAGACATACTGATCAGTCCTGATTCCTCCTGATTCTTTCCAGGGAATATAAGGGGATTGGAAAATAAAGGGGACACCTTGTTGGGTCTACCCCAAGGAAAACCAAGAGCCCCATATACTATTGGTAAATCCTATAGCAATAAATGTCTACTGTATGTGTCTGTGCCCAGCTTCACAACTTGCTCTTTGTCCCTGGTTCCTAGGTTGAAACCATTTAGGTCCAGTTTGCAGCTGTGACTCGATGGCACCATGCCAGGGAAACATGGGCACTGGTAGAGTAAGTGAAGTAGTATTGACCCCAACAACTGGGAACAGTGGAGGGGTCCAATATCTGGACTCCATAGTTACTTGAGGTCCGCTGCTAAAGCTGCTGGTTGCAGTTGAATTGGTGAATTCGTTTTTCTTGACCAATGGCTTTTTCTACCACTGTGAAGACATTTGCAACCGTGGCATTGGCAGCTTGCATTGCAATACCCGCTATTGGGCAGTTCACCATTGCTTTAAGTTGTCCCATCTGCAATTTTGGGAAATTGTCCACAGCAATGTTCTCTTTGCTCTTCCACAGAGCACTGCCATCCTGCATTACTTGGACAGGAAGGTCAGTCATCTGGAATATTATGAACAGAGAAAGACATTTCAGGCTGCAGAGAAGAGAAGGCTGGAGCTGAAGGACCACAGCAAGAAAAGTGTAAGTGTCTCTCTTCACACTTCTTGGCTGCTGCACTGAGGTCACTTTGTGCTGTCACTTCTACTTGCTGTTATATCCATGAATGATCACGTAGGATGAGAGGAGAAAGTCGCCGAGTATAAGGCCAGGATCACACATGCGAGAAACACGGACGAGTCTCGCATGTGAATTCCCGGCACTGCCGCCGGCACTCGGGAGTGTAGCGAGCGGCTGCATAGAAATACATGCAGCCGTACACTCCGCTCCCGAGTGCCGGCGGCAGAGCTGGGAATTCACATGTGAGACTCAGCCGTGTTTCTCGCATCTGTGATCCCGGCCTAACGCTGCCCTGTTTATGCCTAGGAAATCTCTCCACCGGTGGTCAAAGGAGCAGCTGGAAGGGGAGATAATCTGAGAGTACGGACATACTTGGCGCTGGAGAGCTCCGTGCTGATCAGTCTGGGGATGAAGAAAGACAACGAAGAAGGAATTGTGAAAACCTAATTATCATAAGGACAGTTGTTTGTATTCTGGAAAGCTACATAATGGTAAAAACCCAGTGCATACATTGTACCATGGTGTACTGCGGTCACCACCAACCTGGGGCTCTCCAGATATTGCAACAACTACAAATCAAAGCATGCTGGGAGTCATAGACTGTGCAACTCTTGGAAAGTCACAGGTTGAGAATCACCGGTGTGTTACATATCATTACATCCATCACTGGTCTGATAATATAACATGTGTTCATGTGGACTGTAAAAATAAAGTTGTGTTGGAAAGAATTAGTAGTGTACTGACACAATGTAAGGTGAACCTCTCACTTCCTCCCTAGGTCTCTACCACCCAATGTGCTGGTGGA
This sequence comes from Oophaga sylvatica, assembly GCA_033576555.1. Taxonomy (NCBI): domain Eukaryota; kingdom Metazoa; phylum Chordata; class Amphibia; order Anura; family Dendrobatidae; genus Oophaga; species Oophaga sylvatica. The sequence continues at coordinate 331,786,541 of JARQOD010000003.1, forward strand.
GTCTTCCCGTCATCCAAGTAGGGAGGTTTTTGTGTCAATTAATTTATTAAAATTAGAGTTGAGCAAAAAAAAAAAAGACTGTGGTCCAGTGGTCATGTCAGTATTCCATGGTCGCTAGATCAGAGCCCTGTCAACCTCCTCCTATCTGTTTACATCCTCGGTGCCTCTGCTGATTATTAGGCCCTGCAAAGCTATCACGTTGTGGCGTGAAGCAGAAAAGTCGTCAAAGATATCAGAAGGAAGAAAAAAATTTGCAGGACTCTGGCAATGAAAAACTACCAGCAAGGCCTCAGGATTTCGTTGACTGTCCAATTTAGGTGGAATCTGATCCATCAGACATGTATGGTACACTCTATCCACTTCTATGGGAGCAGTACTGCATGTGTGTGACCATCACTCCCATGGACAGTGAGTGGAGCAATGGCATTACCCCACAATCAAGGGACTATGAGACTCCCATTCTCGTGATCATGGTTTGGGACTGCATGAGTGCTGCCGGCTGTGGGGAGCTACACGTCATTGAGGGAACCATGAATGCCAACATGTACTGTGACATAATGAAGCAGAGCATGATCCCCCTCACATTATGATAATCATGTTGGAATACTGCCCTTCGGCCCAGCTTCCAATGTGAGGGGGATCATGCTCTGCTTCACTAGAGATGAGCGAATATTTCAATATTTGGTTCGGCTCACGATCGCCAAAATTGCAATATTCGCTGATTTTATTGCCGAGCATACACAGCACAAAAGCCGGTGTTTCCCACGCTATGTGACAGCGTGAGAAACACCGGCGTAGCGCTTCTGATCGGCGGTAACATTATTGCCGGTAGATCGCTACCGCCATCAGAGCCCTGCAGGGTCACGCTGTCAGATGTCAGCATGACCTCACGGAGATTAGGTGACCCTTGATAAAAAACTTACCGCAGGTTAGCGCATGCCGGCTGATGAGATACTACTTCTCCCATCAGCCTGCATCTGCTGTCACTGATAACAGAAGAATTCTCTCGTCAGCCAGCGCCTGTGTTCAAAGTTAAAAAAAAAACTTTACCGCTGTCAGATCGCTGTGGGTCACGATGCCAGATGTCAGCGTGACCCACAGCAGTGACCCGTGGTAAAAAGCTTACTGCAGGTCAGAAGGCACCGGCTGATGAGACTACTCCTCCCGTCAGGCTGTATCTGCTGTCACTGATAACAGTGATAGGCCGGCGTCACACTGGCGAGTTTGATGCGAGTAAGTCGCACGACTTTCTCGCATCAATACCCGGCACGGCCGCCCGCTCTCGGACCAGAGTGTGCGGCTGCATAGAAATACATGCAGCCGCACACTCGGGTCCGAGAGCGGGCAGTCGTGCCGGGTGTTGATGCGAGAAAGTCGTGCGACTTACTTGCATCAAACTCGCCAGTGTGACGCTGGCCATAGCAGGAGCCACTGATGGGAGAAGTAGTCTCTTGTCAGCTGGCGCCTGTGCTCAAAGTTAAAAAACAACATGTAAATGAATTAAATACATATTCAAATAAAAATGGGTGGCTGTGGGATGCTTTTTTAGGCGGGGGGGGGGGTCAATATCCATGGCCCTTACCAGCCTGAGAATACCAGCCCCCAGCTGTCTGCTTCAGCAAGGCTGGTTGTCAAAAATGGGGGGACTGCACGCCGTTTTTTAAATTATTTATTGATTTATTGAAATAAAAATACGGCGTGGGGGAATGATGTTTATATGCCCAAATGCAGACACAGAACAGCAGACCTAGAAAACTGTTTCCGAGTCCATATTTCCTACCATGAATTATACCAGCTGGTAATAAGTTAGTAAAATTTAGCATCCAGGAAATGTCAATCTTAAAGCTAGAGGCAGCAGATTACAGAATGACGATGAGACCTGGGGGGACATGTATGGAAAGCATCTTGTATACTCACTGTGTTATATTTTGAAGCAGCACAAAGAGGAGAAGGAGCAAAGCCTAAAAAATGGATAGAAACAAGATAACACGAGTGTTTCGAAAAACCTCCTCCATTTCCAGAGATCCCATGATAGTCAGTACACCCGCTTACTACACATATATGTGCAGAAGACTGGTGAACTATGAGGGATCTTCTGATCTTCTGGGAGAGATCTCGTTGCCGAGATCTCAATCTGCTGAGATGCAGTGGCCTCCGGGAAAATGGCCGCCGGGGGGCGGCGCATGCTCAGATTGAGATCTCGGCAACAAGATCTCGTCCCGAGATATCAGGAGACGAGATCTCAGTGCCGAGATCTCTTCTCCAGAGATATCGGGAAGAGATTTTGTTGCTGAGATCTCAATCTGAGCATGTGCCACCCCTGGCGGCCATTTTCCCAGAGGCCACCGCATCGCAGCAATGGATGTGCAGGGGCCTCCGGGCTTTCACAAAGTGCTGGCACAGCCCTCGCACCACAGAGCACCCCCGAATCTGCCGCACCAGTCTGGGATGGTAGTCATATCACCGGACCACTGAACACACCATGTGACCACGCTCCACCAGTGCTGCCGATCCCTCCCAGTAAGCTGAATTCTGACTGTAAGACGAACCCCCATTTGACACATTAATTTTTTTTCACTATTTTCCTTTTGAAAATTTGGGGTGCGTCTTATCGTTCTTTGCGTCTTATAGTCCGAAAAATACGGTATATAATATTCAGTATGTAAAATAGGGGGCAGTGAGGGATCATTGTCCTGTCAGAAGCCATACTGGTGAATACCTAATCAGAGCACCACATAAAGACCCCCCCCCCCACAGGCCGCCCCGGGGCACGAGCATATCATTAACTAAAAACTGAAAATAAAGATTAAACAATCACAAGACAGATTTCATCACCAGGTATCACTGTAATCAGTATAACGGCACCAACCTGACAGTGTGTATAGGTTACTGTGCACAATCCTGCTGACAGGTTCCCTTTAAGTATATAGCGAGGCCTTGTGTATATAGCATATAGAAAAGTGCTGTGTAAATTTATAGCGTAGATATGTGTAAATAATTTAGTGCTGTCTGTATTAGACAGTGTGGACTCTATACTGTATACACAGGCACATCTCTACACTATATAATATACGCACCGTCCATACCAGGCTTTATCACACAGTATATAGTGTGGAGCTCTGTATATGGTGTGGAAGCCCCACTATAAGTTATAAACATAGGCGCAGCACTCACTAAATAACAATATCACAGTTCCACAATATATGCTAGAATATAGTCCACATATTAGTATAGTACACACATGTAGTAAATAGTGTGGAGCCACTACACACCCACACAGACATACACACACTTTGCACAGTACCACTTCTATTGTCCTGTATACTGGATGTAATTATTAGTATCTATTATTCTTTATATACAGTACACTCTGCACAGTACCACTTCTCCTGTCCTTTATGCTGTGTGTAATTCTTAGTGTCTGTATTATTCTGTATATATATGTCACGGGTGTGTCGCTGCGAAGATCGTCGCGATTGCACACCCTGACTTCTCACAGCTGAGTTTCTGGTGCTGGGTGTTTTTCGGCAGAGAGGGAGTTAATTTTCCTCTCTCTGTGCTGGACTAGACCAGCCTCCCTCAGCTGCAATTAATGTTGTGGTAATTGGTTTCCTTCAAATACCTGCCTGTCTGCTAGGGAAGTGTCGGTGAAAGCATTCATGCAGACCAGCAGAGCGGATCGTTGTATGGTGAAGGCTGAAGTTAAGAGTACCTGTGTGGTCTTTTTTCCCCTCCTCGCTTTATCATTTATCTCCGTACCCGTTGGTGTCCCCTCTGTTTCCTGTGGTATGACTTTTGTATGCAAGGTGGATTTTAGTTTACCCCTTGTACTGTCTCGTTCGTTTATTACTGTGTTTAGGCATATACCTACCAGTCCCGGTGTTGTGATCAGGGTCCTTCTCAGGACTGGATCACTGAGGTTCAGGGATCCTCAGGAGGTAGGGATTACGCTGGCGGCCTGGACCTCTGTACCATCAACAGTACCTCCAGGTAGAGGGATTAGTCAGGACCCCAGCTTAGGGTCAGCATAGACCCCAGATCTCCTGTATGCAGTAACGGCGTGACATTTTCACCGACCACTAAAGATTTTCTCCAGTCACCATGGATCCAGTAGTCAGTCTAGCTCGGCAGTTGCAGAGTTTGTCCATGGAGCTGGCGGACGTTAAGTCCAAGGTTTTGTTCCCCCCGGAGCAGGCCGGACCTGAACCTAAAGTAGCTCTCCCTGACAGATTCACTGGGGGGCGGGACAAGTTTTTTGCTTTCCGGGAGGCATGTAAATTGTACTTTCGGCTGCGACCTCGGTCATCTGGGAGTGAGGAGCAAAGGGTGGGGATTGTCATCTCGCTCCTACAGGGAGACCCCCAATCCTGGGCGTTCGCTCTTCCCCCGAGCTCCCCAGCTCTCCAGTCAGTGGATGGGATTTTTACGGCTCTGGGTCTTGTGTATGATGACCCGGATCGGGTCTCCCTTGCTGAATCTAAGTTACGTAGGATCCAGCAGGGAGATCGTCCGGCAGAGGAATTCTGTTCGGAGTTCCGTAGGTGGGCCACGGACACCCAGTGGAATGACCCGGCTCTTAGGGTGAGTTTCCACGGTCAGGAAACGCTGCGTGTTTGGCGCTGTGCGCTGGCGCAGCGCCAAACACGCAGCGTCCAGATGTTACAGCATAGTGGAGGGGATTTCAAGAAATCCCGTCTCCACTATGCGTAACAATACGCAGGTGGCAGACCTGCGTAAACGGACATGCGGCGCGTCTTTTCAGACCGCAGCATGTCCTCGCGTATTGCGGCGACGGTGCGTCGCCGCAACAGAATTAACACAGGGCTATGTAGCCCTGCGCTCTTTCCGGAGGTGTTCCGGAGGTGTCCTGAACACCTCCGGAAAGAGCGCGCGTCAGAAGGGGGCGGGGCTTAGACGGAGCGGAATTTCCCCTCCGTCCAAAGCGCTATGGTTCCGGACCGTGGAACCATAGCCTAAGGAGCCAGTTTTGTCAAGGTTTATCTGACAAATTAAAGGATGTGCTGGCACAGTATGACCCTCCCACGTCACTGGAAGCCGCTATGGCCCTTGCTATTCGTATTGACAGACGTCTTCGGGAGAGGTGCGGGGTAACCTTGCCCCCTGTGATGACTCCACCTTCCTCTAAGGTCCCTTATATGGAGCTTCCCCTGGCCAGTCCAGAGGAGCCTATGCAATTAGGAGGGACATCATTCCGGGGGAGGGGATTGGTGGGGCGCCACAAGACAGGAGGTTGTTTCTTCTGTGGAAAAAAGGGACATTTTATTAGGGGGTGTCCATCCCGTCCTTTGCAGAGTGAGAAGTTACCGGAAAACTATTGATCCCAGATTGTGTGGTGGACGGCAATCTGGGAGTAAGTATTTCGTCCCTAAGTTCGTCTCAGTTTCTCGTACCGGCGGAGGTGGTGGTGGGTGCGAGAACTGAGAGGATATCTGTTCTTCTGGATAGTGGGTCCGGGGCTAACCTGGTGGATGCTCGCTTTGCCGGGTTCAAGGTATGCGATTGAGTGTGTTGACTAAACCCGTCCCCATATTCTCGATCGACGCCAGACCTCTCGGTCAGGGAAGTTTTTTGCAAGCAGTGCATAACATAGATCTTCAAGTGGGGGCGTTACATAAAGAACTGTTGTCTTGTTATGTGTTGGAGGGTCTTCCCACTCCTATAGTGCTGGGCCTTCCTTGGTTAACTAAGCATAACCCGGTTATTGATTGGCAATCCAGAGAGATAAGCCAATGGAGTGAATTCTGTAATAAAAACTGCATGAATACGGTCATTGGGGCGGTCGCTCCTAGGGCCTTACCTCCATTTCTGGTGGACTTTGAGGATGTATTCTCGGAGAAAGGGTGTCAAGAACTACCTCCTCATCGCGAGTATGACTGTTCTGTTAACTTGCTCCCTGGGGCCAAGTTACCGAAATCTAGGTTGTATAACCTTTCTGGTCCTGAGAGACAGGCCATGAAGGATTATATTTCAGAGAGTCTGGCTAAGGGGCATATTAGACCTTCATCTTCCCGGTGGCCGCGGGGTTCTTCTTTGTGAAGAAAAAAGATGGAGGCCTACGCCCTTGCCTGGATTTCCGTGAGCTTAATCGGATTACGGTCCGAGATCCGTATCCGCTCCCACTTATTCCCAATCTCTTCAATCAGATCGTGGGTGCCAAATGGTTCTCTAAGTTGGATCTCAGGGGGGCGTACAATCTGATTAGGATGAAGTAGGGGGATGAGTGGAAGACGGCGTTTAACACTCCGGAGGGGCATTATGAGAACCTTGTCATGCCATTTGGTCTGAGTATTGCCCCGGCGGTGTTTCAACACTTTGTAAATGACATCTTTCGCCACCTAATGGGACAGTTTGTGGTCATATATCTGGATGATATCTTAATTTACTCGCCGGATCTTGTGTCTCATCAGGAGCATGTTAGGCAGGTGTTACAGATCTTGCGGGATAATAAACTGTACGCCAAATGGGAGAAGTGTGTGTTCGCCGTACAGGAACTTCAGTTTTTAGGGTTCCTGGTGTCAGCATCCGGTTTTCGTATGGACCCTGGGAAAGTGCGGGCAGTTCTTGAGTGGGATCTGCCAGAGGATCTTAAGGCATTACAACGTTTCCTGGGGTTTGCTAACTACTACCGGAAGTTCATTCGTAATTTTTCGTCCATAGTTAAACCTCTCACAGACATGACTAAAAAAGGGACGGATTTTTCAAAGTGGTCTGACAAGGCTTGTCAAGCGTTTTCCTCTTTGAAAAAATGTTTTGCTTCAGCACCCATACTTATTCAACCTGATGCGTCACAGCCGTTCATTGTTGAGGTGGACGCTTCCGAGGTAGGGGTGGGAGCAGTATTGTCACAAGGTTCGTCCCCTGGTAAATGGCATCCGTGCGCCTTCTTCTCTAAAAAATTGTCGTCCGCTGAGAGGAATTATGATGTCGGCAATAGGGAACTCTTGGCCATTAAGTTGGCTTTTGAGGAGTGGCGTCATTTTTTGGAGGGGGCAGTCCACCCGGTCACCATCATTACCGATCACAAAAACCTGCTATATTTAGAGTCCGCTAAACGTCTGAATCCCAGACAAGCTAGGTGGTCGTTGTTTTTTACCAGGTTTAATTTTGTCGTCACATATCGTCCTGGCTCAAAAAATGTTAAGGCGGATGCCTTATCTCGCTGTTTCCCAGGGGCTGGGAATACGGAGGACCCGGTTCCGGTCCTTCAGGAGGGGGTGGTGGTGTCGGCAGTATGCTCTGAGCTTGAGGAGGAGGTATTGGAGGCTCAGGGGGACGCCCCTGTAGGACCTCCAGGGAGACTGTTTGTTCCAAATCAGTTGCGACAAAAGGTGATCGAGGCACACCATAATTCAGCTTTGGCAGGACACCCAGGGAGTAAAGCAACTGAGGATCTCCTCTCGCGCCGGTTTTGGTGGCCTAACTTACATAGGGAGGTGGTAACTTTTGTCGCGTCCTGCGAGGTTTGTGCGCGCTCTAAGACCCCACATACCCGTCCGTCGGGGACCCTCTTACCTTTGAAGATCCCGGAGCGTCCGTGGACTCATCTGTCTATGGACTTCATTACGGACCTCCCGCCATCTTCGGGTAAAACAGTCATACTCGTTGTAGTGGACAGGTTCAGCAAGATGGCACATTTTATCGCTCTTCCTGCTCTTCCTAATGCTAAAACTCTTGCGCAGGTGTTTATTGGGGAGATTGTAAGGCTTCACGGGGTACCCTCCGATGTGGTGTCGGATCGGGGGTCTCAGTTTGTGTCCAAATTCTGGAAAGCATTTTGTACACGGCGGGGGATGCAGTTGTCATTTTCATCGGCTTTTCACCCGCAGACCAATGGTCAGACAGAGCGTCTGAACCAGAGCTTGGAGACATATCTCCGGTGTTTTGTGTCAGAGAACCAGGAGGACTGGGCTTCTTTCTTGCCTCTGGCGGAATTTGCTCTAAATAATAGGCGGAGCGAGTCCACTGGTAAGTCCCTGTTTTTTGGGGCATATGGTTTTCACCCCCAGTTTTGTACTTTCAATAGGGGGGGCTCTTCTGGGGTTCCTGAGTAGGAACGATTTTCGTCGTCACTTGCTTCAGTGTGGAGAGGAGGGCTGAATAATCTGAGTACTATGGGGAACCGATACAAACGTATGGCTGATAGGAGGAGAGTGTCTGGTCCGAACCTAAGTGTGAACGATCTGGTATGGTTGTCTACCAAAAATATAAAACTTAAGGTTCCCGCCTGGAAACTGGGTCCCAGGTTCATCGGGCCATACAAGATCAGTGCTATAATTAATCCGGTTGCATTCCGTCTTGACCTCCCTCCTACATTTAAAATTCATAATGTGTTCCACAGATCGTTGCTTAAGAGGTATGTGGCGCCGGTGATACCTTCACCTTTACCTCCTCCTCCTGTGGTGGTCAATGGTAACTTGGAGTTCCAGGTGTCGAGAGTCATCGATTCACGTCTGAATCGCCGGTCCCTTCAGTACCTTGTTCATTGGAGGGGGTATGGTCCTGAGGAGAGGACGTGGGTTTCTGCGTCGGATATTAACGCAGACCGATTGGTTCGGGCCTTCCACACTACTCACCCAGATAAACCCGGCCCTGAGGGTCCGGAGGCCCCTCGTAGAAGGGGGGGTACTGTCACGGGTGTGTCGCTGCAAAGATCGTCGCGATTGCACACCCTGACTTCTCACAGCTGAGTTTCTGGTGCTGGGTGTTTTTCGGCAGAGAGGGAGTTAATTCTTCCTCTCTCTGTGCTGGACTAGACCAGCCTCCCTCAGCTGCAATTAATGTTGTGGTAATTGGTTTCCTTCAAATACCTGCCTGTCTGCTAGGGAAGTGTCGGTGAAAGCATTCATGCAGACCAGCAGAGCGGATCGTTGTATGGTGAAGGCTGAAGTTAAGAGTACCTGTGTGGTCTTTTTTCCCCTCCTCGCTTTATCATTTATCTCCGTACCCGTTGGTGTCCCCTCTGTTTCCTGTGGTATGACTTTTGTATGCAAGGTGGATTTTAGTTTACCCCTTGTACTGTCTCGTTCGTTTATTACTGTGTTTAGGCATATACCTACCAGTCCCCGGTGTTGTGATCAGGGTCCTTCTCAGGACTGGATCACTGAGGTTCAGGGATCCTCAGGAGGTAGGGATTACGCTGGCGGCCTGGACCTCTGTACCATCAACAGTACCTCCAGGTAGAGGGATTAGTCAGGACCCCAGCTTAGGGTCAGCATAGACCCCAGACCTCCTCTATGCAGTAACAGCGTGACAATATACTGCACAGCACCACTTCTCCTGACCTGTATACTGGGTGTAATTCTCAGTATCTGTATTATTCTATATATATATATATATATAATATATATATATATATATATATATATATATACACACTGTACAGTACCACTTCCCTGTCCTGTATACTGGTGTAATTCTCAGTATCTGTATTATTCAGTATATATATTCTGCACAGTATCACTTCTCATGTCCAGTATATTGGTGTAATTCTCAGTATCTGTATTATTCTGTATATATACACTGCACAGTACCACTTCTCCTGTCCTGTATACTGGGTGTACAGTTAGGTCCATATATATTTGGACAGAGACAACATTTATGTAATTTTGGTTCTAGAAATTACCACAATGAATTTGAAATAAAACAATTCAGATGCAGTTGAAGTTCAGACTTTCAGCTTTCATTTGAGGGTATCCACATTAAAATTGGATGAAGGGTTTATGAGTTTCAGCTCCTTAACATGTGCCACCCTGTTTTTAAAGGGACCAAAAATAATTGGACAATTGACTCCAAGGCTATTTCATGGACAAGTGTGGGCAATCCCTTTGTTATGTCATTCTCAATTAAGCAGATAAAAGGGCTGGAGTTGATTTGAGGTGTGGTGTTTGCATTTGGAAGGTTTTGCTGTGAAGGAAAAATGCGGTCAAAGGAGCTCTCCATGCAGATGAAACAAGCCATCCTTAAGCTGCAAAAACAGAAAAACCCATCCGAGAAATTGCTACAACATTAGGAGTGGCAAAATCTACAGTTTGGTACATCCTGAGAAAGAAAGAAAGCACTGAACTCATCAATGCAAAAAGAGCTGGGCGCCCATGGAAGACAACAGTGGTGGATGATCGCAGAATAATCTCCATGGTGAAGAGAAATCCCTTAACAACAGCCAACCAAGTGAACAACACTCTCCAGGAGGTAGGCGTATCAATATCCAAATCTATCATAAAGAGAAGACTGCATGAAAGTAAATACAGAGGATTCACTGCATGGTGCAAGCCACTCATAAGCATCAAGAATAAAAAGGCTAGGCTGGACTTTGCTAAAAAACATCTAAAAAAGCCAGCACAGTTCTGGAAGAACATTCTTTGGACAGATCAAACCAAAATCAACCTCTACCAGAATGATGGAGAGAGAAAAGTATGGCGAAGGCGTGGTACAGCTCATGATCCAAAGCATACCACATCATCTGTAAAACATGGCGGAGGCAGTGTGATGGCTTGGGCATGCATGGCTGCCAGTGGCACTGGGTCACTAGTGTTTATTGATGATGTGACACAGGACACAAGCAGCAGAATGAATTCTGAGGTATTCAGAGCCATACTGTGTGCTCAGATCCAGCCAAATGCAGCCAAACTGATTGGTCGTCGTTTCATACTACAGATGGACAATGACCCAAAACATAAAGCCAAAGCAACCCAGGAGTTTATTAAAGCAAAGAAGTGGAATATTCTTGAATGGCCAAGTCAGTCACCTGATCTCAACCCAATTGAGCATGCATTTCACTTGTTAAAGACTAAACTTCAGACAGAAAAGCCCACAAACAAACAACAACTGAAAACCACCGCGGTGAAGGCCTGGCAGAGCATCAAAAAGGAGGAAACACAGCGTCTGGTGATGTCCATGAGTTCAAGACTTCAGGCAGTCATTGCTAACAAAGGGTTTTCAACCAAGTACTAGAAATGATCATTTTATTTACAATTATTTAATCTGTCCAATTACTTTTGGCCCCTTTAAAACAGGGTGGCACATGTTAAGGAGCTGAAACTCCTAAACCCTTCATCCAATTTTAATGTGGATACCCTCAAATGAAAGCTGAAAGTCTGAACTTCAACTGCATCTGAATTGTTTTGTTTAACCCCTTTATTCCATTTGTCGTAATATTCCATCCATGTGACCCTGGACCTCATTCCCATGGACGGAATAGTACGTCCAGGGCGATCAGCTGCGCTCCCGGGGGGAGCGCAGCTAATCGCCGCCGGGTGTCAGCTGATTATCACAGCTGACACCCAGGACTGTGTGTCAGGAGCGGTCACGGACCGCTCCCGGAACATTAACCCCTGGCACACCGCGATCAAACATGATCGCGGTGTACCAGGGGCACAGGGGAGCATCGCGCAGGTAGGGGGCTCCCTGCACGCTCCCCTGAGAACCTCAGAACAGCGCGATGTGATAGCGCTGTTCTGAGGCCTTCCTCCCTCCAAGGACCCGGATCCAAGATGGCCGCCGGGTCCTGCAGGGAGGCGGCTTACTCAGTGCCTGCTGAGAGCAGGCACTGAGAAGCCTGCAGCACTGCCAGAGCGATCGCTGGTGTGACAGAGTGCTGTGCACACTGTCACACCAGCGAGCTCACCCTACATAGTGATGTCCCACCCTGGGACAAAGTATAAAAGTTAAAAAAATAAAAATAAAAAGTGTAAAAAAAAATTCCAAAAAAAAAAAAAATATTCCCCAATAAATTAATTTATTCCTGTAAATAAAAAAAAAAAATAATAAAAGTACACATATTTGGTATCGCCGCGTCCGTAACGACCCCCCCCTATAAAACTGTCCCACTAGTTAACCCCTTTAGTGAACCCCTTAAAAAAAAAAAAAAAGCAAGAAATCAATGCTTTATCATCATACCGCCAAACAAAAAGTGGAATAACACGCGATCAAAAAGACCAATATAAATAAACATGGTACCACTGAAAACGTCATCTTGTCCCGCAAAAAATGAGCTGCCATACAGCAACCTCAGAGAAAAAATAAAAAAGTTATAGCTCGCAGAATAAAGCGATGCAAAAATAATAATTTTTTTATATAAAATTGTTTTTATTCTATAAAAGCACCAAAACATAAAAAAATGATATAAATGAGGTATCGCCGTAATCGTACTGACCCGAAGAATAAAACTGCCTTATCAATTTTACCACACGCGGAACGGTATAAACGCCCCCCAAAAGAATTCATGAATTCCTGATTTTTGTTCATTCTAACCTCCCAAAAATCGAAATAAAAAGCGATCAAAAAATGTCACGTGCTCAAAAATGGTACCAATAAAAACGTCAACTCGTACCGCAAAAAATAAGACCTCACTTGACTCTGGTGGCCAAAATATGCAAAAATTATAGCTCTCAAAATGTGGTGATGCAAAAACTATTTTTTGCAATAAAAAGCGTCTTTTAGCGTGACAGCTGCCAATCATAAAAACCCGCTATAAATAGTAAACCAAACCCCCTTTATCACCCCCTTAGTGAGGGAAAAATAATAAAATTAAAAAAATGTATTTATTTCCATTTTCCCATTAGGGTTAGGGTTGCGGCTAAAGTTAGGGTTAGGGTTGGCGCTAAAGTTAGGATTAGGGTTAGGATTATGGTTAGGGGTGTGTTAGGGTTAGGTTTGTGGTTAGGGTTGGGACTACGGTTAGGGGTGTGTTGGGGTTAGGGTTGGAGTTAGAATTGGGGGGTTTCCGCTGTTTAGGCACATCAGGGGCTCTCCAAATGTGACATGGCGTCTGATCTCAATTCCAGCCAATTCTGCTTTGAAAAAGTTAAACGGTGCTCCTTCACTTCTGAGCTCTGCCATGCGCCCAAACAGTAGTTTACCCCCACATATGGGGTATCAGCGTACTCTGGACCCCAAGAGTTATTGTGCAATTTGTCCTAGTTCTTCTGTTACCCTTGGGAAAATAAAAACTGGGGCGAAAATATCATTTTTGTAAAAAAAAATGATTTTTTTGTTTTTGCGGCTGTACGTTATAAACTTCTGTGAAGCACTTGGGGCTTTATAGCGCTCACCACACATCTAGATAAGTTCCTTGTGGGGTCTATTTTCCAAAATGGGGTCACTTGTGGGGGTTTCTACTGTTCAGGCGCTTCAGGGGCTCTCCAAATGCGACATGACGCCCCCAGACCATTCCATCAAAGTCTGCAATCCAAAACGTCACTACTTCCCTTCCGAGCCCCAACGTGTACCCATACAGTAGTTTTCTCCCACATATTGGGTATCAGCGTACACAGGAAAAATTGGACAACAACTTTTGGGGTCCAATTTCTCCTGTTATCCTTGTGAAAATAAAATATTGGGGGCGAAAAAAATCATTTTTTATAAAAAAAAAAGGATTTTTTATTTTTACGGCTGTACATTATAAACTTCTGTGAAGCACTTTGGGGTTCAAAGTGCTCACCACACATCTAGATAAGTTCCTTGAGGGGTCTAGTTTCCAAAATGGTGTCATTTGTCGGGGGTTTCCACTGTTTAGGCAGATCAGGAGCTCTCCAAACATGACATGGCATCCAGCTAATTCTGCGTTGAAAAAGTCAAAACGGCGCTCCTTCCCTTCCAAACTCTGCCATGCACCCAAACAGTGGTTTACCCCCACATATGGGGTATCAGCGTACTCAGGACAAATTGGACAAACTTTTGGGGTCCAATTTCCTTGGGAAAAATCAAAAATTTAGGACTAAAAAATAATTTTTGTGGAAAATTTTTTTTTTTTTTTTCACACACAGGCATTATAAACTTTTGTGAAACACTTTGTGGTTCAAAGTGCTCACAACAGATCTAGATAAGTTCCTTAGGGGGTCTAGTTTCCAAAATGGTGTCACTTGTGGGGGGTTTCCACTATTTAGGTGCATCAGGGGCTCTCCAAACGCGACATGGCGTCCAATCTCCTTCCCTTACGAGCTCTGCCGTGCGCCCAAACAGTGGTTTTCCCCCACATATGGGGTATTGGCGTACTCAGGAGTAGTGTTGAGCGATACGATACTGCAAATATCGGGTATCGGCCGATATTAGCTGTATCGGGCTTTCGATTCCGAGTACCGATATTTTCGTCATATCGGATACCGGAATCGGATTTGTCACTGTCACTGTGAGTGTCCGTCGGTCGGGTCTGTCAGGAGTCAGCGGCACTTACCTGGCAGAAGATCTCCGGCGGTCACGTCCTGGACTGCTTGATGGCAGCCATTATCTTCTCCCTGGCGGTCACATGCAGTCTTTCGCGATAACTGCAGTGACTGCAGGGTAATCCCGGCCGTAAACCAGTCCGATGACGTCACCGCCGGGGAAGCAGATAATCAACTGTGCTGCGCCGGGATGACAGGCTCTGCCTGCCTGCCTCTGATGTCATTCTGATGTAGCAGAGCTGGATCGTCGTGGGACACTCGTTACTATGGACTGCGTCGGACAGGTGGTATACTGCTGTTTTTTTTTTTCATTTTTTTTACAGGAGATCGATGGCGTCGCAGGATGAGACTGTAATAAAAGTAATGAAAACTGTGTTGTTTTTTTTATTAAATTAAAAAACTTTTTTATGAACATTCACCCGTCCGGGTACATCAACAATTTAACTATTTACATACAGGGACCCTGTCCGGGTTATTTATAATTCTTTGGCAGGGGTGTTCCAGGTACCACCTGGTACTCTTCTGATGCTTGCCAAACATCCGAGACACCAAGGACCACCAGGACCTGATGACGTCGTGTGGCCTGTACAGTCAAGTCGTGACCCGCTATCTGTGTATGTGTGGCCACCTCTTTCGTCTCCCTCCGGGTCTGGAACCCTATGTCCCGGACTGTACGAACCCCAGGGGGCCTAACAGGCGCGGGTACGGGCCAGCTATCATTATCATGTCCATAGCTGGGGCTGCTGAGGAGACCACTGAGGGAGGCTGGGGAGATTTACGGCGTGGGGTGGGCACTTGTGCAGAGGCCTGGATGTGGGAGGCTGAAGGCTCCGAGGGTCTCACAGGTTCCTGACACTCTGGGGACCAGGGGTCGCACCTGGTGACATTTAGGGCATACCATCCATTGTAACCCCAGTGTCGGGTGTAAGTTACCAAGTCTCCTGGCAACAGGTCCCTCCCCGGGTGTCCTTCTGGGAGGTGAGTCTCCACGTCCCGCCGGGTCACAAACACTTCTAAATAAAGTCCAGGCTCCTGGATGAAGCCCCAACCAGCTTTCAATTTAAAGCTCCGTACTGCACCCTTACGCCGCGGCTCCCTCACCGTACTTTTATCTTTTCTCATCCGGTCCTTATCTGCCCGGTCCTTCTCGATGTGACGTTGGCGAAGCTTCTGGGATTCGCGCTGCTCCCTTTGTCGCTCGGCTTCTCTCTCCCGACGTCTCCACTCTTCCTCCTGACGCCGGTTGTAATTCTCCTCCACCAGCATCTCCATGTCTCCACCATCAAACTGCAGCTTACGATGTCCGGTTTGCGGCAGCTCTCCTAGCGCCCGACAGTCCTGGCGGCGCTCACCTGCGGAGGAAGCAGCCGGCTCTGGAACAGATGACAGTCGGGGCTCCGGTACAGACAGGTAGACCTCTGGTGCCTGCGCGGCCTCCTCCATGAGGACGGGTGTCGCTTCTTCTGTCTCAGCGACGGGGGCAGACAGCGGGATCTGGGGTGCTGCCGATGCAGCGTTTTTTGCAGGAACGGGTGCCTCCACTGCGACAACGTCAACCGGATCACATTGCAAGGGCTGGGATGCCCGCACGGACTCCTCTACTAGAACGGGTGCCTTACCTTCCGGTACAAACACTTCAGGTAAGAGGGATTGGCGCCGCTCCAAGTTTAGTTTTAGGGCACGCCAGCTGGCTTCCATCCTGGCGACCTCCTCCCGGTGCCGTGCCAGGCCTCTTAGGGTATCCTCCGCTTCTTGCAGCGTAGGAGGGTTTCCAGGCCGGGTGCCCAACGGTGGTTCCGTGGCGATCGGTCGCTTCCGTGGGGGAGAGCTCTGACTGCTCCATCCCTTCACACTTCTGCTCGTGTCCATTAGCCATCTCTGCCAAGTCACATGTGTCATTAGCATCTGGAGAGGGCCCCTCTTTTGTAGTGAGGCGGGACCTTCGTGTTAGTTTCCGCACACTGAGGAGGATGAGGAGGCGGAACTCAAGAGCTGTGGGGCACGATCTTACATTGCAGTACCATTTAGAGTGGTCGGCCATCGTTTTCGCGCCACTGAGTGAGTGTACACCCACGAAGAGCACGCCCTTCTTCTTCACCAGTGCCTCGTCGTGACGCAGATATGGCTGAAAAATGGCAAATACATTCTCTGATGATTTTAGCAATTCTCAAGCACAAAACCAGTTCAATTCAGGCACACAGGACTCGCTTATAGCGAGCTACAGAATCCTGTTCGTGACGCCCAAGTTGAGTCGCACAGAGCCAGAGTTTTTGGGGGTACTCGGCACCGAGCCCGTCGACTTCTATGGGGTATGTCACGGCTTTACCCGGCAATTGAATCAGAGTCTATTTTACTATGTAGAAGTGTATAAACTATAAATATATGTATATATATATATATGTCACAATGACATGTATATATATATATATGTATTCTATGTGTGTATATTTTGTGTTTACAACGAAAGAAAGTGTTTTTTTTAGTTGCGATATTTTGTTCCCATAGACTTACATGGGACTTCCGGTATCGGAATCGGATATCGACGATATTTAGTGATATCGGCGATACCATTCCGATCCGATATTTTTAGATATCGAGCAGTATCGCTCAACACTACTCAGGAGAAATTGCCACAACTTTATCTGTCCATTTTCTCCTTTTACCCTTGTGAAAATAAAAAAAAGTTTGTAAATATCATTTTTGTGGCTAAAAGTTAAATATTCATTTTTTCCTTCCACGTTGCTTCAGCTCCTGTGAAGCACCTGAAGGGTTAATAAAATTCTTGAATGTGGTTTTGAGTACCTTGAGGGGTGCAGTTTTTAGAATGGTGTCACTTTTGGGTATTTTCTGCTATATAGACCCTCAAAGTGTCTTCAATATGAGGTGGTCCCTAAAAAAATGGCTTTGTAAACTTTGTTGTAAAAATGAGAAATCGCTGGTCAACTTTTAACCCTTATAATTTCCTAACAAAAAAAAATTTTGGTTCCAAAATTGTGCTGATGTAAAGTAGACATGTGGGAAATGTTATTTATTAACTATTTTGTGTGACAAATTTCTCTGTTTTAAGGGAATAAAAATTCAAAGTTTGAAAATTGCAAAATTTTCAAAATTTTCGCCATATTTGCGTTTTTTTTTCAAAAATAAACTCAAGTTATATCGAAGAAATTTTACCACTATCATGAAGTACAATATGTCACGAGAAAACAATCTCAGAATCGCGAAGATCCGTTGAAGAGTTCCAGAGTTATAACCTCATAAAGAGACAGTGGTCAGAATTGTAAAAATTGGCCCGGTCATTAACGTGCAAACACCCTTGGGGGTGAAGGGGTTAAAATTCATTGTGGTAATGTCTAGAACCAAAATTGCATAAATGTTGTCTCTGTCCAAATATATATGGACCTAACTGTAATTCTCAGTATCTGTATTATTCATTATATTTTATACACTGCACAAACTGTCCTCCTCTTTTTTTATTACCCTGCAGAGTTTAGTGTCATCTGCAAATATTGAAATACTACTCTGTATGCCCCCTACAAGGTCATTAATAAATATGTTAAAGAGAAGCGGCCTCAATACTGACCCTGTGGTACCCACTGCTAACCGTAACCCAGTCCGAGTGTGCTCCATTAATAACCACCCTTTGTTTTCTATCCATGAGCCAGTTCTTAACCCACTTAGGGTGAGTTTCCACGGTCAGGAAACGCTGCGTGTTTGGCGCTGTGCGCTGGCGCAGCGCCAAACACGCAGCGTCCAGATGTTACAGCATAGTGGAGGGGATTTCAAGAAATCCCGTCTCCACTATGCGTAACAATACGCAGGTGGCAAACCTGCGTAAACGGACATGCGGCGCGTCTTTTTAGACCGCAGCATGTCCTCGCGTATTGCGGCGACGGTGCTCGTCCGCAACATATTAACACAGGGCTATGTAGCCTGCGCTCTTTCCGGAGGTGTTCCGGAGGTGTCCTGAACACCTCCGGAAAGAGCGCGCGGTCAGAAAGGGGGCGGGGCTTAGACGGAGCGGAATTTCCGCTCCGTCAAAAGCGCTATGGTTCCGGACCGTGGAACCATAGCCTTACACATATTTTCCCCTATCCCCATTGTTCTCATTTTATGTATCAACCTTTTGTGTGGCACCATACAAACTACCAGCAACAACATTACAGTTATAAGTCTGCTTTAACAGGAGGAGATACAATAAAAATGGCTTACCGAAGAGTAACCATAAAACGCTCCGCCGGTGAGATTGAGAAGCGGCAATAGGTGTCATTTCTACGGATGAGGTCTCCAACACATGCAACCAAAATATCAAAGTTTTCCGCTTTCATCCGAACATAGTTAAAAAACTTCTCTTGGTTTCCTCTCAACTCCATATATAACGTAGAATACACCCCACGTGTCATTCTCAGTGCAGTGATTGGGTGGATCCAAAAACGACGCCGGCGCAGACGCATGATGTGTTGTCGTTCTCTCTCCTTTTCACGAGCGATCACTGCCAAACTATTTGCCTCAAAAGAAAAATCCACATAGATCTTCACAATGTTTGCAATAACATCTTCCATTTTTGCCACTTCCTCTACAACCTGTCAAAGATGGAGTGTAGAAACACTGTGTATATAGGTTTTCAGTAGCCAATAACATTTGGGAGCATCCCATTTGGTGTTTTTTAACCCCTTCACCCCAAGGGTGGTTTGCACGTTAATGACCGGGCCAATTTTTACAATTCTGACCACTGTCTCTTTATGAGGTTATAACTCTGGAACGCTTCAACGGATCTTCGCGATTCTGAGATTGTTTTCTCGTGACATATTGTACTTCATGATAGTGGTAAAATTTCTTCCATATAACTTGCATTTATTTATGAAAAAAATGCAAATATGGCAAAAATTTTGAAAATTTTGCAATTTTCAAACTTTGAATTTTTATTCCCTTAAAACAGAGAAATATGTCACACAAAATAGTTAAGAAATAACATTTCCCACATGTCTACTTTACATCAGCACAATTTTGGAAACAAAATTTTTTTTTGTTAGGAAATTATAAGGGTTAAAAGTTGACCAGCGATTTCTCATTTTTACAACAAAATTTACAAAGCCATTTTTTTTCGGGACCACCTCATATTTGAAGTCACTTTGAGGGGTCTATATAGCAGAAAATACCCAAAAGTGACACCATTCTAAAAACTACACCCTCAAGGTACTCAGAACCACATTCAAGAAGTTTATTAACCCTTCAGGTGCTTCACAGGAGCTGAAGCAACATGGAAGGAAAAAATTAACATTTTACTTTTTAGTCACAAAAATGATCTTTTACAAACATTTTTTTTATTTTCACAAGGTAAAAAGGAGAAAAAGGACTGATAAAGTTGTTGTGCAATTTCTGCTGAGTACGCCGATACCCATATGTGAGGGAAAACCACTGTTTGGGCACACGGCAGAGCTCGGAATGGAAGGAGCGCAGTTTGACTTTTCCAAACCAAAATTGGCTGGAATTGAGAACGGACGCCATGTCGCGTTTGGAGAGGCCCCGATGTGCCTAAACAGTGGAAACCCCCACATGTGACCCCATTTTGGAAACTAGACCCCTAAGGAACTTATCTAGATGTGTGGTGAGTAGTTTGAACCCTCAAGTGCTTCACGCAAGTTTGTAATGTAGAGCCGTGAAGAAAAAAATCATATTTTTTCCACAAGCATGATGTTTTAGTCCCCAAATTTTTATTTTCCCAAGGGTAAGAGGAGAAATTGGACCACAATAGTTGTTGTCCAACATGTCCTGAGTATGCTGATACCCCATATGTTGGGGGGAACCACTGTTTGGGCGCACGGCAGGGCTTGAAAGGGAAGGAGCGCCGTTTGACTTTTCCAAACCAAAATTGGCTGGAATTGCGAACGGACGCCATGTCGCGTTTGGAGGGCCCCTGATGTGCCTAAACAGTGGAAACCCCCCACATGTGACCCCATTTTGGAAACTAGACCCCCTAAGGAACTTATCTAGATGTGTGGTGAGCACTTTGAACCCTCAAGTGCTTCACGCAAGTTTGTAATGTAGAGCCGTGAAGAAAAAAATCATATTTTTTCCACAAGCATGATGTTTTAGTCCCCAATTTTTTATTTTCCCCAGGGTAAGAGGAGAAATTGGACCACAAAAGTTGTTGTCCAACATGTCCTGAGTACGCTGATACCCCATATGTGGGGGGGAACCACTGTTTGGACGCACGGCAGGGCTTGAAAGGGAAGGAGCGCCGTTTGACTTTTCCAAACCAAAATTGGCTGGAATTGCGAACGGACGCCATGTCGCGTTTGGAGGGCCCCTGATGTGCCTAAACAGTGGAAACCCCCCACATGTGACCCCATTTTGGAAACTAGACCCCCTAAGGAACTTATCTAGGTGTGTGGTGAGCACTTTGAACCCCCAAGTGTTTCACTAACGTTTATAATGCCCTGGCGTGAAAAAAAAAAAATATTTTTTTTTCCACAAAAGTGATGTTTTAGTCCCCAATTTTTTATTTTCCCAAGGGTAAGAGGAGAAATTGGACCCCAAAAGTGGTTGTCCAATTTGTCCTGAGTACGCTGATACCCCATATGTTGGGGGGATACACTGTTTGGGCACACGGCAGGGCTCGGAAGGGAAGCAGTGACGTTTTGGAATGCAGACTTTGATGGAATGGTCTGCGGGCGTCATGTTCCGTTAGCAGAGCCCCTGATGTGCCTAAACAGTGGAAACCCCCCACATGTGACCCCATTTTGGAAACTAGACCCCCTAAGGAACTTATCTAGGTGTGTGGTGAGCACTTTGAACCCCAAGTGTTTCACTAAAGTTTATAATGCCCTGGCGTGAATAAAAAAAAAAAAAAAATTTCCACAAATATGATGTTTTAGTCCCCAATTTTTTATTTTCCCAAGGGTAACAGGAGAACTTGGGCCACAAAAGTTGTTGTCCAATTTGTCCTGAGTACGCTGATACCCCATATGTTGGGGGGAACCACTGTTTGGGCGCATGGCAGGGCGCAGAAGGGAAGCAGTGACGTTTTGGAATGCAGACTTTGATGGAATGGTCTGCGGGCGTCATGTTCCGTTAGCAGAGCCCCTCATGTGCCTAAACAGTGGAAACCCCCACAAGTGACCCCATTTTGGAAACTAGACCCCCTAAGGAACTTACCTAGGTGTGTGGTGAGCATTTTGAACCCCCAAGTGTTTCACTAAAGTTTATAATGCCCAGGTGTAAAAATAAAAAATCCTACTTTTATCCTCACAAAAATGATGTTTTAGTCCCCAATTTTTTATTTTCCCAAGGGTAAGAGGAGAAATTGGACACCAAAAATTGCTGTCCAATTTGTCCTGAGTACACTGGTGCCCCATATGTGGGAAAAAACTGTTTGGGCACAAGTCGGGGCTCAGAAGGGAAGTCGTGACGTTTTGGAATGCAGACTGATGGAATGGTCTGCGGGCGTCATGTTCCGTTTGCAGAGCTCCTGATGTGCCTAAACAGTAAAAAAAACCACAAGTGACATAATTTTGGAAAGTAGACTCCCAAGGAACTTTTCTAAATGTGCCCCCCTTCTGGAACTAATCTTTCCTGTAAAGTAAATTAGTAGTGCATTGAGGTGTGGTACAATTTGAAACAATCCTTCATACACAGGCCAGGTTTTTCGGGGCAGGTGTCGCATTGGTAAGTGGTGTCCTTGCGTATTCCCCTTTTGTAACACACTCGGCACCTTTTTTTGCGGCTTACCTTTGCTTCCAGTTGGCGGGACCACCCCCGGGAAATGCTGACCTGGTATGATACGAGCACCTTCAGTTCCAGAAGTACTGGGGCCCGCTGTTTCCTGAGCGCCAAACATCAGGGCCTTAACCACTACCTCCTGGAACTGAAGGTACGTCGTATCGCTGTTGCGTGCACATCGTGACAGCAGGAAAGCGTTGAGCATTGCCATTTGGACGATGTGCACGGACAGCTTCTTGTACCACACCTTGGCCTTTCTCAAAGCACTGTACGGTTGGAGGAGTTGATCAGAGAGATCAACACCCCCCATGTATTTATTGTACCCCAGTACACAGTCCGGTTTGCGGACCTGTGTAGAGGTACCCCGTACAGTGCTGAGGGCGCTGCCATCACCATGTATGGTGGTCAAGAGAAGGACATCCCTCTTGTCCTTGTACTTGACCACCAACAGGTGGTCGCTACATTGGGCTCTGCTCTCACCCTTTCTGAGCATCTGCCCAAGTAGCGTCTTCGGGAGGCCTCTCTGATTTTTGCGGACGGTACCGCAAGCTGCGGTACCTCGCGCAGAGAGGATTTGTAGAGTGGGACGCTGGAATAAAAGTTATCGGTGTAAAGGTGATAACCTTTATCCAGCAGTGGGTGCACCAAATCCCACACAATTTTCCCACTCACTCCCAGGACGGGGGGACACTCAGGGGGTTCAATCCTGGTGTCCTTTCCTTCGTAAACTCTAAAGCTGTGCGTGTACCCTGAGGTACTCTCGCACAGCTTGTAGAGTTTAATTTCCGTACCTTGCCCTCTTGCTGGGCAGGTACTGGCGGAATCTGAGCCGTCCCTTAAAATGAACCAAGGACTCATCCACGCAGATGTCCCTTTGGGGCACGTACACTTCAGCAAACTTTTTGCTGAAGTGTTCGATGACCGGCCGAACTTTGAACAGACGGTCAAAGTTGGGGTCATTTTGTGGGGGACACTGTGCATTATCATTATAATGCAGGAATTTGTGGATGGCCTCAAAACGCGTCCGAGCCATGACCATTCGGAACAGTGGAGTGTTGTATAAAATATCAACACTCCAATATTGCCGAAGTTCTGGCTTCTTCAGGATCCCCATATGGAGACCAGGCCCCAAAACTGCATCATTTCACCTGCGTCTACAGGAGACCAGTTGAAAATGATGACACTGGGTTTTGCGCCAAAAATTGCCGAGCGTACAAATTAGTTTGCTCCACCACGAGGTTAATAAAATCCTCAGAGAAAAAGACTTTGAAAAAGTCTATTTCTCTGAGGCCCGTGGTGTCAAACTTGATTCCTGATTCTGCCACAAAATCAGGAATCAGTGGCTCGTAATTTTCGGGGGGCGGGGTCCATATGGGGTCCGAAGAGGGGTGGCTGGTTCATTTTCAGGGGTGGGCGCTGCTCATCTTCTGTCCTGGGGCGTCTGCGTGGCGGTTCCGCAGGACCCGAGGAGGAAGATGAGGAAGAGGAGGAAGAAGAAGAAGAGGATGAAGAATCTGAAAAGTAAAGAAATGTGGGATCCTCTCCCTCGCTATCAGTGTTGGAGGCAAGTAAAGCGTATGCCTCTTCCACTGAATAGCGCTGTTGGGAAGAACGTGACGAGCGGGACATTTTTTTTGTGAATGTGGTGCTTTGTGTGAACTTTATTTATAACTGTGTGTGTGTGTGGGGGGGGATAGTGGTTGGTGCAAACTATGCTGAAAGGAAAAAGCTAAAAGAAAAGAAAGAGAATAGGGAAAAAAATGCCTGTGAAAAAAAGTCTAAACCAGCAGGCACGAGCTCTGATAAGTGACCGGTGTCACTTATCAAAGTTCCGCGGCTGCCGGATGTGCGCACAGGAGTGGCGGAAAGGGAAGTGAAAAAAAAAAAAAACGGCAGGAACGAGCTCTGATAAGTGACCGGTGTCACTTATCAAAGTTCCGCGGCTGCCGGATGTGCGCACAGGAGTGGCGGAAAGGGGAGTGAAAAAAAAAAAAAAGACGGCAGGAGCGAGCTCTGATAAGTGACCGGTGTCACTTATCAAAGTTCCGCGGCTGCTAGATGTGCGCACAGGAGTGGCGGAAAGGGGAGTGAAAAAAAAAAAAAAAACCGGCAGGAACGAGCTCTGATAAGTGACCGGTGTCACTTATCAAAGTTCCGCGGCTGCTAGATGTGCGCACGGGAGTGGCGGAAAGTGGGGTGAAAAAAAAAAAACTGCAGGAACGAGCTCTGATAAGTGACTGGTGTCACTTATCAAAGTTCCGCGGCTGCTGGATGTGCGCACAGGAGTGGCAGAAAGGGGAGTGAAAAAAAAAAAAAACTGCAGGAACGAGCTCTGATAAGTGACTGGTGTCACTTATCAAAGTTCCGCGGCTGCTGGAAGTGCGCACAGGAGTGGCGGAAAGGGGAGTGAAAAAAAAAAACAAAAACGGCAGGAACGAGCTCTGATAAGTGACCGTTGTCACTTATCAAAGTTCCGCGGCTGCTAGATGTGCGCACGGGAGTGGCGGAAAGTGGTGTGAAAAAAAAAAACTGCAGGAACGAGCTCTGATAAGTGACTGGTGTCACTTATCAAAGTTCCGCGGCTGCTAGATGTGCGCACGGGAGTGGCGGAAAGTGGGGTGAAAAAAAAAAAAAAACCTGCAGGAACGAGCTCTGATAAGTGACTGGTGTCACTTATCAAAGTTCCGCGGCTGCTGGAAGTGCGCACAGGAGTGGCGGAAAGGGAGTGAAAAAAAAAAAAAAAAACTGCAGGAACGAGCTCTGATAAGTGACTGGTGTCACTTATCAAAGTTCCGCGGCTGCTGGAAGTGCGCACGGAGGGGGGTGCAAAAGAAAAACAGCACGAGTGTTGATCGGTGAACTGCGTCACCAATCAACGCTCGGCGGCTGCTAAATGTGTGCAAAGGGGGGTAAAAAGAGGGGGAAAGGGAAGGGGGGAGGGGGGAATGGGGGGATTGGGGTGGATCGGGCAGGGATCGGGGCTCAAAAACTCACGTTTGTAGTCTCTCTTCTTTCTCTCTCTTCTTTCTTCTCTCTTCTTTCTTCAGCAGGAGTTGTGGTGTCACAGGCTACTGTGGCACCACAAGGCCCAGCACAGGAGGAGATCTGGCGTGTGACCGCACTGCAGGAATCCTCAGCAAGTGTGAGGACCCCTGCAGTGCGGTCAGACAGGTCAGATCCAGTTTGCAGACAGGTCACAGAGCGGTCACATCGCTGCTGTGACCTGTCATTGGTGGGATCGATGATCACATCGATCCCACCAATCAGAGGAGACCCTTGTTTTGCCGGTTGCTAGGCACCGGCCTAGTAATCGGAGCTCACTGCTCCGATTCCTAGGCAGGTCACCGGCAGGTCAGGAAGCAGGGCACAGAGCGGTCACACCGCTGCTGTGCCCTGTGATTGGCGCGATCGTCGATGACATCGATCGCGCCAATCAGCAGCTGCAGGCCCTACTGGGCCTGTCCTAGGCTCCGGCCTAGGATCGGTGCTATTACTGCACCGATCCAGGCAGGTACAGGCAGGGCACAGCGCGGATACACCGCGGCTGTGCCCTGCGATTGGCGCGATCGATGTGATCGGCGATCGCGCCAATCCAGGGGGGTCTGCTCCTTTCTATGCCCAGGCCTAGGATCGAGTACATCGGTACTCGATTCTAGCCTGGGATCTCACTGTTTCAGCCCATCGGATTGGCTGAAACAGTGAGAAAGGCTGCGATTGGCTGTTCAGAATTGAACAGCCAATCACAGCGATCGGGAGTGAGGGTGGGCGGTGACAGACCCCGGGATGCCGGCGCCATCTCTCCTGAGGTAAGATGGCGTCGGAATTTTAATGCGATCATTGCGACTTAAGTCGCAATAAAGGGCTGGACGTACTATCCCGTCCCCGGTCATACGGGCCCAGGTACCATGGACGGGATAGTACGTCCGATGGCAGTAAGGGGTTAAAAACGGATCCGTCGAAAAACAGAAGAAACGGATGGAAAAACTGATGCGATGGATCAGTTTTTTGCTGGATCCGTTGGTCGAATCCGTTTTTTGAAAATATGCCGGATTGCAACTGACGCCAAAAAACTGATGTGTGAAAGCAGCCTAAACAGTACACATAAACATTATAGTTCCTACTCAGCATGAGACACAATCATTAGTGCTTATTATGGGTCTCTATTCATCCTATTAACAGTTTGGATCAATAAAGAAATACTAATATTTGTAACCAGATATATATATATATATAATGTATATATATATATATATACATATATAATATTATATATATAATATATATAACATTTGCATTTGGTAAGATTTTAAAATATTACTAAGTTAATCACATCCACAAGCAGTTACCCTTTTGCATTTAAATGGTTAGTTAACGGTAAATACAAACAGCTTGCTGATGGTTTCCAGCAATGTGCAATTTTTCTTTTACACTGCACAAATAATATGCATGAAAACAGCATTAAAAATAATATCACAAAGAAGAATTACGGTAGTTACGTAAATGCTTCTTCAGTTTCCCACAACCTTGCAGCGATTATTGTTTTTGATAATCACATTATCCTAGGGAATCGATAGTTACACAATCATATTATGTCATTTAGGTGTTTCCGAAGCAGAGGTTCCCAGTATAAATATATCATGCCTCCACCCTGTTTCTGCTCATCGGTCACACCTCAATAAAACGTTCGGAATTTCACAAGGTTTAGCCAAATCCTTGCAGGACAATCATGGCAGCTCTGCTACAACACCTGCTAAATCTCAGCCTGGAGCCGCAGTGGATCGTTTAATGCCATCATGGGAACATTTCCAGCCTGCGCCGATGTTATTACTCTGCGCACATTTGTATGTAGACAACTTTGTCTTACTGTCACTTCTCAGCCAGCATAGGATTTGGGAACTGGCCGCCCATTTTGCTACGTTCTGTCTACTGGTTACATTGTTTGAAGGGGAATTTGTAGATTTTGCATCCATCACTGCACATTATAAACTACATGTTTACTTCATCATCTAAAATCAGATTAGTCAAACTGAATTTGTAATCCTTCTGATGAAATATTATATACTGAGCTGACTAAACCCCACCAAGAAAAGCAGCCGAAATCCAAACATGTCTCATTCACTGCACTATGGCCCATGTAGTGTCCATAGCACTTATTCTTTTAGGCTTTTCTTCACACATATGCTTTATTTCATCAGTTACATTTTTTAAAGACGCCCCATTACCAAGTCAAAAAGTGTCCAATTTTTGCCCTTATTTTATTCCCTCTACCCCCGTTAGTAATCTCGTTTTTATTTATTTTTAAATCCGCTGTAGGGTTCTAGAGATTTATTCCTTTTTATTTAGCGCTAATTTTTATGGTCTTTACCAAAGGTCTTATTTAAGTCACTTCTGTGTGCAATTTTTCTTTTTTGCACTGGTGGAGTTTATGCCAATTTTATCAAAATGGTGCCCAAAGTTTGAGGATGTTTCACAAATTTCATGTTGCATTTTGTTTGTTTTTTTATCCTTTGCTTGTTTTGCACCTTTTAAGGGTCAAATTCACAAAATCCTTTAAAATGATAATCTTTAAATGTGAAGAAAGAACATCCTCCAAAAAAAAGTGTTAGGCCGGCGTCACACTAGCGAGTTTGATGCGAGTTAGTCGCACGACTTACTCGCATAAACAACCGGCACAGCCGCCCGCTCTTGGACCGAGTGTGCGGCTGCATGTATTTCTATGCTGCCACGCACTCTGGTCCGAGAGCAGGCGGCCGTGCCGGGTGTTGATGCGAGTAAGTCGTGCGACTAACTCGCATCAAACTCGCTAGTGTGACGCCGGCCTTACGAGCAAAACAGCGTTGACTTTTTAAAAAGTTGCAAATGATGAAGTGAAAACATCTGAAATTGGCTAACTATGCTCACATTGATGAAAAAAAGAAAAGTGGCTTAAAAGGGTTGTCCAACATTGATAGCCTATCCTTAGGATAGGTCATCAGCATCTGATTGGTGGGGATGCAACGACGGGCACACCACCGATCAGCTGTTCCCAGTGTTGGCAGCTCAATTACTGAGCAGTTCTGGCCGCCGACACAGGGAACAACTGATCAGCAGGAGTGCTGGGTGTCACGCACCCACCGATCAGACATTGATGAGCGATCCTAAGGATAGTACTTCCATGCTAAAGTCCTGGACAACCCCTTTAAAAAGCAGAAAACAGATAATGAACTAGGTAGAAGGAAAAAAAAAAAAAGCTAAAAAAGGTCCAGGTTCAATGGTGAATCTCACTCATAGGTTTTTTGTGGCATGATTTTCATGCATTTTTTTTTTTAAATAGAATAACCACTATGAAAATTAATGGAAAAAAAAACACCACTAGAGCACTGTGTTTGGCAAAAACAAAGCCAAGGAACAGGTGTGTGATCAAACTAAAAAAAATAATGGACTTTTTGTGGCACATTTCATCCCCAATAACTGGCCACACATTTTATTAGTACAAATGAAAAAAAAAAATGGCGGGAAATCTATCATACAAGAAACACTGCAAAAAAAAAACTGGTTTGGCTTTACATAGCAGAGGGGCATTATGGACCACTCCAGGATCTGGATCTGACCTCTAGTTCTCGCCTACAACTACTGTATTCTTAGTTCTGCCTGATCAAAAAAAAAAAAAAGTATTCCTTTGTCAAAAAAATGTTTCAATAATCCCAGATGGGGTACAGTGT
>JARQOD010000003.1:331815240-331878361 GCA_033576555.1 Oophaga sylvatica
GTTCTGCACAAAGTTAATGTGTAAAAACAAAACACCAAATCTCAATGGAAATCAAATTTTTTAAAATGGGGGCCTTTTTTTTGGAGAAAACCCAAAATTTTTAAAATGAATGTAATTCCTTAAAAAGCAAAAAAAAAAGATGCCAGTGGTGTGTTTTGTGTGTGGTGGGGGGGGCCTACATGTGCCTATTGACCTCCCCCAACCCTGGGATCCCCCGGAGCGGTGGGGTCTCCGAGGAAACCCCCTCCCCCTGGACTAAAGGACCGAAAACCCTGACTTTTGGTGCAACGACTGGGGGGATGGAGAGACATGCTGTCCCCGATTGCTCAACGATTCAGTCGGGAAAGGGGGGCCCCATACTTCAATGCCTTCTTTGCGGAACGCTAACACCCCCCACCCTGGGCTGGCTTGTCTCTTAGGGGAAACCCCGGGGCCAACTGCACCAGCTTTTGTCAAAAGGGGCGGGGTCTTCTCTACCTAATGGCAGTGGGGCCCTCGGCGAGCACAGGGGGGCTGGCAGCCTCCAAAGAAATGCCACCCCAACCTTTTACTGACCCACGCCAAACACATTCTAAGGTTTTTTGGGGCAGCGATCCTTTCACGCATCCCAGCTTTCGTTGTCTGTGCCGGTGTAACCTCTTTCATCTGAAAAGGCACACGGCACCAGTGGGCGAATTTGCCAATCCCGGTTTTTCTGGTGGGCAGGGCACAACCCCTTCGGGATTTGGGCACTCAAACCTCCTATGGAGTCCGTTTAAAACAGTTTTTGCATACACGTGCACATTTGGGCCGCAGGGGGTCTTTTGGGGGGTCTGGCAGGCCCCCTTTTCTCCTGAAAAAAGGTGCGGGGGTCCTGCTGCTGGGTTTTGCCCTTCTACGACCCCCTCCAACCCCCTGGAGCGCCTCTGGACACTATTTGACAGACACAGCAAGCCTTGCTACACCCTTTTCCTGGTTTCCCCATCCTGGATAGTGCACTACCGGCCTTTTGGGGGGGTTGCAGGCCCTTTTCTCATCTACCATGATGGAAAGACAACCAACAAAAAATTTTCCAAAACACCAAAAACTTGTCTAAAATTTTGTCTGTTGTCCCCACCTCGAACCACTCCTTGAGTTTCTTGTAATTCCAAATAGTTTCCATCTGTCTTTTACATAAAAGTTTGCTTACTTTGGGTTTTATATTCTGTTAAGGCTTGTGTGTGTGTGTGGGTTTTAAAAAAATATATAAAAAAATTTAAATAAAATAAAAATTTTTTAAATAAAAATATAAAAAAAAAAAAATTATATTTTTAAAAAAAGGGGTCAAAAATTAAGGGGTAGTTTAGGATTAGGGGGTCGGACGATCAGAAAGTCAAATCAGAGCGCCGCCTGCCGTTTCTTTTGCGCCCCGCTGATGGACAGTGGTACCCACTGCCAGCGACGTGCGTAACTTGCCTACAACCCAAGTTTGTATTTAGCTTTACCCCTCCCGCATTAAAGTCAATCCCGTCCAAAACCCCCGCCATTCTGCCATGGAGGGATAGTACGTCTGGCGAACTGCGCCCTGGGGGGGCGCACTAATCGCCGGGGGGTGTCAGGGTTTACACGCTAACCCCCTGACTGTGTGTGGGGGCGGCACGGCCGCTCCCGGAAAATTTTCCCCTAGCCCCAAAAGCATAAACTGTCGCGGTGTACGGGGCCAGGGGAGGATGCGCAGGTGGGGGCCCCTCGCCCCCCCGAGCCCCAACCAGCGCGATGTGATCGTGCTGTTCGGGGGGTTTTCCCCCCCAACCCGGGGTCCAAATGGCAAAAAGGGGCCTGGGGGGAGGCGGTTCCCTCAGTGCCTGCTGCACTGCCTGACGTGCGGTGTGACGAGTTGTGCACACTGTCCACCAGGTTTGATAAAATACAGTGATTCCCCCCGGGACAAAGTAAAAAATTTTTAAAAAAAAAAAAAAAACATGTTAAAAAAAAAAATCCAAAATAAATAAAAAAAAAATTTCCCCAAAAAATTCATTTTTCCGTAAATAAAAAAAACAAAACAAAAAAAATACACATTTTTGGTATCGCCGCGTCCGTAAGCCCCCCCAAAAAACTGTCCCACTGTTAACCCCTTTAGGAACCCCCAAAAAAAAAAAAGCAAAAAATCAATGCTTTTTTCATCTACCCCAACAAAAGTGGAAAAACCGGGAATAAAAAACCGATAAAATAACATGGTACCCTAAAAAAATCATTTGCCCCCAAAAACGAGCCCCCATACGATCACAGCAAAAAATAAAAAAGTTATAGCTCGCAGAAAAAAGGATGCAAAAAAATTTTTTTTATAAAAATTTTTATTCTATAAAAGCGCCAAAACATAAAAAAATGATATAAATGAGGATCGCCATAATCACTGACCCCCAAAATAAAACTGCTTTAAAAAATTTTTTCCCCACCGGAAAATAAAAAACCCTCCCCCCCAAAAAAATTCCCCGAATTTTGTTTTTTTTTTCTTTAAACCCCCAAAAATCGAAAAAAAAGCATCAAAAATGTCACCGCTCAAAAATGGTACAAATAAAAAGTCAACTTACCGCAAAAAAAGACCTAACATGACTTGTGGGCCAAAATATGCAAAATTTTAGCTCTCAAAGTGGGCGATGCAAAAAAAATTTTTTGCAATAAAAAGTCTTTTGCGTGGACAGCGCCAATCTAAAAACCCCTATAAATAGTAAATCAAACCCCCCTTTTTTTCCCCCCTTAGTTAGGGAAAAATAATAAAATTAAAAAAAATGTATTTATTTCCATTTTCCCATTAGGGTTAGGGTTGGGCTAAGTTGGTTAGGGTTGCGTAAAGTTAGGATTAGTTGGGAAAAAGGGTGTGTTAGTTAGGTTTGGGTTAGGGTTAGGGTGTTTGGGGTTAGGGTTGGAGTTAGAATTGGGGGGGTTTCCGCTGTTTGGCACATCGGAGCTCTCCAAATGGACATGGCTCTGACTCAATTCCAGCCAATTCTTTTTTTAAAAGTCAAACTGTGCTCCTTCATTTGAGCTCTGCCATGCGTCCAACAGTATTTAAACCCCACAAGGGGGTATCAGCGTACTCTGGACCCCAAAGTTATTTGTCAATTTGCCATTTTTCTGTTACCCTTGGGAAAATAAAAAAATGGGGGCGAAAATATCATTTTTTGTACAAAAAAAAATTATTTTTTTGTTTTTACAGCTGTACATTATAAACTTCTGTGAGCATTTGGGGGCTTCTAGCGCTCACCACACACCTAGATAAGTTCCTTTGTGGGGTCTATTTTCCAAAATGGGGTCACTTGTTGGGATTTCCCTGTTTAAAGGGGCCATCAGGGGCTCTCCAAATTGCGACATACCCCCCCAGACCATTCCATAAAGTCTGCAATCCAAAACGTCACTACTTCCCTTCCGTCCCCAACGTGTACCCATACAGTAGTTTTCTCCCACATATTGGGTATCAGCGTACTCAGGACAAATTGGCAACAACTTTTGGGGTCCAATTTCTCCTGTTACCCTTGTAAAAATAAAATATTGGGGCGAAAAAATCATGTTTGCAAAAAAAAAAAGATTTTTTTATTTTAACGGCTGTGCGTTATAAACTTCTGTGAGCACTTCGGGGTTCAAAAATGCTCACCACACATCTAGATAAGTTCCTTGGTGGTCTGTTTTCCAAAATGGGTCACTTGTGGGGGGTTTCCACTGTTTAGAGCGCATCAGGGGCTCTCCAAATGCACATGACCACCCAGACCATTCCATCAAAGTCTGCAATCAAAACGTCACTACATTCCTTCCGAGCCCTGACGTGTACCCATACAGTAGTTTTCTCCCACATATTGGGTATCAGCGTACTCAGGAGAAATTGGACCCCAAAGTTGTCCAATTTGTCTGTTACCCTTGTGAAAATAAAATATTGGGGGCGAAAAAATCATTTTTGTAAAAAAAAAAAAAAAAGATTTTTATTTTACGGCTGTACGTTTAAACTTCAGTGAAACACCTGGGGGTTCAAAGTTCTCCCACACATCTAGATAAGTTCCTTGAGGGGTCTAGTTTCCAAAATGGTGTCATTTATGGGGGTTTCCACTGTTTAGGCAGATCAGGAGCTCTCCAAACACGACATGGCGTCCAGCCAATTCTGCGTTGAAAAAGTCAGACGGCGCTCCTTCCCTTCCAAACTCTGCCATGCACCCAAACAGTGGTTTACCCCCCATATGGGTATCGCCCACTCAGGACTAATTGCACAATAACTTTTGGAGTCTTGTTTACCCTTGGAAAAATAAAAATTGGGTGAAAAGTCTTTTTTGTGGAAAAAATATGATTTTTAAATTTACGGCTCTCGTTTAAACTTGTGTGAAGCCTTGGGGGTTCAAATTGCTCATCAAAAATCTAGTTAAGTTCTTAGGGGTCTAGTTTCCCAAACGGGGTCATTTGTGGGGGGTTTCCACTGTTTAGGCAATCCAGGGGCTCTCCAAATGCAACATGGCATCCAAACTCAATTCCAGCCAATTTTGGTTGGAAAAAGTCAAATGGTGCTCCTTCCATTCCGAGCTCTGCCGTGCGCCCAAACAGTGGTTCCCCCCCACATATGGGTATCAGCGTACTCAGGACAAATTGTACAAACAACTATGTGGTCCAATTCTCCTGTTACCCTTGGGAAAATAAAAAATTAGTGACTAAAAGAATTTTTGTGGGAAAAAATTAGGATTTTTTTAATTTTCATGCCCGTGCATTATAAACTTGTGTGAAGCACTTGGGGTTCAAAGTGCTCACCAAAGATCTAGATAAGTTCTTAGGGGTCTAGCTCCAAAATGGGGTCACTTGTGGGGTTTCCACTGTTTAGGCTCATCTGGGGACTGCAAACGGAACATGACCCCCATTACGTCTGCATTCCAAAACGTTACACTTCCTTTCCAAGCCCTGCCGTGCGCCCAAACAGTTTCCCCCCCCCACATATGGGGTATCACGTACTCAGGACAAATTGGACAACAACTTTTGGGGCCAATTTCCTTGGAAAATTCAAAAAATTTGGACAAAAAATCATTTTTTGTGGAAAATTGATTTTTTTTTTTTTTTTTTTTTCACACCCAGGCTTTATAAACTTTTGTGAAACACTTGAGGGTTCAAAGTGCTCACAACAGATCTAATAAGTACCTAGGGGGTCTAGTTTCCAAAATGGTGTCACTTGTGGGGGGTTTTCCACTGTTTAGGCGCATCAGGGGCCTTCCAAACGGACATGGCATCCAATCTAAATTCCAGCCAATTTTAGTTTGAAAAAGTCAAACGTCGCTCCTTCCCTTACGAGCTCTGCCGTGTACCCAAACATGGTTTCCCCCCACATATGGGGTATTGGGTACTCAGGAGAAATTGCATAACAACCTTATCTGTCCATTTTCTCCTTTTACCCTTGTGAAAATAAATAAAAGTTTGTAAAAGATAATTTTTTGGCTAAAAAGTAAAATATTCATTTTTTTTCCTTCCCGTTTTTTAGTTACTGTGAAGCACCTGGGAGGAATAAACTTCTTGAATGTGTTTTTTGAGTACCTTGAGGGGTGCAGTTTTTAGAATGGTGTCACTTTTGGGTATTTTCTGCCATATAGACTCCTCAAAGTGACTTCAAATGTGAGTGGTCCCAAAAAAAAATGGCTTTGTAAATTTTGCTGTAAAAATGAGAAATCGCTGGTCAACTTTTAACCCTTATAATTTCCTAACAAAAAAAATTTTGGTTCCAAAATTGTGCTGATGTAAAGTAACATGTGGGAAATGTATTTCTTAACTATTTTGTGTGATATATTTCTCTGTTTTAAGGAATAAAAATTCAAAGTTTGAAAATTGCAAAATTTTAAAAATTTTCGCCATATTTGCGTTTTTTTTTCAAAAATAAACGCATGTTAATATCGAAGAAATTTTACCACTAACATGAATATAATATGTCACGAGAAAACAATCTCAGAATCGCGAAGATCCGTTGAAGCATTCCAGAGTTATAACCTCATAAAGAGACAGTGGTCAGAATTGTAAAAATTGGCCCGGTCATTAACGTGCAAACCACCCTTGGGGGTGAAGGGTTAAAATGATTAAGGAGGTACCAAAACTTGGGTCCTTTTATTTGGGCAGGTGGTTAATGATTGCTGCAATCCTTTGCTGTTTATATGCTCATGTAATACACAACTTCCCCTTGTGATGTCTGCTCACCGTTGGGGGTTTTCAGTAGCTAAACCTGTGGCATCCAGCAGATCAGTGGGTGACTTTCTATATGGTGACACCTTTTAGAAATTTATATTTTCACTGTAAGGGTATGGTCACATGTTAAAGCACCATGCCAGTTTTTTTTTTGTTAGCGTTGGAGTGGTGCTTCTAATCTAAGGTTCCTGCCTCTAGTCTCATACTTGTTCACCGTCATTTTCCTGTATAATTGGCGCCACTTTCATCAGTCTGTGACCTTCCAAATCGCTCCAGTATTTGCTGAGTGATCCAGTGGTCACAACTAAATACAAGTTGGAGTGCCTCTTTCTGATTCTCAGACTTTCATTGAGAGCTTATTGCCTGTTAAAAGTTGCAATCACAAGATGGCACAGTGGGGTGATAGCTGCAGCAAAAGAAGGTGAAGATACAGAGTGAGTATAAGACTGGGGTAAGTGACTTTAGGTTAGAAGCACCACTCCAGCACTTTAATAAACTAGAGCAGTGATGGCGAACCTGTCTAAAACCGAGTGCCCAAACTGCAACCTAAAACCCAATTATTTATGACGAAGTGCCAAATGGCCCATCATGATCCCCCCTTCATGTAGAAATTCCACCACCCCATCATTGGTCCTCTCCCCATCACTCCAATATTGGCGCTCTCCCCATCCCTCCCCATCATCTTCCAGTGCCCACTCAGCATACACATACACAGCACTTCACTGGCACAGCGGCCGCACTCACCTCTCCGGCAGCTTCCGTCCTCACACATTGAGCGGCGCTGCCGGCCTGATGACGTCCTCTTTCAGCTCCGGCTGCTCCGCTCAATGTGTGAGAGGAAGCTGGCGCTGCAGTCAGGAACAACTATGAGGTGAGGACGTGTGCCCTCTGTGGCACGCATGCCATAGGTTTGCCATCACTGAACTAGAGTAATGCCTAGCTATGTGCGCATGTTGCAGATTTGGTGCATTTTTGTCATGATTTTTTTTTTCTGCATGGATTTGTGACAACCTGATGCCAGCAAAGTGAATGAGAAACATAAAGTGTCATGCACACTGAGTATTTTTGATGTGCAGAAAATCTGCAGCATGTCAATTCTGTTTTGCAGCTACCTTTTTTTTGACGAGATGCAGAGGTTTTGCTGAACGTGTGCACATAACCTTAAATATTTGCAGGAATTCCTGCATCTCTTGGCAGGAAAAACAGTGTGAAATGTTTGTTTCAGATTTTTCCTCATTCACTAGTATGGGTGAAATCTGCAGCAAAAAATGCTGGAAGAATTGACATGATACAAGTAAAAAATGAGCAACATGAGCATGAGACATCAGGATTCTCATTCACTTTGGCATCATAAAATACTTTTTGTAACAAAACTGCCCAGAAAAAAAATGCAACAAACATTAGTCTGTGGACCAAACTAATCAGTGTTTGGTCTCTAGCCTTTTTTGTTTTTCTTAAAAGAAAAAAAAAATCTTTCACTGCTGACTGCTAGAAGCCTGAGAAATGTAACCTCACTAGGATGAAATTAGTAGTTTTGTGTGTGGTAGACATGGCGAGTCATGTTGGCTAAAATGTGTACACTAATAGTGGATGTCTGAATAAGGCTTAATAGTGTAACGTTCATGTTCATTGGGGGCGCGGGTTACAGAGTACCATTTCATATACCAGCCTTGCACAGAAGCTCACTGGAGTATGATCTCATAAGTGGAGATGGAAGCATGTTTCTGAGATATTACAATGTTTGTTTATTTACTTACAATTTATACAATGTTAAGTAAATATCTTTTTTGCTTGCTGTAGTGAATGTCTACCTCTGCTTGCAATGTATCAGATCCTCACTTTTCCAGTAGGGGTGCAAAGGGTTGTCCAAATCTATGATGAGGTGACTAGATCTGTAGTTCTGTAAGGTCCTGGACATTATCTTGAGTGTCGCGTCTTCTCACTGTCCGGCTTATTCTATACACTTCCTTTCGGAGGTATTACAGACAGGAAGTCTGCTGCGTAAATCAAATCTCATACAATCTTCTATATGGTTTTACATTTCCGGAGACGATTGTGCATTCACCTGTTTTCTTCGACTGACCCCTAACTGCTTGTGGTTCAGCTCTCTGCTGTTTCAGTGGTGGGAGCTGAAACACATTTCCCCTTAAAATGAGTCACAATTTTCTAGGAAGTCTGTGATGGTTTTAGCTATCTGGGTATGGGGTGACTGCAGGATACCCTACTGAACTAGAAAGATATTCCCTGTATAAAGGCTGGGTCTCACATAGCGATACACCAGCGATCCCGACAACGATCAGGATCGCTGGTGTATCGCTATATTATCGCTGCTGAGCTGCCAAACAGGCAGCTCAGGCAGCGATCAGCACAAGGACACTGCGGGTAAACATCGCTAGTTACCCGCAGTGTACCTTGGATACCAGCGCCCTGATGCAGGGAGCTTGGTAACCAAGGTACACATCGGGTTTCCAGGCGCTGCGCGGTGCCTGGAAACCCGCTGTGTACCTTGGTTACAAGCTCCCTGCAGCAGGGTGCTGGTATCCAAGGTACACAGCGGGTTTCTAGGCACAGCCCCGCGCCTGGAAACCCGCTGTGTACCTTGGTTACCAGCGGATCGCTGGTCTCCCGCCTGTCACACGCAGTGATGCGTGCCTGTCAGCGGGAGACCAGCGATCAAAAAAATGTCCAGACATTTCAGCGATACCCGGCAGGGGGGCTGATCGTCGCTGAATGTCACACACAGCGATATCGCTGGTGAGCTCGCTGCTGCGTCACAAAACTAGTGACTCAGCACCGATCTCGCTAGCGAGATCGTTGTGCGAACGGGCCCTTAAGACCTGAGCTGTCAGTACATTGTTCGGTGAAAGGCCTCCTCCTGTGACACTCAATGTAATCCTGATCAAATATTTAGGTCCTTGTGCAATGAGATGTACGTCTGTTCTGGAATGTTGTAATACTATAGAGAGAATTGGTGACCTTTATTTCACTAATGCTGAGTGTTTCTTTGCCAAGTGGACAGTCCATGACTGGCTACATAATTGACATGCCAAGTAAGCCTCATTACCTGACCAGGTTTCGAATGTCATTCCAGATCTGGAACACACTTTCAGTGGCTCTTGGCTACCTTGTTTTGGGGATCTTACAGGTAGTGTGTAATATAAGATATAAAATATATATAATATTTTTCTAGAACTCCAAGGGGCCCCTTTTTAGAAGTGTTAATGGTCCAACAGAGCAGAAGCCTCTTGTAATTGGCATCTTCTCTGGGAAGGTTGACTGGGTGTTAAGTATGGTAACCCCTCATTGTTTTGTCTTGTGCAAATGTCAGCTCATAAATCACAAATGTAAGGACTGGCCACAGCTCTCAACTCAAAGTTTATGAAGCTGTGATGCTCATGCTTTTAGCCATAACCAGTATTTTGTAACCAATTTGCACAGATGTCTGCATAAGCCCTTATACATGCATATTTACAGGGGGTGTCTTTCTCTTATCTGGAGACTTGTTAGCAGACTTCTGGGTGTACGTGAGACTGCACCATGCACTGTCCAGTGCTGCTAAAATCTACACAATTAGCTGATTTCTCTTGTTAGGGCCATGTGGCCACTTGCGTGTCCAGAATCTCATATTTGCTCAAATAATTTCACAAGTCTTCTTTCCCTTCTGATTTGTGGTCAATTATTAACTCTTCTCTCCTCTTCATCAGACCTTGCCCTTCCAGGACTTCTGGCTGGTGGACGTCAGGAGGCTGGACAACTGAATGTGATTGCCTCTGGATCTATAAAATTGAACCCGCAGTGGAATATGGGTCAGAAGGTCACAGGAGGCATAAAGACAGTGGACATGAGGGACCCTGCATACAGACCCTGAAGCAGGATCTCCAGGGTCTGGACTACAGCAAGCCTGCCCGCTTGGACCTCTTGTTGGATATGCCCTCAGTATCTCATGAAGTTCAGCTCCAGCACTCCTGGAATAATAACGATCGCTCGCTCAATGTTTTTGTCAAAGAGGACGACAAACTTGTTTTTCACCGGCATCCGGTGGCACAGAGCACTGACGCCATTCGTGGCAAGACTGGTTACACACGAGGCCTACACGTGTGGGAGATAACGTGGGTCATGAGGCAGCGAGGGACTCATGCTGTTGTTGGAGTGGCAACTGCGGATGCCCCTCTCCATTCTGTGGGTTACACCACACTTATAGGATGCAACGGGAAATCCTGGGGTTGGGACTTGGGTAGGAACAAACTGTATCATGATGGTAAAAATCAGCCGAGTAGAACATATCCTGCTTTTCTGGAGCCAGACGAAACTTTCATTGTGCCGGATTCTTTCCTGGTGGTACTAGATATGGATGATGGTACTCTGAGCTTCATCGTGGACGGAC
Source organism: Oophaga sylvatica (assembly GCA_033576555.1). Taxonomy (NCBI): domain Eukaryota; kingdom Metazoa; phylum Chordata; class Amphibia; order Anura; family Dendrobatidae; genus Oophaga; species Oophaga sylvatica. The sequence goes on from JARQOD010000003.1 coordinate 331,825,778, forward strand.
AGTACATGGGCACAGCCTTCAGAGGATTAAAGGGAAAGAAACTGTACCCTGTCGTCAGTGCGGTATGGGGCCACTGTGAAATCAGGATGAAATACATAAATGGACTCGACCGTAAGTAACGTTGCTAATTCTAGCAGCAGAGCACATCCACATAGACGGTTACCATTACACTGTCTCTGAAATGTAAACTGTCTCCATGTAGTGTTTGCTCTGGATAATCTCTTGTAATTTGGCTCTGGTGAGGAAAGGTTACCTGTCCTTATTCTGCTGGATTCCCAGCCTACTGTCATATTTAATTAGGGAGTGCATTATAGATGATCATTACTGGTGTACAAAAAAAAGTATCTGGGTATTAACCAGATATGTTAATGTTAAAGGGGTTGTCTGCTACTGAACCCACAAATCAAACACTTTCCTCCAGTAAAAGTAACACTTAGCCGCAGGTCTGGCGGTGTCAGCACTGACTCTCCTGGGGATTGTGTGACATTGGCTGCAGGGATTGCATGACAATCGGTTCTGGCTTCACTATCCTTCGACATCCCATGGAATTGCGCTATATAAGTAATAATAATTGAGGGTAGTAGCTCAATTTTTGTCCAGAGTGAAGCCAGAGCTGATTGGCCTCAGGGAATCTGTCATGAGAGCCACCAGAGGGGACTATAGGTGTTATCAATTTTTTCTTCAGTAAATTAATATCAAGTGAATAAAGATCTACTTTTTCGCTTTATTGTAGAGCTGGATTTTTTTTCTTCATTTTGCCATGTTATGTCTGACACAATGGTTCCGTGCTCCGATACCTGGGATGCTATACTGTTGAGCTGGACTTTATTTTATTTTGTTATTAATTTACTGTCAGGAAATGCAACCCATATAGAATGAATATATATATATATATATATATATATATATATATATATATATATATATATATATATATATATATATATATATATAATATATATATATATATATATATATAAAATATAAATTTATTTTTTTTTTCTTTGGGAGACTACAGCATTTAAGGGGTTGTCTAAGTATTGGCCAATCCCTTTCATACCAGTTGTGAGCTTCTTTGCTGCAACATTTTTAGATGATACTTGTGGGAAATTTGAAGTTGTGACCTGGTAGACCCAGCTCCTGGGCACTAGTGTCATGTGATTGATTAATTGAACAGATGCAATCTGTAGCCAGAAAAAACTATTTGTAACTTCTAAGAACTGAACAGTTACACAATGGAAATTTCTATACGTGATTGAAAGATATTTGAAGATGTCTGAGCCTCGGCATATGCCCTAAATACCGACATATTCAGGCCCAGAGCCTTGTCCATTTGCAGAATTGGGTCACATTCAGTCAGTAACAAACAGCTTGTATGATGGCAATAGCCATCACTATAGTGGTGACTGATACTTCAGACTGCCCCTGCCGTGGTGCAAACAGTAAGTGGCCGTTGGCACACATGGTGCAGGTGGGCAGACTGGTGGCACTGCTCACCCATCTCACTGCACTGCTGGATTGCATAAACCTGCTGCAACCTTTATTAACTAACCCCAGGATGAATTGGTCTGCTGATCAGTGGGGGTCTGACCTCTTGGACCTGCAATGATTGTTTTTCTCCAGACATGGCACTTTATCACCATTGCCAAATGAAGAGGCCTGACTGTAACAAGTTCTCTATGGCGCTGCAGGGGGAAAAAGCCATATGTGGTGCCCTGAATCCCCATGGATGAATGGACCATCAGTTGAGCATACACACAGGGATAAAAGTTCCCAATTCTGCCAATTGATCAGATCCCACCAACCTTTTTTTTTCACTCAACAACCAACCCCTTTAACTAAGCAATTGTATACCCCTCATCTGATTCTGATAACAAAGTTAAGACAATCCCCCCCCCCCCCCCCCCCCATTGGTAACACCTTACTGCGGCTCTAAAGTTGTATCCATCACTATGCTTTATGCTGTGTATGTCACCCTCTATAGTGCACAGAAAAAAATGTGCAGCACTGAAGGCCACAGTGACTAATATAATTGTAAATAATCCATTTCAAAATCCTGGTTTTTGTTGCGGCTTTTGACTCGTACGGTTTTCCACTTGTGTTTTTTTTTTTTTTTTTTAAATACACTTGCAAATCTGCTGTAATTTTATCCTCCTATTGATATCCTGTTCAGCATGCCAGGCCTATGATCATGGCTGCCTCCTGCATTGAGGGTGATGAGAGAGTAATAGAAGGATCTAAGGCATTTAAGAAACTGGAACCTTTGTGGCTGAGGCGAGCGCACATCTGCAAATATTGTGCAAGGGTCTTATCCTAATGAACAGGACACGTGTATATCTGCTGATGGTGCACAGATCTGTGCATGTATTACATGATGGATTTTTGTTTTCTCCAGTGCTGGCAGCTTACCCTGGCTAGTACAATCAGGACCCTACATACCCAGCAACCTTTATCTGTGAGCACTCTAAGGGGTCTTCCCTAATCATACATTTTTCATATCCTCTTGTGATGCTTCAATGTATGTGATGGTGAAACGCATCCAGTTGCAACCATGATCTTATTGTAAAACCATATTATGTCACCTCTGTGGAGAGGATTAAGGTGTGATGTTCGGTAACATGCCTGGCACTGACCCATTCTTGCTTCTCTTTACAGCTGAGCCCCTTCCTCTGATGGACCTGTGTCGACGAGCCGTCCGCCTTGCACTGGGAAAAGAGAGACTAAACGAAATTCCAACTCTTCCATTGCCAGCGTCCCTTAAAGGCTACCTACTGTACCACTGAGCCCTCCCCCTCCCGGCTGCTCTTGGACTAGTTGCCCAGTGCTATGCATCCCAAGACTCCACTCTTGTCCTTAACGCTTGTTGGTAGGAGGCTGGCGGTACAGTTTCCTCACGTGCATGCTTCCAGCTACGGAATACCTCCAAGTTTTATCTATCTGGGATCTTGCAACAATTTGGGGTTTTTTTGTATGAAAGACATCTGAATGTTGTGTGACTTGGATAAGTGCTTCATGTGTAATGACCTATGACCAATTTGTTTTTTTTTGTTTTTTTTTATTAACTTAATGGTCTTTTGTACAAGGACATTTTTTTTTTCCCCTTCTCTCTGCCCCATGATGGGTTCTTATGATGTATGTCCTATGCATTTTAAATGTCTTGTCCTCTTACCGTTACCGTGCCTCAGAACACTACTCGGAGTACAACCTCGCAGCTCCTGGGATCACTTCTTCATTTACGTGGCTTGTGTTGTCTGCAGATTCAGAAATCCCCCTGCAATTTTTTTAATTAGACGTCAAAATAGTGAGACCTGTATATTTGGTGGAGACTTATAGGCTGATGCTCTGCAGATTTTTATCAGCGTGCACTGCAATAGTAATGGCGGAGATTGAAGTGCAGCACCAGTTATGTAGTCTGGATGCTTAACTTGCTGCCTATTAATGCCAACTATTGGAAAAAATATTTTTTTGCCACTGGGTTTCTATGTGCAATATAAAGCTGAATCCTTAACATTTATTGCATTACACTAGTGTAAAGGGACTGTCCAGTGACAAATGTGCAGTTTATAACCCTGAAAAAAAAAAAAAAACTCAACCCGCTGGGCTGCAATGCTTCAGATGGCAATTGATTACTTTTTTTTCTGATTTTCAGATGACCCTTTTGCATCACATTACTTCTTTTTCAGTCTCTTTCAATAAGCCAAATGCTTAAGGATCATTCAGACGTCTGTGCACATCGGTGGTCTAACGCACAGACTGCCATGGCTCTACTCACCCGAGCATGGCAGCTTCATGGTTTTTCGGAGCTGTCCTTCTGTGCCATTCCACTCGGAAGGGGGGGGGAGAACAATTTATGCTGTCTGCTACACATCTACTTTATTTTCTCACCACATGCCATGTAGATTGACTGAAGGCAATATATGCACAGGTACAATCGTAACGTTTTTATGTCTGTATGTAAGGTATGTGAATTGTGATAAGTGTATCGGTCACACCACCGAGGCAGCACGTTGTGCCGGACTGTCTATGCCTAATAACATTACGGCCATATCCCACATGCGTAGAACACTGCCATGGCTGCCTCCTTGAGGGTGACGGGTGCACTATATACACTGCTGCTGTAGGGTACTAAGATTGGAGTTTTAAAAAATAAATTAAAAATGCACAACCATGCCAAGACGGTTAGGGTGACTCCTGTGCTAATGTCAACTTCCTTGTGAGCAGTTTTGCTGGATATGGACACTTGCTGCATTGCACACTTTTTTTTTTTTTTTCTCTGTGCAAGTAGTCTTCCACCTCCAAAGTGGCTTAGAGTCCCCTGTTGTCTACAAAATGCCTGTACAGTTTTAATCTTTATAATTCTGTAGATAATTATGTAATAAAGAAATAGTTTATTAAGTATAAGATGCATTGTGCTCATTCACGTCATGAACGTCTGATGGCTATTGTAGTCTTTCTGCAAAATTTGCAATTTTTTTTTATTATTTTCGAGGCTATGATGCACTTCTTGGGTTGTGGGAGCACTAAATCCTACAAATCATGTGTAAATATCTCTGGGTCATGAATCAGATGTGTGGGTTCATCTGCACAGTGAGGTCGGGGTCACTCTTTGCAGACTGATGTCCAGAAATGCCACCGGTCTCCTGACTTCATGGATGTGGTGGTCTGCACGTGGGGTGAATTGCAGATCTATGCAGCCGGTCTGACTGAAGGGCTGTGCATCCATCTCTGGAAAGTTGTTTTTTTTTTATTATTATTTATTTATGTTTTTATTTATTTTGTGCAAGTGGCCATTCTCTGGTACTGCATCTGTGCTTCCATTGAAGTGAATGGGCACTGGCCTCCATCCACTGATCTAGAGAAGGGAGGGGGGTACTGGGCATCAGATCCACAATTGACACACTGATTCGATAGCATAAGGATGGGGTCCTCAAATATTATGATCGCCTACCATTGTGCAGGGTCGTGGCAAGAAGCGCTGCACACTCTGATCTATACTTGCTTCCTTCCAGTATGATTTTGACATTGTCTCAGCGTCTAATTGATTCCAAAAATGAAACTGTGGCAGGCAGACTATATCAAGGTAAAGAGGAAGTGTGTTTCTAGTTTTAGCACCCTTTAACCATATGTGGACTGTCTGGTACATTGCCCCCCTTCCTCCTTTTAAAGAATGTGAACCAGGCTATAAACTGCACTGAGGCCGCTGTTCTCTGTGGGAGACTCGCAAATAAGAGCTGGCGGAGGCCAGACACCCAAACATGGTTCAGTTCCAGCTGTAGCAAATACTTAAAATAAATGAGGTAGGAGCTTACCGTGTTTATATGCGGAGCCCTAGCAACACTAAAATAAAGTCTCTGGGATGGGATACAGCTTTTGTAATGGCTGCATGCATCATGTTCTCCTCTGCGGATTAGCACCGGCATCGTGCACAAGTGCTGATCCTGGGCAGAGGACCAGGCTGGGATGGCATCTTGTGTAAATGGAGACTACAGCCTGGTGGCGTGCAGAGTGCTGTATACTGTCATAAGAATCGGTACGAAATACATCCTCAAACTTTTGGAACAGATCTAATCCAGATATTACCTAGCCCTGACCCACATGCTGCTCACACCGGAAACTTAATTGTAAAACTTTTTTTGTACCCTGAAATCCATCAATAACATGCATAGCCTTAAAGGGGTCATCTGTTGGACATTTATTGCATGTCTGTCCATAGGATATGCCATAGCCTCCAATAGATAAGGAGATGTGTGTGTGTGTGTTGCCTCTGTCCCCATTCATTACTAGGGAACTAGAAGTATGTCCAGCTCTTCAAGGTTATTTGGAGTCAAACTTCTGGAATAACTTTATTACTTCTTGTAGCAATTTGGTTTTACCGTCTGTCTCAAAGCGGCTTTGCTGCAAGTATAGACAGCAGGAAGCAGCTGAACAGAAGAGGTGTGAAGAATGAGCATGCTGTAAGATGGGACATGTGCACAGTAAGGTTGTTTTTAGTACAAAAAAATCTCCAGTACTGCATTATAAAGAATCATACACCAGTGTTCTGAATATCCCCATACATATAAATATAGTACGGACTAAGTAGTGGACTTGTCTTTTTCTTTCTTTGCTCATATCTCTTTTAAGTACAAAAAGACACACAAGAAAGCAAGACCCATATAAATATTAAATACAATGTGCAAATAGATGAGGGCAATCAATAAACACCACCTGAAAGTGATAACAACCAGGTGGCAACCCAGAGATAAATATAAAGCCTTATGGGCAAAGATACAAAAGGAGGCAGACAATACCTATACAAATTATACTCCACTGTGGGGCTCAAAGGATAAATAACCCCTGCTGAGAACACAGTACAAGGGGTTCGACCTGTGCACTCGCAGCCTGCCTTAGGGCCCCGTCTCACATAGTGACGCACCAGCGATCCCAACAACGATATGAACTTGTCAGGATCGCTGGTGTGTCGCTACATGATCGCTGCTGAGCTGCCAAACAGGCAGCGATCAGGACAGCGACACTGCGGGTAACGTCGCTTAGTTACCCGCAGTGTACGTTGGATACCAGCCCGCTGATGCAGGGAGCTGGTAACCAAGGTACACATCGGGTTTCCAGGCACAGCCCCGCGCTTGGAAACCCGATGTGTACCTTGGTTACCAGCTGATCGCTGGTTTCCTGCCTGCCACACGCAGCGATGCATGCTGGCCAGCGGGAGACAAGCAATCAAAAAAAAGTCCAGGCATTTCTGACACGACCAGCGATTCACAGCAGGGGCCTGATCGCTGTACGTGTCGACATAGCGAGATCGCTGTTCATCAAAACTTGTGACTCAGCAGCGAACTCGCTGTGTGAGACGGGGCCCTTACAATGGGTGAAGATTACTCCTCCTAAGCATGCATTTCTTCGGGGAATGTGTTAGGGCCCTGTTACATGCTTCACTGTCCCAGCGATCCCACCAACGATCCGACGTGGATGGGATCGCTGGGACATCGTTAGCTGATCGCTGGTGAGCTGTCAGGCAGACTTGTCAGTGATCAGGACCAGCGAGCACGCTGGTATCCAGTGTAAACAGCGAGTAACTAAGGGTCGCGCGGCGCTTAGTTACCTGCTGTTTACCCTGGATACCATCTCCCAGCGTCTGCTGTACGGCGCTGGGAGCTCGCTGATCATTGGTCTCCCGCTGTCACACGCAGCGATGTGTGCTGCCCAGCGGGAGACCAACGATAATTTATGGTCCAGTACATTCTGCAACGATTAACGATCAGCCAACTGATCGTTACTATGTGTCACACGCAACGATGTCGTTTTGACATCGCTGCAACGTCACCAAACCGGTGACGTTGCAACGATATTGTAGCGTGTAACGGGGCCTTTACTTATAGGGCTGCTGGCAATTTTCAGCCTATGCTCCTCTTTTCCCCGCTTTGTAGGTAAATTACGTCCCATTCATGGGGTATTATAACACTAGCTATTGTGCATGTATTGCTAATGTTGGAGCTACACATTACTGTGTTCTCAGGGGTCATTTATCCCGAGCCCCACAGTGGAGTATAATTTGTATAGGTATTGTCTGCCTCCTTTTGTATCTTTGCCCATAAGGCCCTGTGCACACTTTGCGTTTTTAGATGCGTTTTTCAACGTGCGGAAACGCATCCAACCCGCAGCACAGTGCACTACCAATGTAATCCAGTAGGAACCGCAGGTCTGCTGTGCACATGCTGCAGAAAAAAACGTGCGGTTTCGCCGCGCTTTATTTTCTGCAGCATGTCAATTCTTTGTGCGGAACTGCAGCGGTTCGGCGCCCATTGACTTGCATTGAGTCGGGCACTTCTGCAGCAAAACCGCAGGTCTAAAAAAGATCTGTGGTTTTGCTGCGGGTGAAACCGCTACAGTTCGGGAGGAGGGAAGTGTGTGGGTGTGTATAGTGTGCGGCGCTATGTGTGTGGGCGGTGATTGTGTGCCAGTGTCTGCGTGATCGGTGGGCGGGCCTGTGTGCGGGATCGGTGTATGTGCGGCGGTGTGCGGGGCTGTGTGCGTGATCGGTGTATGTGCGGGCCTGTGTGCGTGATTTGTGTATGTGCGGCGGTGTGCGGGCCTGTGTGCGTGATCGGTGTATGTGCGGGGCTGTGTGCGTGATGTGTATGCAGGCATCGTCGGATGGGACTATAAGTCCCATCCGGCTATGCCTGCTACAGTGACAGTGACTGATACATTAGCCAATGATGGGACAGTAGTAGTCCCATCATCCGGCTCATGTGCTGAATGTAAAAAAAAAAAAAAACATACATTACATATAACATACAATGACATACAACACATAACATTGAGCACATACTCACCTATTCCCCGACGCCATCGATCTGTGTACCGCTCTGCCGCCGGAGAGAATGACGTCACTTCCATTCATTCTCTCACGGCAATGCTGGGAGAGAAAATTCCCACGCAGCATTGCCATAAAGTGAGAAAATGAACTCAGGTAACCTCAGTGATGCACTGCACGAGCCATTGTCTCCTGTCAGTGCTTCACTAGGAGACCCTACAGGGCAGTGGTATCACCTGATGTCACTGTTCTATAGGGGAGACCGTCGTGGGACACTCGTTATTAATTGGAATGCGTCGGACAGGGAGTATACAGTTGTTTTATTTTTTTATGTTTTATTACAGGAGATCGAGGGCGTCGCTTGGATCTGAGCGTATAATAAAGCAGTGTTGTGTTTTATTTCATTAAAATAATTTATGCGTGTGTTGTTGTTTTTTAACCCTTTATTAATATAAGATTAATAATGGATAGGCGTCTTATTGACGCCTCTCTTATTAACCGGGCTTAATATCACCTTACAATAGCAAGGTGATATTAACCCCTTATTACCCCATATCCCACCGCTACAGGGGAGTGGGAAGAGAGGGGCTAAGTGCCGGAATTGGTGCATCGTACAGATGCGCCAATTGTGGGGCGGCTGGGTGCTGGTATTTTTAGCCGGGGGGGGGCGCCAATATCCATGGCCCTTCCTAGGCTATGAATATCAGCCTGAAGCTGTCTGCCTAGCCTTTCTGGCTATAAATTATAGAGGGACCCCACATCATTTTTTTGGGGGGTCCCCCTATTTTAATAGCCAGTGAAGGCTAGCTGCGGGCTGATATTCATAGCCTGGGAAGATCCATGGGTATTAACCCCTTCCCAGGCTAGAAATATTGGCCCTGGCTGTCGGCTTTCCCCTCTGGCACAGAAAATTGCGCGGGAGCCCACACCATTTTTTTTCCTATTTTTTTTTTTTATTAACTATATTGCGTTAATATTTTGTGTGTTGTGTGTGCGTGTGTCTTTAACTATTTATGTACCAGTTTATCTACCTATATATCTTTCTGTCTATATATCTATCTTTCTATATATATTTCTAACTATCTATTATCCATCTATCTATGTATTTTCTATCTATCTATCGGTATCTATCTCTATCTGTGTGTGTTAATGGAGTATGGGTTGGACAAATGTAAAAGAGGAGGTTGGACAAGAAATGACATCACAAATCTTTTTTTTTTTGTTAAATAACATATCTTTATTTAGCTGTCAAAAACGCATGAGAAAAAGCATGAAAAACCGCGCCTGCGTTTTCTGCCAAGAGGCGGTTTCGGCGCGGAAAAATCCGCAGGCAAATCCGCAATGTGTGCACAGGCCCTAAGGCTTTATATTTATCTCTAGGTTGACACCTGGTTGTTATCACTTTCGGGTGGTGTTTATTGATTGCCCTCATCTATTTACACATTGTATTTAATATTTATATGGGTCTTGTTCTCGTGTCTTTTTTTACTTAATAAAATTGTACCTTTTAGTAGTGGACTTGTCTTTTTCTCCTTTTTTGCTAAGGTCGTTTTTAGTGTTGCATTATGTTCATTTTTCTGGTGCATTCTGTACAGAATCCACCTGAAACTCGTGCACACAGCCTAATGTATGGTAAAACTCATGTATATGGTAGTGTTCTAGGCTTTGTCCCCAATGTGTGGACATCTGTGTGCCTGGTAGACATTGGGCGTAGAACACCAAGAATTGAGCGTGGATGCTCAACCACTGCGGCATTTTAAATGGTAACTGGTGGGATTCCAGCAGTCAGACCCTTACATATCAAGCAGTTATTCACTCCAGTGTTTAGTCAGAATTGTTTCTAATTGGAATACCCCTTTAATTTCCTGTCCCGGTTCCTAATATGTGACCTTGTGTGTGCAATCCTAACGACTATTGGGTCCCCAGTACACCCATTTGCAGTGTAAACCTCTCATGTATGAAGACACCCATACACACAAGATACATTGGGTCTCCTTCAGTGAAAGGAATGTATGAATAACACAAAAAAAAAATCAGAGGGGGTAGGAGGCAAATTGGACATTTTACACTAAACCCCAAAAAGGGACTTTACAAAATTGTTGGCACCTTTCCTAAATTACAGGTGAACAACTTTTGTTTCAAGCATCTATTGCTTATTCAAGCTCACCTGTGGCAAGTAATAGGTATGGGCAGTATGAAAATCACACCTGAAACCAGATAAAAAGGGGATACATTGACTCAATCTTTGCATTGTGTATCTGTGTGTGCCACACTAAGCATGGAGAACAGAAAGAGGAGAAGAGAACTATCTGAGGACTTGAGAACCAAAATTGTTGAACAATCAACAGTCTCAAGCCTAAGCCTCAATTCCATTTCAGGATCTATTGGTGCATTTGTGCATGTAATAAGTTGTTAACCCTTGCTCTGTAGCTAACCTTTAACCAATGGACTTTGTCCTGAGCTGTTGATTTGGAGAAGCTCGACTCCATGGTAGGATAAGCTGATAGGCCCTTACAAGAGATCCAGTTGTTACCACCAGGCAATTTAGGAAAGGGTTACTTTATGAACAAAACAAATTTTTAAACATGACATATATATCGATTAGAACGTAAGGTACAGGCAGGGTACAGGGTTTAATGCAAGGTGCCACACAACCTAAAAGGAAAGGTAGGCGGACTGTCATCCACTACATTTATAATACAACAGCTACTATAAGTGTAATATAGTTCCAAACACAATAAGAACAATCTAACATCTGAATCTGTTTCAGCAAAAGAAATGCATACACGTAAAACTAGTTCCAAAATTGTACTGTTGCCGCGGTACTGAAAGAACCATTGTCAGTGTAAGTACTGCTGTAGAAAGGAGTTAAGAACACCAGACTATGCGGACCGAGCGAATGTCCAGGTTAAGGGCCTGTGCAAATGGACTACGTTAAGCGTTCGTAATTATCTTCATTGTTGGGGTAGTCTGAGAGTCGGGCTCGTGACGCTGCCCCGTGACGCACGTTTCGAATAGAATCCTGTCGTAGCACTGCTGCGAAGGATTCTTGTCACGAATCCCTACGTTGGGGTAGAGCAGGTCTCCCAGCATCTCAACCCTAACGCATGACATGAGTAATTTTACCATACGCTCGTGGGGGATTCATTGCCCACATGTCCGCAGTTACGGACTTTCGCAGTCTCGCATATGTTCTGGTTATTCTTTCCACTATGTCGAGCAGTTAGTTGACTATGATCCATGTGAATTCTTATCAGGACCTGCGCAACGTATAGGATTTTTGACACTGTTTTCGTGATGCATTTACTTTGCGAACAGATTTAGATAGTATTGTTCTTATGTGTTTGAGACTATATACACATAGATGTAGTGCTGCTTGTTTATCATATGTCGAATTTGGGACCAGTCCGTCCTAACCTTCCTTTTAAATTTGTTGTGGGCCCATTGATAAAAAATCTCCTACTATTGCCTTTACTGTTCTTTAATGGTATTATTTCATGCATTTAAAGTTGATTATGTTTTTCAGGGTGGAAGCCGTTTATCGCCATTTATTTCGTGATCTAATCATCACTTGTCTGTTTTACATATTTTTCGAATGGGTCAATTAGCTCCGTATTGATGGCATTCTACAGTTGTGATCATTTTTGTTGAAGCAAATTTCCTTTGCTTAATAAATCCCTTCTTTTTTGTCTAAAGTGGATAGCCTTGAGCGATTTCCATTACTACGCAGTCCTGTGGCTTTTTTCATTGGGGAATTGAGGGATAAAGACAAGTCCATTTTTAAACCTTACAAGTTCCATTCTAGATAGGGTTTATGGATGTTAATTCATGACATGGACAGAGCAGACTGATATCTGACCCGATGCATAGTTCCTAGCTTCTCTTTCCAGCCAAGCTACATGTTGTCAAATGCGTATATATTGCCAAACTGGACAATTTTTTCTAATCTGGATGTTGTGTTCAACAGGAAGAAAAACATCCTTTTCGAAATCCTCCCCCCTTGTGTTTCTCAGTTGCAAGGCTTATCTATTTTGCAAGAATTCTTCATTTAGACATCTTGGCCACAAGTCTTCAGGGCGTCGTCGTGGCCTGACCCTCGCTGCGTGCCAGCGTTAAAGCTGAAATGCCTGTTGGGATAAGTGTAGAATTTCTTGGATTAATCTTCGATGTGTGACTCCACCGAGAGTCCGGCTCATCAAACGCTGGAGCGAGGAGTGAGCCAGTTGGTCCAGTCTATATCTGCCAAAGGGTTAGAACATTTAATACCGCGCTATGGTCCTGCTCACAACACGCTGCGCCGAGCAGATCTGTGCACCGCTTATTCCCCAACAGTTGGCTTTTGTAGCCGGTGACCTTCTTTGCACCCAACCTGTAATGGTGAAACATGAACGATATTTTCCCACCATTCACCCTGCGCAGAGGATTTCAGCTTCTCATATTGTGGGTGGTTTCTGGCTTCTCTGAGAGCTTAGTGTATGTTACACATGTTAATGCTTAGACTAATGTGCGGAGACTTTAGGTTGCACTTAAAGATACCATTGTGAAATCCCTTAAAGGGCCACCTTACCTATACGTATAGGGATTTTTTTTTTGTGTAAACTACGTATATCATTTACATCGCACCAACATATAGTCCAGTAATGGGCTGAAAGGGGTTGTGTCATGGCAGACATTTGTGGCTGCAGTCAGGTGCCGAAATTTTGGGCAAATTTTTTTTTTAATCCGTATCAGTTTTTAAATTTTTTTTACCTCCAAAATAAAAAAAAAAACACTACAAATACTAATATTGTTTCCTATGTAATCTTTGCAATGGATCTGTTACAAACGGACATTAAACGGAGGATTATGTGTAACCAGGGCCGTGGAGTCGGTAAGCCAAACCTCCGACTCCAACTCCTCAATTTCCGTGACACCAACTCTGACTCCACCAAATGGGCTCAGACTCCATAGCCCTGTGTGTAACATCTACTTTTTGTGCATCCATTTGGTATCTTGGAGGCAAGTCTCCTCCAAAAAACGGAAGAGACTCGTTCCTGCTTTTTTTTTTTATAATGGATATACCTTGAGCTCAGTATCATGTATGGGCATGTTCACGTGTCTGTCTTCTTTTTCTGGAATGAGTGAAAAAAAAAAAAAAAGTCCATTTGTGGATCAAAATTGCACATTTTAAGTCCATGGGTTTTAGGGGGGTTGGAAATTGCATGCAATGAAAATTCATTTAAGGCTGTGTTCACCCTCAGCATTTCATTCTTGCTGCATTTTTTTTCTGCAGCCAAAACCTACTTCATTCACAATGCCTGTTTTGTGGCTTTTTGGTACTTTTTTTTTTTTGTGGGGGTACGGATTTCACTTGCCCTGTATCTACAGTACATCTTTAGTAAAGTTAGTTTTTTTTTCCCACTCTCTCATTGGTTTCCAAGGGTGAAAAAAAAAGCTGGAAGTATTGCCGTGCTATATACAAAGAGCAAAGGAGTACAAAACACCCATATAAAATATCTCAAATATTTTATTATTACTCAATAAAGATATCATATACAAAAAAAAAAGGATTATATGGACAAAGATTTAATAAAGTGAAGGACACAAAGCAAAATAGATCTAACACAAATACTAATAATTATGGACCATTAAAAATGCCAATAATGCAGTGGTATTATATAATGTATAAATATTGCAACACTGTCACAGTACCAGGCAAATAGAATAACAAGCTAAAGTAATTAGTGGCACACAACCGTCACAGCAACAACCCGGTAAACGCCCAGAGCTTCAATAATAAAAACCTAGTACTGGAAAGAAAGTCTCACCCAAATAGGTCCTTGTAAATGGTCAGACCACGCAGCCCCAACGCGCGTTTCGCGTGGGCTTCCTCAGGGGGCTGAGACCTGGTCCATAATTATTTTTGGAACAAAAAAACGCAGCAAAAAATGATACCTGCATTTTGGGTGCTTTTTTTTTCACCAACCAAGTGAATGGGTTGAAAATACACTGAAAGAAGTGACACGCTCTGTTGTGCAAAAAAATATGCAAAGCACAAAATACTGATGACAAAAAGCCAATGTGTGTGCATGAGATTTCTGAGATCTCATAGGCTTTGCTAGCACTGTAAAATGCAGCTGCATAAAAAAAAACCCGCAGCAAAAGCGCCTAGTGTGAACTTAGCCTTATAGTAAAAATAAAAGTCTGAATGAGACTTTACAAGGTTAAGGATCCCCGCTCTCCGTGGTTCCATTTGCTGCACCATCCGGGAACGCAGAGGTACGACCTCCGTGATCAATCATTTCATTGTGCCAGTCGGATAAGTTGTTACTATCTAGGAGCGGGGTGCACTTATTTTTCTTTACCATGATACATAATGACTAGTGATGAGCGAACGTACTCAGATCAGGTGTTATCTGAGCATGCTCGGGTTTTAACCAAGTGACGTCGGCGTTTTGAATAATATGTTCGAGTCTCCGTGGCTGCATGTCTCCTGGCTGTTCGACAGCAAGAACACATCCATAGATTGCCTAACAAACAGACAATCCCTGCGTGTGTTGTGGCTGTTGAACAGCCGCGAGACATGCAACTGTGGAGACTCGAACATATTTTAAACTGTTAAACGCTGCTGAATATGATGGCGCTATATAAATAAAGATTATTATTATTATATTTTTCGAGCACGCCGAAGTCACTCGGTTAGCACCCGAGCATGCTCGCTCATCACGAATAATGACGCAGCACAGAACAGGAAGACGAGGATTGATAATGGGGTTTATACCGGTGCCGATAATTACAAATGGTTTTATTCTGACTCCAAGCAATTTTTCTCTGTCCAAACACGTTGGATAAATTTGTCTGACGCTGTGGCTGCGTCCATTATACTGGGAAATCCTCTTCTTTCCCGGGAGGAGGCTCCGCACTGTGTGATCCCATTTCCACTAAATCTTCCGTGTAATATTTGGCGCCGGCCTCTGGAGCACGGAGCGCACTATTTCTATTATTGTTAACTGTTATACCATGGAAATGATTAGGAAAAATGGCTGGGAGCCTGCAAGCAGTTATGTGTGATCAAAGCCGATGTCTGGGACATGATTGTTTATCTGCATAGTAATCCATACGAATGCCAAGCGCAGGGTTGTACGCGGGCCACCTATGGAGACGCAGATTCTGTACGCTGCACATATGCAGCGCCAATCATTGTGGTGTATATATAGTATATTTGAGCTTTTTAGAGAGGTTTTCTTTCCCCAGGCACAGTTTTGAGGGTTTTTTTTTGTGTTTTGCCTTACTCACTCTGCACAGGTCCAGAGCTACATGGCTGTTATTGGCTGCAGTGTTCATGTCAGGTTAACAGCGCTGCAGCCAATCACTGAGCTCAGCGGTTCTGTGCTGTCATCTTGGTTAGAGGCGATGAGCTCAGTGATTGGTTGCAGCCCTGTCGGTGTGACACCAGCACTGCAGACAGTAACACTGGGAGTAGCGGTGGAAACTTTACGCCGGACGCAAGGAGGGTGAGTAAAGCACGATTTTTGGGCTTTTTTTTTAAAACTGCTTTGTGTTCTTAATTATTTTTTGTGCTTTTGAACAATTTTTTGTGTAAGAAAAAAATGTCTCCTTTTGTAGTTGTGCTCTGCTGTCGCAGTGTAGCTTCTGCTCTCTCATATAGTTTTGTTTCGCCGTCCAAGCAGGTGACGTTTGCCTATTTTCCACTATATATTTCGGCCTAGAGAGTCACTGACCAATAGTCTTCAATTTGACTATTGTTCAGAAAGATCCCCCTCCCCCACCACGGTTATTACTTTATCTTCACATCTCTAGGTCAGAGCCTTCGGACCCGCTACACACACAAATGGAATTATATGAGCCACTGTAAAGCCGCCATACAC
This sequence comes from Oophaga sylvatica, assembly GCA_033576555.1. Taxonomy (NCBI): domain Eukaryota; kingdom Metazoa; phylum Chordata; class Amphibia; order Anura; family Dendrobatidae; genus Oophaga; species Oophaga sylvatica. Next base: position 331,841,960 of record JARQOD010000003.1, read on the forward strand.
ATTAGAATGATTGTTCGGCTGAACGCTATCTCTCACAACGTCCCCATACACAGGAATGCTGGGCTCAGCCGAGTCTCCAGTGTTCTCTAGAGTGGATGATGTCACAGCTCACCTCCTCCTGTACAATGACTGATAACTCTATATAGAGTAGATAACACAGGATCCACCATTTACTATAGGTGATATCACAGCTTACCTCCCTCACTCCTGTACAATGACTATAAACCTCTATATAGAGTAGATAACACAGGATCCACCAACCACAATAGGTGATGTCACAGCTCACCTCCTCCTCCTGTACAATGATTGATAACACCTCTATATACAGTAGATAACACAGGATCCACCATTCACAATAGCTGATGTCACAGCTCACCTCTCTCCTGTACAATGACTGATAACACCTCTATATACAGTAGATAACAGAGGATCCACCATTCACAATAGGTGATGTCACAGCTCACCTCCTCCTCTGTACAATGATTGATAACACCTCTATATACAGTGGATAACACAGGATCCACCATTCACACTAGGTGATGTCACAGCTCACCTCCTCCTGTACAATGACCGATAACACCTCTATATACAGTAGATAACACAGATCCACCATTCACAATAGCTGATGTCACAGCTCACCTCCTCCTGTACAATGACTGATAACACCTCTATATACAGTAGATAACAGAGGATCCACCATTCACAATAGGTGATGTCACAGCTCACCTCCTCCCCTGTACAATGATTGATAACACCTCTATATACAGTGGATAACACAGGATCCACCATTCACAATAGGTGATGTCACAGCTCACCTCCTCCTGTACAATGACCGATAACACCTCTATATACAGTAGATAACACAGAATCCACCATTCACAATAGGTGATGTCACAGCTCACCTCCTCCTGTACAATGACTGATAACACCTCTATATACAGTAGATAACAGAGGATCCACCATTCACAATAGGTGATGTCACAGCTCACCTCCTCCTCCTGTACAATGACTGATAACACCTCATATAAGTAGATAACACAGACAAGGTGATCCCACCAAGTTACACAATAGTGATCGTCACCATCATAGTCACAGCTCACCTCCTCCTGTACAATGACGATAACACCTCTATATACAGTAGATAACAAACCACCCAAGGATCCAGCCACCCTACCATACACTATATGAGTAGATCCACAAATGTGATGTCACAGCTCACCTCCTCCTCCTGTACAATGATGATAACACCTCTATATACAGTAGATAACACAGGATCCACCATCCACAATAGGTGATGTCACAGCTCACCTCCTCCTCTGTACAATGATTGATAACACCTCTATATACAGTAGATAACACAGAATCCACCATTCACAATAGGTGATGTCACAGCTCACCTCCTCCTGTACAATGACTGATAACACCTCTATATACAGTAGATAACACAGGATCCACCATTCACAATAGGTGATGTCACAGCTCACCTCCTCCTCCTGTACAATGACTGATAACACCTCTATATAGAGTAGATAACACAGGATCCACCAACCACAATAGGTGATGTCACAGCTCACCTCCTCCTCCTGTACAATGATTGATAACACCTCTATATACAGTAGATAACACAGGATCCACCATTCACAATAGGTGATGTCACAGCTCACCTCCTCCTGTACAATGACCGATAACACCTCTATATACAGTAGATAACACAGGATCCACCATTCACAATAGGTGATGTCACAGCTCACCTCCTCCTGTACAATGACCGATAACACCTCTATATACAGTAGATAACACAGAATCCACCATACAGAATAGGTGATATCACAGCTCACCTCCTCCTGTACAATGACTGATAACACCTCTATATGCAGTAGACAACACAAGATCCACCAACCACAATAGGTGATGTCACAGCTCACTTCCTCCTCCTCCTGTACAATGTCTGATAACACCTCTATATGACAGAACACGTCTATATACAGATTGCTAGGTAGGAAAACTCCGAACATTAAGGTCATAACAATTGAAAAATAAAAATTAAATGAAGAATGTTTAAAGGAAGAAAAGGGACAAAAAATAGGAGATATAAAAAATATAATATGCATTGAGGTAATATATAAAATTGGTAAATAATGGCACTAGTGGCACATAAGCAATGCCTGCAACCACAAAACACCATATAAAACAACAAAATATACACAGAATAAAGAGCATGGACAGTGTGATACAGGGTAAAAAAACAAAATATAAAAATGATAATATTTTCAAGTATTGCAAGTGGAAACAAACACCATTGTGCTCAAAATATGATTGTACATAGTGTTAATACAGGGATTTATAAGAAGGTATACAATAACCTAGATTGGATCATGTTTTACTGTATTGTATGGTCAAAATCACATTGCCAGGTGTAACAGCATAAGTCCGGACTCCACATGTATAAGAAGGTGGTGCAGGTAAAAAAAAACTTTTAACCTAACATGACTGATGGGAGGATACCTGTACGGTCAGATGAGTGGCTGCAGGAATGCGCACCAACGCGCGTTTTGGAATAATCCTTCGTCAGGGAGTAGCGTCCAGATGGTCCATTATTTACCAATTTTATATATTACCTCAATAAATATTGTATTTTTTATATCTCCTATTTTTTGTCCCCTTTTTCCTTTAAACATTCTTCATGTAATTTTTTTTTTTATTTTTCAATTGTTATGACTTTTATGTTTGGAGTTTTCCTACCTAGCAATCAGTCTCTTATCCGAATGGTTTACCATTCACCTTTTAAGCACGTATACACACATATACCATAATCCACCTCAACTTTGTTTAGATCATAGTGTATACCTCTGCTTTAACGTCTATATACAGTAGATAACATGGGATCAATCATTCACAATAGGTGATCTCACAGCTTGTCACCTCCTCCCCATCCTGTACAATCAGTGATACCACCTACTTATACAGTAGATAACACAGGATCCACCATTCACAATAGGCAACGTCACAGCTCACCTCCTCCTGTACAATGACTGATAACATTTCTATGTACAGTAGATCACACAGGATCCCTCATTCACAATAGGTGATATCAGTCATTGTCATTGTACAGGAGGCTGTGAGCTGTGATAACACCTCTATATATAGTCCATAACACAGGATCCACCATTCACAATAGGTGATATCACAGCTCACCTCCACCTCCTGTACAATGACTGATAACATCTCTATATACAGTAGATAACACAGGATCCACCATTCACAATAGGCAACGTCACAGCTCACCTCCTCCTCCTGTACAATGACTGATAGCAGGTCTATGTACAGTAGATCACACAGGATCCCTCATTCACAATAGGCAACGTCACAGCTCACCACCTCCTCCTGTACAATGACTGATAACATTTCTATGTACAGTAGATCACACAGGATCCCTCATTCACAATAGGTCATATCAATCATTGTACAGGAGGCGGTGAGTTGTGATAACACCTCTATATACAGTCCATAATACAGGATCAACCATTCACAATAGGTGATATCACAGCTCACCTCCTGTACAATCAGTGATACCACCTGCTTATACAGTAGATAACACAGGATCCACCATTCACAATAGGCAACGTCACAGCTCACCTCCTCCTCCTGTACAATGACTGATAACATTTCTATGTACAGTAGATCACACAGGATCCCTCATTCACAATAGGCAACGTCACAGCTCACCACCTCCTCCTGTACAATGACTGATAACATTTCTATGTACAGTAGATCACACAGGATCCCTCATTCACAATAGGTCATATCAATCATTGTACAGGAGGCGGTGAGTTGTGATAACACCTCTATATACAGTCCATAATACAGGATCAACCATTCACAATAGGTGATATCACAGCTCACCTCCTGTACAATCAGTGATACCACCTGCTTATACAGTAGATAACACAGGATCCACCATTCACAATAGGCAACGTCACAGCTCACCTCCTCCTCCTGTACAATGACTGATAACATTTCTATGTACAGTAGATCACACAGGATCCCTCATTCACAATAGGTGATATCAGTCATTGTACAGGAGGCGGTGAGTTGTGATAACACCTCTATATACAGTCCATAATACAGGATCAACCATTCACAATAGGTGATATCACAGCTCACCTCCTGTACAATCAGTGATACCACCTGCTTATACAGTAGATAACACAGGATCCACCATTCACAATAGGCAACGTCACAGCTCACCTCCTCCTGTACAATGACTGATAACATTTCTATGTACAGTAGATCACACAGGATCCCTCATTCACAATAGGTGATATCAGTCATTGTCATTGTACAGGAGGCTGTGAGCTGTGATAACACCTCTATATATAGTCCATAGCACAGGATCCACCATTCACAATAGGTGATATCACAGCTCACCTCCACCTCCTGTACAATGACTGATAACATCTCTATATACAGTAGATAACACAGGATCCACCATTCACAATAGGCAACGTCACAGCTCACCTCCTCCTCCTGTACAATGACTGATAGCAGGTCTATGTACAGTAGATCACACAGGATCCCTCATTCACAATAGGCAACGTCACAGCTCACCACCTCCTCCTGTACAATGACTGATAACATTTCTATGTACAGTAGATCACACAGGATCCCTCATTCACAATAGGTCATATCAATCATTGTACAGGAGGCGGTGAGTTGTGATAACACCTCTATATACAGTCCATAATACAGGATCAACCATTCACAATAGGTGATATCACAGCTCACCTCCTGTACAATCAGTGATACCACCTGCTTATACAGTAGATAACACAGGATCCACCATTCACAATAGGCAACGTCACAGCTCACCTCCTCCTCCTGTACAATGACTGATAACATTTCTATGTACAGTAGATCACACAGGATCCCTCATTCACAATAGGCAACGTCACAGCTCACCACCTCCTCCTGTACAATGACTGATAACATTTCTATGTACAGTAGATCACACAGGATCCCTCATTCACAATAGGTCATATCAATCATTGTACAGGAGGCGGTGAGTTGTGATAACACCTCTATATACAGTCCATAATACAGGATCAACCATTCACAATAGGTGATATCACAGCTCACCTCCTGTACAATCAGTGATACCACCTGCTTATACAGTAGATAACACAGGATCCACCATTCACAATAGGCAACGTCACAGCTCACCTCCTCCTCCTGTACAATGACTGATAACATTTCTATGTACAGTAGATCACACAGGATCCCTCATTCACAATAGGTGATATCAGTCATTGTACAGGAGGCGGTGAGTTGTGATAACACCTCTATATACAGTCCATAATACAGGATCAACCATTCACAATAGGTGATATCACAGCTCACCTCCTGTACAATCAGTGATACCACCTGCTTATACAGTAGATAACACAGGATCCACCATTCACAATAGGCAACGTCACAGCTCACCTCCTCCTCCTGTACAATGACTGATAACATTTCTATGTACAGTAGATCACACAGGATCCTTCATTTACAATAGATGATATCAGTCATACTCATTTTGCAGGAGGTGAGCTGTGATAACACCCTATACAGCAGATAGCACAGGATCCATCATCTCACCTCCTCCTCCCTTCACAATGCCCTTTGACAAGATTAGAGCATGCCCAGTTTACACTTCTATACAAATAGGGTCTCAAACACTCTTTTGCTGCTAATCTCCACTTGAATAAATTTTACCTAAAAACCTGACATAAATAGGTCATTTTCTGACGACACATTCCCTTTCAGAGACACTAATAATCATTTTCTGCTGAATAGCTGACGTATCCCCGGCAGTTCTGCTCTACCCCGGGGCAGGTGCCGCTCGTCATACTGATAGACGTGGTACTCGGCTAAATATAAGTGGTGGTTAGCGCGACCTGCGAGCCGCGAGGAATGTTTTCTGCAGGAAGATAGTAATTTGGAAAGCTCAGAGTGCTGCGGCCACTGGGTGCCAGATAGCCCGTCTGGAAGAAGCAGACATGTGAGGGTTATTCATCCGGCGGCCATGACGCCACTGATTGGAGGCAGCGCGGACTTTCTGCACAGCACATGTCTGATGCGGCTTTCACCACGGCTCTGCACCCGCTCGCCGACGTCTCACACACACGAGTCATGTCATCTTCCCTCCCTTTTTGGCTCTGAGCTAAAATAAATGTTTAGTGGTTTTGTCCCGACTGCCTGAGTGAATTTGCTGTAAAAACTTTTGTATTTCAACATAAATTGCCAGAAATGAGACGAGTGAATCACACATGTCACCGCTTTGTGGAGCAGTCATCGAGGTCTGCGGCTGCGCTCATTCATCAGTGACAGACATGATGGTCTCTGTATTACCACACGTCCTTATACACAGATGGAGAAGGTTTGCCACATTTTCTAGCTTGTCAGAACAGTTTGGGTCTGCAAAGCGCGTTGTCAAACACCTGGCGCCTCCATCGTTCAGCTCCGATGCACAGGGCGTACAGGGCGAGAATACACTGTGTGGTGGCCAATCTCCGGTACTGCGGCTCCGCTCTTATTCACTTCAATAGGAGCTGAACTGCAGTTCTTGGCAGCGGGCACTACACAGTGTACAGGGCTGGGCTGTTTCGGTCCCGTACGTTGTGATCAAAGGCGTCATGTGCACAAAGCTTCAGGGAGAGCGACTCATTTGGATAAGTGGCGTCCTAATGGGAATTTTTTACTTATTCCCAGTTGTTAAAATAGCGCCATCCTATTCCACAGCGCTGTACAGAAAGTGCCATGACTTCCATAGAGCTCACAATCTAATTTCCCTAAGGACTCATTCAGACGTCTAATTTTCACATACGAGTCCACGATTTTCACGGATAGCGCTCACACCAGTGTTATTCTATGGGGCCATTCAGATGTCCACGGAAAAACGCAGAGACATGTCTGATTTAGATCCAAGGGTCGGATCAAATTAGTAAATTCAAATCCCTGGGTCTGTGAAAAAAAATGGAGAGCACTTAGATGACATCAGAGTAGGGTCCAATTTTCACCGACTGTCAGAACAGAGAAGATGGAGAAACTTTTCTTTTTACTTCTCCGCATACGAGAAAAACGGATGACGGTCGGAGAACACGCTGATCAAAGTCTGATCAGAATCGGACCACTTTTCTGGTACCTGGGAAAATCCGATGTGTGAATGAGCCCTAACTTTATAGAAACCCAATTAACCCATCAATAGAAGGATGACATACAAATTCCAAACACATTGATTTTACAGGGGAAATAAGACCATATATGTAAACACATAGAAACCGCTCCAAAAATTTTTTCTTTTTTATTTTATTTCCATCGTAGATCATATATTACATCCTCTGCATTATTACCTCAGTGCAATTTTGGGCGGTTGTTTTAACAACAGGTTCACTATACTTGTACTTTTATGCATACTTGAAGTTTTAACTTTTCAAGAACTTTCTCCCTCCGCGGTGGGCTCCTCTACATAACTTCAAAAGTGGTTTAAACCCTAATGGCTTTGTAAGTAAACCGAAGAAGTATGTGTGTCACACACCTGTGCACGCCGCCACGCTTGGCCGTCCTTGCGGTATTTATTTTATTCTAACCCTCTTGTGCTGTAGACACAATGGGTGAACTGTGGCGCCGACATTTCCAATAAGATGCGCTGAAACAACGTGTTTAATGAATCAAATTTAAAGACTCGCAGAAAAGCTTTTCTTTTCCCAAAATTCCAATGTGAAAAAACATTTTCTCCTTCCACTTTCCCTCATCCTCCATTTGCAGCGACTTGATACAAGCACTTCGCCTCAAGAATATCTCCATTGAACGCGTCGTTCTTCCATGTTTTATCCGTGACATTTTTGCCGTCCGGATACACAATGCACACAGCTGTTTGCATGAAATCTCATTTGCATAAGTGATATTTAAAAAAAATAAAATGGAAGATTTTGCGTGAGTTGGAAACATGTCCATGGTTGTTTGATGTGTCCTCAATAGAGATCTAGTGATAATTTACATTGTACATTTAATTGCTCCCGCAAAAGTCATTTCCAGACCACTTCACAGAGTTTACTGCTGTGATGAACCCTGGTCCAGAAAAAGGCAGAAAAAAAGTTCTCATAAATCTTCATAATTTGACAGTATTTTCCTCCCTCTTCCCTGCACTGAGATACTGCGTAAAACCACCAGCCATTGATTCTGCCCTTGGCAAAGTCTTAAGGGTATGCCACACTGAACAATATCGCTAACGGGATCGCTAAAAAACGTCACTATTTAGCGATCCCGTTAGCGATGTTGTTCAGTGCGGCAGCTGCCAGCGACGAGCTTCCTGCTGTGATCTCGCTTGTCGCTGGAATCGTTCCGGACCCTATTTTCTCGTCGGCGCTCCCGCTGGGTAAGTATATATCGCTAGTGTGGCACCTTTTCTTAGCGATTTAGCGGTACTTTTGTACCGCTAAAGTCGTTAAGAAGATCGCTAACGGCGATAGCGTCGTTAACTATATCGCTAAATGTGGCCGCACTTTTAGCGATATAGAAACAATCCCGCTAGCGATCGCATTAGTATGCGTCGTTATCGTGATCGCTAGCGGGATTGTTTAGTGTGGCAGTACCTTTACAGGGAACACATTTATCTCCAAAGAGATCTGTCACCAGACAACTGTCTGTAAATTCTAGTAAAGATAAGCTGGGGGGAAAATCTACCCAAGGAGGGACGCCAGGGTGGGTAATGGGCCCGTTGGAAGATCAGCTCTCTTGGCTACACATGGAGGTAGACATAGGTACACTGTCCCTTTAAATATTCTGTTGGTTTATTATACATGTGGCATAAACCAACATGAAGTGAAAATAAACACGGCTCTTTGGTAAAAACAAAATGGGGTACAGTCTCTGCGTCTGCTGTGATCTGCGCGCTCAGGATAACAACCACACAGCTTTTCCTTCCCACGACACTAAGCTCCTCTCTCCAGCCCTACTGAACACTGACTGCCTCTGCCGAATATTTAAGCCTCGGACCACACCCTTGGGTGGAGATAAGGTGGACAACCTCCCACCCGCTATATGGTTGTCCACAAAAACTCAGCCCTTCAACAAAATGGCTATTTAACAGCTCACAACACTTCATGTGTTGGAGGATAACTTCTGGGTTTTAAATCACTGAAGCCATTATCCTCAGCAAAACATATCTGCCTTCCAGCACCTTGTCAGTGACTTTGCCACATATCCCCCCCTGCCCAAAGCTTGGGGGTTTTGACACCTTCACTCACTATACAAGGGAGTCTGGACAGGGCATCTGCTCTACCACTTCCCTTAGTGACCTGATATAGCAGCTCCCCATTTAAAGCAAATTGTAGAAACTAGGTGTCAGCCCAAGGCTCTCAAGCAACCCCATTTATCACAGTCACATTGTCAAATGCCCCTTTTAGATACTGCATTTGTACAGTCCCAAAATTTCCCCCAGACACACCCAGTTCAGGAATCTCAGCTTCACTGGTCACCATCTCTTCCTCATTACCAGCCAGGACACACAAGGGGAACTCATCCACCTCCCATTGGGACAGGGTGTCATCATGGTTGAACTGGTTCCTGTCTGAGTCACTTTGTATCCCCGAGTTCCACCATAAGTCCCAGAACAGGCTAAAGTCCCGCCCTATTATCACCCGGTTTAGTAGGTCCTTAACCACCCTGATCTCATGCGACTCAGCCCCATAGTTAGCTTTCATAGTCACTCTGGCAATGGGGTAGTCCTTGGCATTCCGTGAATACAACGAACGTCGCTTGTTTTTCGGGGATCAGCTGGTGAGGGAGTGTTGCCCTTATCAGGGTCACCAAACTCCCCGAGTCCAAGAGTCCTGATACCAGTACCCCATTTATTGTTATGGGACATACCTTCAGCTCCTCACAGGCCTGATAGTCCACACTGCAGGCTGGATAGGCATAGTATGAACAGCGCCTCCCTAGGCTGCAGTCCATCTGTTCTGCGGACATAGGACAATGGGTGGCTATGTGTTCAGGACCATGACATCTCCAGCATAACAAGTGAGTCGCTCGGCCAGGGCTTGTGGGGTACTCGGCACCGAGCCCGTTCACTGCTATGGGGGATGTCACGGGTAGCGCAGCTCGGTCCGTGGCCCTGGGCACTCAGTGAAAAGGGGGATATTTACAGGGGATTATAGGTTTGTAGAAATGTTCGTGACGCCACCTGTGGTTCCTGGTCAGGGTGACCAACGCTGCAGGGTAGATCCTCTGAGAGGTTGTTACTGGGCAGCAAGGTGTTAAGTCTTCCACAGGCAAGACTGATCCCTCAGGGTATATGGCGGTGTAGGGGTGCAGGAGCAATAAGGCAGACACACACAAGAAAGTCTCTTTCTGTACCTTTAATGATGGTAGATGCAGGCACGTCCCGGGAAGCTGTCAGGGTGGAGGATGCACATCCAGTAATCCCACTGAGTAGGTGTAGGGCCTCCGTACTCCTTTATGTGTGTGAGTTTCTGACCTGTATAGAACAAAGTCTAACTCTGTCTTCTCAGCTACGCCTGGCTGACCTTGTGGTGGAGCCTTCTCTTGGACAGAACTAAGTCTCTAATGGTTGGCCTACCAGACTCCTGTTCTTCCTGACCCGGTTACGTATCAGCACTGTAGGGCCCCTGCGACCTGAAGTCCAGCAGGGTCTCCGGTTTCTCCTACTAGTCGTGAAGAAGCTAGCAAGCTCGGACCTGGTGTCCGGTAGTGCAGAGCATAGGTAAGCGATCAATGCAGTTTCAACCCCTGACGCTCTCTTCTTTCTTCCACTTGCCTTTCGTCCTACTATAACCTTTAACATAAGCACAAGTAACAGTAGATGGCAGTTTCTTCCACATTTCTTCTACTAACAAGCCAACAGCTAGCCAACTCCCAGCTAGGCTGCCTGACAAGCTCTCTCTGCTGTCTCTCTCTCAACTCATCTGAAACTCCCCTGCTGTTCTCCCCACTACCCTTATATATCTCTTGATACTCTCCAAGGGCTCCCTCTGGTGGCTCCAGGGAAATGTGAAGTGTGAATGCATATCGGGTTATTATGTGGGTTTACCTTTTGTACATCCTCCAGGGTAACATGTGGCCTAGAGCGCAGCTGGGCTACACATCCCCCCCTAGTTATTATCAGCACTCCTGGGCTGAAAAAGAAACAATTTTTATAACAACAACAATAAACAGTAACTCATCCCTTGCGGGAGGTAAGGACACTTTGAACGTTGCAATAAATACAAAATAGAAAACACTCTCAAATGCACATATGCACAAGATTCTTGTGGAGGACCCGCACCAAACCTCCCACGATGGTCCTGGGTGGGCTGCAGGACTTCTCTGCTGCAGACCTCACTCAAGGCCACACCATACGGGTTTTGCTTCAGAGGTAGATATGGTTTACGTAAAACCAAGATGGGGCACCAGGTGCCAACTATTTACAATACAGTTCTTGTGCTGTAAGAGTCCACAGCACGCAGTCCACATTATCAAAACCACATTATCAAAACCACATTACCCAACTGGGGTACACTACTTCAAGCATTATCATGTAAACATTTTTACATAAAGTGCAATTTCTAAACTTTTCTGGCAACTTTGTACATGACAGTAAACCCTGTCCGGGATGGCAGCATCTTCCATACCTGGGGCTGGAAGCACACTGTGCGTTCTGTAACACATCACCATCAAGTCATGTCCTGCTACCGGTGTCTGGGTAGCCACAGTTCTCTTTTCAATCTTTATTCTGCGACTTCCTGGAGGCCTGACAGGTGCCTCTCCAAAGCTTAGGCTCTGCAGGTCGCACAGGCTTGGCTCAGCAGGGGACGCTCTTGCAGTCGCTGCGCTCTGCAGCGTTTCAAAGGGTGACGCAGGTGCACGGACTGGCTCAGTAGAGGGCGCACTAGCAGCCGCTGCGCTCTGCAGCGTTGCAGAATAGGACGCAGGTGCGCGGCCGGGCGCTGGTGTGGCTGGGGCCTGGGACGCTGAGACGCGGGGTGCGTTTCCTTCTTCAGGGACTGGGTCGCTGACTCTGGAGACGTTCAGGGCATACCACCCCTTAAGCCCCCAATGCCGCGTGTAGGAGACTACATCCCCTATCAACAGATCCCTGCCCGGGTGCCCTTCAGGTAGGTGAGACTCCACATCCCTGCGGTTAACAAAGACTTCCTGGTACAGGCCGGGTTCGTGGATGAACCCCAGCCTCCCTGGAGTTTAAAGTCTCGTATGGCCCCCTGGCGCCGCGGTTCCCGGAGCGTACCTTTATCTCGCCGGACGATCTCCTTGTCCGCAAGATCCTGCTCCCGGTACCTCTGGTGAAGCCGCTGCGCCTCACGCTGCTCCCGCTGCTGCCGCTCCTCATGCTCTCGGCGTCGCCACTCGTTCTCCTTCTGGGCGGCGTACTCCACATCGTCCAGGAGCTCCATCTCTTCCCAGTCGATCTCCATCGCTTGTGGCTGGGTTTCTTCCGGCGTCCCTACCGGGGGACTGCATTCCGCTGCGGCCTCTGGTTCCAGGCCTGGCATTCCGGTCCGGGCAAGGCCTCCTCAGCCTCCTCTCCTCCCGCCGCGTCCTCGCGGGGTCAGGTACAGCTCTTTTGGGGCCGGCCTCCGATTCTTCTTCAGCCGCTGGTTCCAGTGGTGGTGCGGGTGGCAGTTGCGCATCCAGGGGGGAGAGCAGCCGGTCCCACTGCAGCCGCAGTTTCAGGGCACGCCAGCTCCGCTCCATCGCCTCCATCTCTGCACGGTGTCGGGCCACATCCCTCAGCGCCGCATCCACCTCCTCCACTCTATGCATCATTTTGTCGTCCTCCTGACCTGGGGAAGGTTCGAGCACAGGCTGCACTTCTTCAGGGGAACGGGGTCTGCGCACCGCCATCCCCCCACACAGTGACTCCTGTCCTTCCGCCATCTCACGCCAGGCCAGACTGTGCTTCCCATCCAGAACAATCTGGTCTTTTTCGTGGAGGCGGGACTTTCGCTTTCTCTTCCTTGCACTCAGGATGAAGAGGAGGCGGATCTCTCTTGCAGTAGGGCATGCTCTGACATTGTAGTAGCACTTGGATAGGGCGGCCATAACTTTCACGCCACAGGGGGGGTACGCCCACGAATACACGCCCTACTTCTTCACCAGCACCTCAGGGCGCGAATATGGCGGCAAAATGGCGGAAAATGGCACCAAAAATCACAAAACAGCAACACAGTTTTTTGCACAAAAACAGTCCATTCAGGCACACAGGACTCACATATAGCGAGCTTCTTATCCTGTTCGTAACGCCAAAAATGAGTCGCTCGGCCAGGGCTTGTGGGGTACTCGGCACCGAGCTCGTTCACTGCTATGGGGGATGTCACGGGTAGCGCAGCTCGGTCCGTGGCCCTGGGCACTCACTGAAAAGGGGGATATTTACAGGGGATTATAGGTTTGTAGAAATGTTCGTGACGCCACCTGTGGTTCCTGGTCAGGGTGACCAGCGCTGCAGGGTAGATCCTCTGAGGGGTTGTTACTGGGCAGCAAGATGTTAAGTCTTCCACAGGCAAGACTGATCCCTCAGGGTATATGGCGGTGTAGGGGTGCAGGAGCAATAAGGCAGACACACACAAGAAAGTCTCTTTCTGTACCTTTACTGATGGTAGATGCAGGCACGTCCCGGGAAGCTGTCAGGGTGGAGGATGCACATCCAGTAATCCCACTGAGTAGGTGTAGGGCCTCCGTAATCCTTTATGTGTGTGAGTTTCTGACCTGTATAGAACAAAGTCTAACTCTGTCTTCTCAGCTACGCCCGGCTGACCTTGTGGTGGAGCCTTCTCTTGGACAGAACTAAGTCTCTAATGGTTGGCCTACCAGACTCCTGTTCTTCCTGACCCCGGTTACGTATCAGCACTGTAGGGCCCCTGCGACCTGAAGTCCAGCAGGGTCTCCGGTTTCTCCTACTAGTCGTGAAGAAGCTAGCAAGCTCGGACCCGGTGTCCGGTAGTGCAGAGCAGAGTAAGCGATCAATGCTGTTTCAACCCCTGACGCTCTCTTCTTTCTTCCACTTGCCTTTCGTCCTACTATAACCTTTAACATAAGCACAAGTAACAGTAGATGTCAGTTTCTTCCACACTTCTACTAACAAGCCAACAGCTAGCCAACTCCCAGCTAGGCTGCCTGACAAGCTCTCTCTGCTGTCTCTCTCTCTCAACTCATCTGAAACTCCCCTGCTGTTCTCCCCACTACCCTTATATATCTCTTGATACTCTCCAAGGGCTCCCTCTGGTGGCTCCAGGGAAATGTGAAGTGTGAATGCATATCGGGTTATTATGTGGGTTTACCTTTTGTACATCCTCCAGGGTAACATGTGGCCTAGAGCGCAGCTGGGCTACACACAAGTCTTTACCAGCAGCCTTTGCAACCACTCACCGACCACTTGGGACCTCAAACTCCCTCCAGTGGTGGCTCTACTACCCCTCTTCTGGGAATTGGGCAACACCTGAGTAAACCAGTATGCGGATGCAACACCACCCATCTTCCTTAGTAAACTCTCGACCACCTGGTACCTTTCTACCTTTCATCCGCATTTTGGGGATCCTCCTGGGCAACCCAGGCTCTGGCTGCAACCACTTCTGTACTAGGTGCATCAAATCGAACATTTGGGAGCAAGGAGGTTTATCACCGCAATATGCCCTGTGGTGGACCCTTTGCGCTCAGACAGACATAGTCACCTCTGAGTGTGCCAGCATCTCAGTTTTTAGTTTGGCATATTCCCAGGCATCTTGTAAGACCAGGTCATAATAAACCTTCTGTGGCTCGCCAGTTAGATAGGGGGCCAGCATGTCCACCCACTCGTCTGGTGGTAGTTTCTAGCACTCTGCTAACCACTCAAAAACAGTCAAAAATTCTTCCACATCATCCTTTAGGGTCATCTTTTTCATCACTCGTCTTACCACCTTCCAGACATATGTGTCATCACCTTGACTTGAAAGAGGGGTGGTTTCTCTGCTGCTGACATCCCCTACCAGAAGTTACATCTTCCTTGCTGCTGTTGGATCTGCTACCTCAGGAGTTTATTTGTCTCCTGCTATAACTGCATCTGCTTTCAGTGCTGCTGTTGGCTTAGGATCGGGAACTTGATCAGCTCCTCCTCAGACCAAA
This sequence comes from Oophaga sylvatica, assembly GCA_033576555.1. Taxonomy (NCBI): domain Eukaryota; kingdom Metazoa; phylum Chordata; class Amphibia; order Anura; family Dendrobatidae; genus Oophaga; species Oophaga sylvatica. Next base: position 331,857,113 of record JARQOD010000003.1, read on the forward strand.
CCCCAGAGTGGAGATAAGGTGGACAACCTGCCACCCGCTCCATAGTTGTCCACAAAAACCCAGCCCTTCAAGAAAATGGCTATTTAACCCCTCTCAACACTTAATGTGCTAGTCGAAAACTTCTGGGTTTTAAATCACTGAAGCCATTATGCTCAGCGAAACATATATCCCTTCCAGCACCTTGCCACAGCCCTCAAACTATCACACCATTTATTGCATAGAAATTGTTTAGGCCGCCATGGGCTCCAGGGTCAGGGTACATCCGCAACCTTTGCTCTACATCCGATACTTTTCTTATTAGCTTACATTAATAGCTTATTCTGACCTCATACAGATATCCTTTTTTCATGCATGTGTTCTGCCTGAGATTTTTACAGATACCCCTAATTTATAGGGCCATTCACATGGCCAGGTTTTTTTTTGCAAATAATGTTAATGCAAAAAAAAAAAAGGTTTACCATCCAAATCAACTGGTCTGTGGAAAAAAAAACTGACTGCACATGCATGGATGTCATCTACTGTAGGTCTCCATTTTTTAACTGTTAGAAAAAAAATCCTTGTTTTACTCACCCTCCCCAGTTCCACATTGACACAGTGAGCCTGTCCGCTACTCAGAGCCACTGATCTCACGGATTGGCTGCAACACTGTTGATGTGATGTCAGCTTTGCAGAAAATACCAGATACCCAGACACCAGGAGCAGTGGCGGACACTCAGTTTTGGACCCAGGGAGGGCAAGTTACATAGTAATATAGTAACATACAGTCATGGCCAAAAGTTTTGAGAATGACACAAATATTATATTTTCACATGATCTGCTGCCCTCTGGTTTTTATGTGTGTGTTTGACAGATGTTTTTATCACAGACAGAAATATAATTGCAAACATATGAGTAACAAAAGCTTATATTGACAGTTAGAATGAGTTAATGCAGCACGTCAATATTTGCAGTGTTGACCCTTTTTCTTCAGGACCTCTGCAATTCTCCCTGGCATGCTCTCAATCAACTTCTGGACCAAATCCTGACTGATAGCAGTCCATTCTTGCACAATCAATGCTTTCATTTTGTCAGAATTTTTAGGTTTTTGTTTGTCCACCCGTCTCTTGATGATTGACCACAAGTTCTCAATGGGATTAAGATCTGGGGAGTTTCCAGGCCATGGACCCAAAATCTCTATGTTTTGTTCCCTGAGCCATTTAGTTATCACCTTTGCTTTATGGCAAGGTGCTCCATCATGCTGGAAAAGGCATTGTTGATCGCCAAACTGCTCTTGGAGGGTTGGGAGAAGTTGCTCTTGGAGGACATTCTGGTACCATTCTTTATTCATGGCTGTGTTTTTAGGCAAGACTGTGAGAGAGCCGATTCCCTTGGCTGAGAAGCAACCCCACACATGAGTGGTTTCAGGATGCTTAACAGTTGGCATGAGACAAGACTGGTGGTAGCGCTCACCTTGTCTTCTCCGAATGAGGCGTTTTCCTGATGTCCCAAAAAATCGAAAAGGGGATTCTGTTATGTTTCGGTAGCTGAGGAGTGCAGGTAAAAAAGGCAATACACCAGAGAAGTTGGAATCTATGAGATTGCAGTACCCTGACTAACCACCACAACTAGAGGCAGCCGTGGAGCGTTCCTACGTTGGTCCTAGACGCCTCGTCACAGCTTGAGAAACTAACTACACCTAAAGATAGAAAGAGGAAAGCTATCTGCCCGGAGCAGATCCCCAAAGAACATAGAAAGCCCCCAAACATGTAATGGCGGTTAGACAAGATGAAATACTGACACAAACAGAAAATAGTATGAGCAAACGTTGGGGCCCAAACTACCTAAATAGAAAAGGATAGGAAGGGCACTTACTGCAATCCCAGAAAACCCTGAAAAGCACCAACTCTACTAATTTCAAAATCACCTGAGATCACACGACCTCTACCACCTAAATTAGTTCTCTGGTGTAACAAAATCAAAACAGCAGCCACTGAAAAAACTGGAAAAAGCAAAAGTACAAACATCAGTGGCTGAACTAAGCTGAGAGGGCAAAAGCCCCCGGAGGGGACCCTGAAGGCCCCCACAGAAGTGCAGGACAAAATGCAAAAATCAAGCACAAAAACAAAAAGAAGAAAATGTCTTATCTGTTAGCAGGAGATGCAGACACGACACAGCAGGCTACAAAGGAAACAGGACTCAAGGATTGAGACCAGAACAATTGATCACCGGCAACCCTGATGGGAAGGCGACTCCCTTATATAAGACCAGTCAGTAACACCTGATTCCCACTCCTCACAATCTTCACTGGACAGTCCAGTACCGCTTGTAACCACCAGAGGGAGCCTCTACTCAGAACTCATTTCAAGTCCATTCACAACAGTACCCCCCCTTGAGGAGGGGTCACCGAACCCTCACTTGAGAAACCAGGTCGGTCAGGATGAGTTCTATGATACGCACGGATGAGTCTCCTAGCATGGATGTCCGAAGCAAACACCCAAGAATTGTCTTCCTGACCATAACCTCTCCACTTAACCAAATACTGGAGTTTCCGTCTAGAAAAACGAGAATTCAATATTTTCTCAACCACAAACTCCATATTGCCCTCAACCAGAACAGGGTCAGGAGGCAAAGCAGTAGGAACCACTGGCTCAACAAACCTCTTCAACAAGGACTTGTGGAACACGTTATGGATCTTAAATGTCCCTGGAAGAAGCAAACGAAAAGAAACAGGATTAAGAATCTCCATGATCTTATAAGGTCCAATGAACCTAGGCTTAAATTTAGGAGATGCCACTCTCATAGGAATATTTTTTGAGGACAACCAGACCAAGTCCCCCACTTTAAACCGAGGACCATCAGTCCTATGCCGGTTAGCAAACCGCTGGGCCCTCTCCTGAGAGAGAGACAACCTCTCCACTACCTGGTCCCAAATCTGTTGCATATGCTCCACAACAGAGTCAACACCTGGACAGACAGAAGCCTCCGTCTGTCCTGAAGAAAATCGAGGGTGAAACCAGAATTACAGAAAAATGGAGACATCAAAGTGGCAGAGCTAGCCCTATTATTAAGAGCAAACTCAGCCAAAGGCAAAAAAGAGACCCAGTCATCCTGATCAGCAGACACAAAGCATCTTAGATAAGTCTCCAATGTCTGGTTTGTTCTCTCAGTTTGACCATTGGTCTGAGGATGAAACGCCGAGGAGAAAGACAATTGAACACCAAGTTTAGAACAAAAGGTCCTCCAAAATCTGGAAACAAACTGGACTCCTCTGTCAGACACAATGTTCTCAGGAATGCCGTGTAAACGAACCACGTGCTGAAGGAACAAAGGCACCAATACAGAGGAGGAAGGCAACTTAGGTAATGGCACAAGATGTATCATCTTGGAAAACCTATCACAAATCACCCAGATGACGGTCATTCTCTGAGAAACAGGGAGGTCGGAAATGAAATCCATAGAGATATGGGTCCATGGTCTCTTGGGCACAGGCAATGGCATCAACAAACCACTAGAGCGAGAGCAAGGCTTGGAGCGAGAGCAAGTCCCGCAGGACTGCACAAATTCCCTGACATCACGAGACAAGGTAGGCCACCAAAAGGACCGACTAACCAAGTCTCTGGTACCAAAAATTCCGGGATGCCCAGCCAACGCGGAACAATGAATCTCAGACATCACACTCTTTTTCCACTGGTCCGGGACAAATAATTTACCAACAGGGCAGCGCTCGGGCCTATCCTCCTGACACCCCTCCAGAGCAAGTCTCAAATTGGGTGAGATGGCGGAAAGAACTACACCCTCTTTCAAAATAACAGAAGGATCAGATAACTCAGGAGAGTCCGCAAGGAAACTCCTCGAGAGGGCATCCGCCTTAACATTCTTAGTGCCAGGAAGAAAGGAAACCACAAAATTAAAACGTGTGAAAAACAAGGCCCACCTGGCCTGTCTAGGATTGAGTCGCTTGGCAGATTCCAGATAAACCAGATTCTTATGGTCCGTAAGGACCACCACCTGATGTTTGGCTCCCTCCAGCCAATGTCTCCACTCTTCAAAAGCCCACTTCATGGCCAGTAACTCCCGATTACCCACGTCATAATTACGTTCAGTAGGAGAAAATTTTCGAGAGAAAAAGGCACAAGGGTTACTTTTAGAGGTCTCTGGATCTTTTTGGGACAAAACGGCACCTGCCCTAATTTCAGAGGCATCAACCTCCACCTGAAATGGCAGAGAAACATCAGGCTGCCGTAGAACAGGAGCAGAAGTGAATCTCTGCTTAAGTTCCTGAAATGCAGAGACTGCCTCAGGAGGCCAATTCACCACATCAGAACCCTTTCTGGTCAAATCAGTCAATGGTTTAACAATAACCGAGAAATTACCAATAAATTTACGATAAAAATTGGCAAAAATCTTTGAAGAGCCTTTAATGAAGTAGGTTGGACCCAATCACAGATGGCCTGAACCTTGACCGGGTCCATTTCAATAACAGATGGGGACAAAATGAATCCCAGAAATGAGATCCTCTGTACGCCAAAAAGACACTTTGATCCCTTCACATACAGACAATTCTCTCTCAAAATCTGGAATACAGTTCGAACATGTTTCACATGAGAGTCCCAGTCATTAGAAAAAATCAAGATATCATCCAAATAAACAATCAGAAATTTATCCACAAAATCCCTGAAAATGTCATTCATGAAGGACTGGAAGACAGAAGGAGCATTAGTGAGCCCAAAGGGCATCACAAGGTACTCAAAATGCCCCTCAGGGGTATTGAATGCCGTCTTCCATTCATCCCCGTGCTTAATGCGAATAAGGTTATATGCCCCCCTGAGGTCAAGCTTGGTAAACCAAGTAGCGTTTTTCACCCTGGAAAACAGGTCAGAAATCAAAGGTAACGGGTATTGATATTTTACAGTAATATTGTTCAAAAGACGATAATCAATACACGGCCTTAATGAACCATCCTTTTTGGCCACAAAAAAAAACCGGCACCTAAGGGTGAAGAGGATGGTCTGATATGACCCTTCTCCAATGATTCCTTGATATAAGACCGCATAGCGTCATGTTCAGGAACAGACAAGTTAAAAAGGCGACCTTTAGGGAATTTACTACCAGGCACTAATTCAATAGCGCAGTCATAGCTCCTATGGGGAGGCAAGGATGCAGATTTACTTTCACTAAACACATCAGAAAAATCAATCAAAAAGTCAGGAACATCCTGAGCCTGGGGGGAGGCAGAAAAAACAGGAGTGTTGGTATTAACACATTGGCAGCCCCAACTGGTTACAGACACAGATTTCCAATCCAAAACAGGATTATGAGACTGCAACCAAGGGAAGCCCAGTACGATAATATCATGCAGATTATACAGAACCAAAAATTTACAGCACTCCTGATGATCAGGTTCAACCCTCATTATCACCTGAGTAGAGAACTGAGGTTTATTCTCAGCCAAAGGGGTAGAATCGATCCCCAGTAGGGGAATAGACTTCTGTAGGGGTATCAAGGGAAACCCACAACGTTTAGCAAAATCATAATCCATCAGGTTAATAGCTGCTCCAGAATCAACGAAAGCCTGAGCAGAAAATGAGGACAGAGAGCATATCAGAGTGACAGTTAATAAAAACTTAGTCTGAACACTACCCAAGACAACTGAGCGTGCAAAACGTCTTCCCCGCTTAGGACAGACTGAAATAGCATGAGAGGCATCACCACAGTAGAAACATAACCCATTGCGCTTTCGAAACTCATGACGCTGTGCCCCAGACACCACTCTATCACACTGCATGGGTTCAGAAGCAGGTTCACAAGGCAACACCATTCCACGCATACTTCTCCGCTCACGCAAACGTCTGTCAATTTGAATCGCTAATGACATAGAATCATTGAGACCAGAGGGGACAGAGAATCCCACCATAACATCCTTTACATCAGGGATGTCAAAGTCAAACACACCGAGGGCCAAAAAAAAAAATTTGCTACAAGCCGAGGGCCGGACTGACGCCGGCCCTGCTACCGGTGCATTGTGGGAAATGTAGTGTTGGTGCCAGGGCCGGCTCCAGGTTTTTATGGGCCCCGGGCGAAAGAGCCTCAGTGGGCCCCTTTAACACAGACCACGATTCATGATGCACAGATACAGCAGAGAAATATGGGTACAGTACAACGCCAAATACTTCTCTTCTTCCATTACATGAGTGAAATCTATTGTAAATTGTACAATAGCTCAAAAACCGCCAAATCCTCACAGCGCACAGAACAGACTGGACAGTACAGTCCTCCATACAATATTATGGGCACCACAGTCTCCCCCTCATCACCCATATAATACCCATGCAGGATGTCACCCCCCATATAATGCTCCATACAGAATACTGGACCCAATATAATGCTCCATACAGGATACTGGACCCAATATAATGCTCCATACAGGATACTGGTCCCCATATAATGCTCCATACAGGATACTGGTCCCCATATAATGCTCCATACAAAATATGGAGCTCTCCTCTGCGCTGTGCTGCGTTCTGCACTGTTACAGCTCAGGAAAGGGCGCTGTGGAAAGACTCCCCATTATCATCATCATTGCCTCCCCATCATCATCATGGCCTCCCCATTATCATCAATGCCTGCCCATCATCATCATCTCCTCCCCATCATCATCAATGCCTGCCCATTATCATCAATGCCTGCCCATTATCATCAATGCCTGCCCATTATCATCATCTTCTCCCCATCATCATCAATGCCTCCCCATTATCAGCAATGCCTGCCCATCATCATCTCCTCCCCATCAACATCAATGTCTGCCCATCATCATCTTCTCCCCATCATCATCAATGCCTCCCCATTATCAGCAATGCCTGCCCATCATCATCTTCTCCCCATCATCAATGCCTCCCCATTATCAGCAATGCCTGCCATCATCACACACAGACAGCACACAAGCACTCTCTCACATACATACATACACACACACATACACACACACACATACATACACACACAAAGCACCGCACTACATACACACACAGAGACACACACACAGAGACGTCTTACCTGTTCAGCGTCCCCGCGCTCTGTGCCACAGCCGGCCGCTGAATGATGACGTCATTCAGCGGCCGGCTGTGAGAGGAAGCGCCGGGCCCCCTGGAGCCCGGAGCTGCGGCAGCGGAGGCACGGGAGAGGTAAGTATTGTTGCCAGCTGCTGCCGGGGCCCTGAGCAGGCGGGGGGGTAGGGCCCAGTGGCGGCGCTGACACCGCTCTCCTCCGCTAACGGGCGCGGGGGTGCCAGACTGCGAGTGGGCCCCCCGCCTGCTCAGCCGCCTGCCAGGGGGCCATAGATAATCAATTCGCGGGCCGGATCTGGCCCGCGGGCCTTGACTTTGACATATGGGCTTTACATTATCTGACAGACCCTTCCGAAAAAGGGCCGCCAAAGCGTCGTCATTCCACTTGGTCAGGACTGCCCACCTACAGAATCTCTGACAGTATAACTCAGCGTCATCAAGCCCCTGATTTAATGCCAGCAAGGCTTTTTCAGCTTGATCAGTGACATTAGGCTCATCGTACAATAACCCCAAAGCCTGAAAAATGCATCAACATCACTCAAAACAGGATCCCCAGGTGTCAGGGAAAAAGCCCAATCCTGAGGATTGCCGTGCAGGAGAGAGATGACAATTTGAACCTGCTGCGCTGCGTTCCCTGAGGACTTAGATTTTAAGGCAAAAAACAATTTACAATTATTTTTGAAATTCTGAAACTTAGCTCGATCCCCTAAAAACAAATCTGGCATGGGAATCCTAGGTTCCACAACAGGCAACCTAGCAAGATAGGCAGCAATACTCCGAACCTCAGTGGCAAGCTGATCCACACGGCCAGACAACTGTGCAAACTCCATTGAGAGAAAAAAAAAAAAAAATCCTCCCCAGCACCCAGAGATACAGAGGGAAAAAAATGCAACAAACATAAAAATATCTCTGACAACTCTGACAACCTTTTTTCTTTCACAATATTTTTTCCCTTCTGTGAGTACCATACAATTTTCAATTTTTGGGCCGGTGATACTGTTATGTTTCGGTAGCTGAGGAGTGCAGGTAAAAAAGGCAATACACCAGAGAAGTTGGAATCTATGAGATTGCAGTACCCTGACTAACCACCACAACTAGAGGCAGCCGTGGAGCGTTCCTACGTTGGTCCTAGACGCCTCGTCACAGCCTGAGAAACTAACTACACCTAAAGATAGAAAGAGGAAAGCTATCTGCCCCGGAGCAGATCCCCAAAGAACATAGAAAGCCCCCAAACATGTAATGGCGGTTAGACAAGATGAAATACTGACACAAACAGAAAATAGTATGAGCAAACGTTGGGGCCCAAACTAACTAAATAGAAAAGGATAGGAAGGGCACTTACTGCACTCCCAGAAAACCCTGAAAAGCACCAACTCTACTAATTTCAAAATCACCTGAGATCACACGACCTCTACCACCTAAATTAGTTCTCTGGTGTAACAAAATCAAAACAGCAGCCACTGAAAAAACTGGAAAAAGCAAAAGTACAAACATCAGTGGCTGAACTAAGCTGAGAGGGCAAAAGCCCCGGAGGGGACCCTGAAGGCCCCCACAGAAGTGCAGGACAAAATGCAAAAATCAAGCACAAAAACAAAAAGAAGAAATGTCTTATCTGTTAGCAGGAGATGCAGACACGACACAGCAGGATACAAAGGAAACAGGACTCAAGGATTGAGACCAGAACAATTGATCACCGGCAACCCTGATGGGAAGGCGACTCCCTTTATAACACCAGTCAGTAACACCTGATTCCCACTCCTCACAATCTTCACTGGACAGTCCAGTACCGCTTGTAACCACCAGAGGGAGCCTCTGCTCAGAACTCATTTCAAGTCCATTCACAACAGGATTCATCAGAGAAAATAACTTTACCCCAGTCCTCAGCAGTCCACTGCCTGTACCTTTTGCAGAATATCAGTCTGTCCATGATGTTTTTTCTGGAGAGAAGTGGCTTCTTTGCTGCCCTCCTTGAGACCAGGCCTTGCTTCAAGAGTCTCCGCCTCACAGTGCGTGCAGATGCACGCACACCTGCCTGCTGCCATTCCTGAGCAAGCTCTGCACTGCTGGTAGCCCGATCCCACAGCTGAAACACTTTTAAGAGACGGTTATGGCGCTTGCTGGTCTTTCTTGGGCGCCCTGGAGCCTTTTTGGCAACAATGGAACCTCTCTCCTTGAAGTTCTTGATGATGCGATAGATTGTTGACTGAGGTGAAATCTTTCTAGCTGCGATACTCTTCCCTGTTAGGCCATTTTTGTGCATTGCAATGATGACTGCACGTGTTTCTTTAGAGATAACCATGGTTAACAGAAGAGAAACAATGATGCCAAGCACCAGCCTCCTTTTAAAGTGTCCAGTGGTGTCATTCTTACTTAATCATTACAGATTGATCTCCAGCCATGTCCTCATCAACACCCACACCTGTGTTAATGGAGCAATCACTGAAAAGAGGTTAGCTGGTCCTTTTAAGGCAGGGCTGCAATGATGTTGAAATGTGTTTTGGGGGATAAAGTTCATTTTCTAGCCAAATATTGACTTTGCAAGTAATTGCTGTTAAGCTGATCACTCTTTATAACATTCTGGAGTATATGCAAATTGCCATTCGAAAAAGTGATGCAGTAGACTTTGTAAAAATTAATATTTGTGTCATTCTCAAAACTTTTGGCTATGACTGTAGTTATTAAGGTTGAAGGAAGACTTTAAGTCCATCTAGTTCAACCCATATCCTATCCTAACCTGCCCTAACATGTTGATGCAGAGGAAGGCAAAAAAAACCCAAGTGGCAAACAGTAAGCTCCACATTGGTGAAAAAAATTCCTTCCCGACTCCACATATGGCAATCAGACTAACTCCCTGATCACGCGTATCTAGGAAACTAGTGAATATAGCCTGTAATATTATACTTTTCAAGAAAGGCATCCAGTCCCTTCTTAAATTTTAGTAAGGAATCACTCATTACAACATTAGACGGCAGAGAGTTCCATAGTCTCACTGCTCTTACAGTAAAGAATCTGCGTCTGTGATTATGACTAAACCTTCTTTCCTCCAGACGTAGAGGATGCCCCTTGTCTCCGTCACAGGTCTAAGAGTAAAAAGATCATTAGAAAGGTCTTTGTACTGTCCCCTCATATATTTATACATTATAATAAGATCACCCCTAAGCCTTCGTTTTTCCAAACTAAATAACCCCAAGTGTAATAACCTGTCCTGGTATTGCAGACCCTCCAGTTCTCTAATAACCTTGGTCGCTCTTCTCTGCACCCTCTCCAGTTCAGCTATGTCTTTCTTATACACCAGAGACCAGAACTGCACACAGTATTCTAAGTGTGGTCGCACCAGTGACTTGTATAGAGGTAAAATTATGTTCTCCTCATGAGCATCTATGCCTCTTTTAATCTTATTTGCCTTTGCAGCAGCTGCCTGACACTGGTCACTAAATGTGACCCATACACCCAGGTCTTTTTCAGTGACAGTTTTGCCTAGTGTTTTACAATTAAGCACATAATTATACATCTGGTTTGTTCTACCCAAGTGCATGACCTTACATTTATCAACATTAAAGCTCATTTGCCATTTATCAGCCCAGGCTTCTAGTTTACATAAATAATCCAGTAACATAAACTTGTCCTCCTCTGTATTGATTACCCTGCAGAGTTTAGTGTCATCTGCAAATATTGAAATACTACTCTGTATGCCCCCTACAAGGTCAGTAATAAATATGTTAAAGAGAAGCTGCCCCAATGCTGACCCCTGTGGTACCCCACTGCTAACCGTGACCCAGTCCGAGTGTGCTCCATTGATAACCACCATTTGTTTCCTATCCCTGAGCCAGTTCTTAACCCACTAACACATATTTTCCCCACTTAGGCATATATTGTTTTTTTCAAAGACAAAACTGTGCTCGGAAAGAGGAGTTTTCTGAAACTGTAAATAAAAATGGATACATGGATCAAAAATGGACGAAAAGCTCACATCCAGCATACTGATGAAGACTGGTCCGTGTGAATTAGGCTTTAAGGTCAAGGAACAGAGAAAAATGCACTATACAAAACACAGACTCTAAAGTTTTTTTTAAGATACTTGGACCAAAGACTCTTGTACACCAGCCAGTCTTAAGAGCGCTAGATCGTAAGACAATGTTAGCATGGCTGTGATCATCTGGTGATTAAGAAAAATGCTCATTTGTCTTCCAATCAGATAGTTTATCGCCTAAACACCACCATCTGACGACAAATACAATATGCAAACTGCACAAAGACCCAATGATCATAATAAAGGGAATTTGTCAGCAGGATTTCACCCCCAAACTATTCATATGTGCATATAGCTATTTCAAAGACACGTCCAACAATACCTTTACATGGCCGGTCTGCTCCTCCATTACTGAGAAATCGGAGGTTGAATTTATATGCAAATGAGGCTAAAGATTGAGGTTAGATCTGAAGCCTCCACCACTCCATCTGTATTCGCCGCCCAGTCCCACCTCCTCCTGCTTGACTGATGCTCCTTTGTCTGAAGTCACACAGCATGGAGGCTGTCAGTCAAGCAGGAGGACGATTCTTGACGATTTGGGGTGGATTACACATTATTGGTGCCCCTATATAATATTAGTCTGCTCTTCACTTTTTAAACTCCTGCAGATCAGGGTCATTTTGTTGTCACCACCCCATTAAAATGATATTTTTAGGCTTTTGTACAGCTCATGTTTTCTGTTTCCGATGGTAATGTTTTATCATTTTATTCTGTAGCAGAATCTTGTCTCATTCCATTCTTTGTGAGATCAGCCATCTAATGCAAAACCCGTGCCTAATTACATCTTAAAGGATGTGTCTACAACCGTGTTTCTTCTTTTGCTTTTTTGTGTCTCTGACTCCTTTGCAGACCTGGCGTCTCTATAATCCAATCTTTAGCATTTGCTCTTCCAAGGAGAAAACTTTAAGGGAGTTTGATTACAGGGATGTACATAGAAATCAAGTCCCATAACAGTCCTATATGTCCCCTTGACGTTCCACACTGTGTGTGGACGGGGATCACTCGCTTTGCTGGTCTTCGAGGTAAACACTGGCAAGCTCAGGGTTAAAACAATAGTCCATTTCGTTTATTACAGCCAACTTAGCACAAAAATACAGTCTTTCTCTCAATAATACTTCTCACTGATCCCGATCAGCATAACACGGTTGTCAAGACCGTCACCTGTTGGCATCGGCCACACAGGTTCCTGGCGACCTCTCGCCTCAGAGGTATCCAGCAAAACATCAAACACAGTCTTTATCTCACAAATACTTCTCTCTGATCCCGATCAGCATAACACGGTTTTCAAAACCGTTACCTGTTGGCATCGGCCACACAGGTTCCCGGAGACCTCTTGTCCTCAGAGGCTTCCCAACATCAAAACAGTCTCTTTCTTACAACTTCTCACGACTTCAACACATTCTTCTTGACCCCGGTCATCTCACCACAGACTCCTGTCTGTCACCTGTTGGCCATGCAGGTTCCCAGATCCCTCAATCTCAGAGGTATCCAATCCATACTTCTCACTTCACTCTGATCCCAAACAGTGTCACCACGGTTTTCAAGACTGTCCATTCCGCTGGCTCAAGCTCGCCAGCCTTGCTTCCTCAGTCTGTGCGACATCCAGCCTGTACGTCAGGGAGCTCTGTCCACCCTGACAGACTCCGAGCACACTCACAGACTCTTCACAGTCTCAGACTACACACTCTCACCATGTATATAACCACAAGCTTTTCAAATCAGAAAAAATGAAAAAAAGGGATGCTAATATGAAAAAGTACAAATTTTATTGAAAAAGTATATATAAAAAATGACATGGAATGTAGAATCAACAAAAACCAGAAACAAAAAAAACCATAGACATAACACGAAAAAACAACAACCACAAGGACTAAAACGTGTAAAGAAAGACCCACAGCCTTTAAATGCCTGCCAACTCATAAGTATCTAACATGAAAGTAACGCTGATAGCATTGGTGAAAAACCACATCTTACCTATGGTTAGATTGCTAATACAACGATAACTAGATAAGTGTGGCATAGCAAAAGAGGACTGTTACCCATGCTAAAAAGCTATAAAGGTCGAAAAAAGTCCATACCTATATGTTGTCCGTGGATGTCCTGGCGTTTCTGCTGCCCCGACGCGCGTTTCGTGACCTTCTTCAGGAGGCGTGTCAGGGTAGGGAAACGCCAGGTTTAAATACCCTAAAGAGTTGTTTCAATTGGTGGAATAATTAAAGAAAGATGCTGTCCCATTGGTTGTCATGCTCCCTCCTTGATAAGGTAAATCCCCTCATAAACGTCATATCGGTCCACTCCCCTAGTGGGCATCATCGTATCCCTAATTCTTATTGGTCAGGAGGAGCCGTTGCTAAGTTAGACGTCATATCGGTCCACTCCCCTAATGGGCGTAATCGTATCCCTAATTCTTATTGGTCAGAAGGAGCCGTTCCTAAGTGAAACGTAGGTATATGGGGGAGGTATGATCCATCGGTCATACGGCGCATGCGCAAGCCAGACAGATCCGTGCAACCAATGGAGAGCCGGAAGCGCGGTCTAGGGAGGGGGCATGTAGCGTCATAACGCGTCACTGCCAACCACATCATATGACCGCACATCCAACTCCAGACAGATCTGCAGCTCACGGATGCGCACAGCCGACGGAAGACACTCCACATTGCTAAAGTCTCAAGTTCAAATCCCCATCTCCTTCAAATAAGGTATTAAAACAAAATGGGGAATATAAGGGGAAAAACGATATCATATAATCTATATTGAATATTATTAAATCATGTATAAAACATGACATAATTCTTATAACCTACATAGGACATAACTACAATCTTCAATAAGGTAATAATGGACATTCTACTCCTAAGGGTAAAAGTATAACCCACAACAGTGTGTCAATAACAAAATATATAATACGAGAGTCAATGACAGTGACACCATAAAATCACTTCAAAAACACATGTAGAGCTACAGAAAAAACTTTTTCATGAAACTATCTTCATAGTGTTGAACTGATGAATCCCTCAGGATATAATATCCTTTCTTCGTTCCTTCTTCCTCTTCATTCTTGCCAAAAAAAGGGGGGGGGAAGAGCCAACATCAAATGAAGTCATCTCAAGAAAGATTATTTTTCTCTAAGAAAACTAAGAAAATAGATAATTAATATATAATAAACACACAAGAGATTAAAAACAACCTAAAATGAAAATAAACTAAAACCCTACCCCAACCACTACCGTAAACTGCAGATGCTATCAAATAGGAAAAGAGGCCAAGAAGAATTTCAGAGAAAAGCTCCAAACCCAAAGCTTTCATTTAGTCCTTGAGGAGCCATTGTCCCCAGTCTGTAGATCCACTGACATTCTTTCTTGGCCAGCCTCTTGTGAATATCACCACCCCTTATGCCCAAATCAACTAAGTCAATGCCCTTGACCACCAGCAAGTTGGGATTACATGCATGCAGTTTTTTAAAATGTCTAGGAAGTGTCTTCAATGAAGAAACATCCTGAACATTTTTCGCTTTGGTAATATCGATGCAATGTTCTCGTACTCTTATCTTGAGCTCTCGACTAGTCAAACCAACATAGATTTTTGGGCAAGGGCACTGAGCATAGTAGATTACTCCTTTGCTAGAACATGTTATATGTGATCTGATTTCAAATGTCCTAGTGTTGTCAAAATTGTTAAAGGTCAAACCTTTCCTCATATTGGCACATCCTTTGCACAACCCACAGGGGAAAAAACCTTCCTTTCCTTTCCATCTTTGATGATCCCTACCTCTTTTCGGATCATATGTACTGTGGGTAAGCATATCTTTCAGGTTGGGCGAGCGTTTTGCAGTCATCAAGGGTTGTGTTGGTAGAATATTCTTAAGGGTATGGTCAGTAAACAAGATCTGCCAATGTTTTTGCATAATAATCCTAAGATCGTGCCAATTTTTTGAAAAATTGGTGATAAATCTTACCTGATTGTCAGAGGTTCCAGATCTCAGGCTAGTGGCTTTACTTTGTAACAGTTGATTTCTAGGAGTATTTTTAGCTCTAGTGTATCCTTTATCAATTATTCTACGGCTATAGCCGCGTTCCTGAAATCTTTTCCTCAATATTTTTGATTGTTGTTCAAATTGCGATTCCTCAGAACAAATTCTTTTTATTCTCAAGAACTGGCCTATGGGTATGCCATTGATTGTAGCTTGTGGGTGAGATGAAGAGGCATAGAGAAGTGAGTTTGTTGCAGTCGGTTTTCTGTATAAGGTAGTACTGATAGTAGTACCTCTGAGGATGCTGAAATCAATAAATCAAGAAACTCAATTTCTCTTCCAAACTTGTACGTCAACCGGATGTTTAAGTCATTGTTGTTAAGCCTAGTCATGAATGTCTGCAATTCCTCCACTGATCCTTCCCAGATGAACATGATATCGTCAATAAACCTGACCCAATTATGGACATGTTCTGCCCCTGGAATTTAATTTGCTTGAAAGATGTCCCATTCCCATGCCCCCATAAACAAGTTAGCATATGAGGGGGCACAAGCCGCCCCCATCGCTGTACCTTGTAATTGGAGGTAAATCTTACCATTGAAGGAAAAGGCATTGTGTGTAAGCACAAATTCCAGTAAAGACACAATCAGTTCCGACATCCCCCTGTCCACATTACTAGTTGTTAAATATCTCGTCACAGCTTGTAGGCCATCAGAATGCCTTATTGAAGAATAAAGAGCTTCCACATCAGCTGTGACAAACATCATATTGCTAGACAGCTGTAGACCCTCAAGATGTCTAAGTGCTGCAGTGGTATCCTTTATAAATGCTGGAAGTTGTGTTACAAGAGGATGCAAGAAATGATCAATGACCGTACAGATAACCTCACATAGGCCTTCATTAGCCGCCATGATAGGTCTCCCTGGGGGGTCCAATGGATCCTTATGGATTTTTGGAATAAGGTAAAAAGTGGCCAGCCTTGGGCACAATTTTTGGTGCAAATCCAATAATCTCTTTGGGATGACGTTGTTCTCGAAGGCGGCAGTAAGTATATTCAGTAATTCATTTTGAAACTTGGGCAGGGGTTAAAGGTTAAAACCTTATATTCTATGTTATTTTGTAGTATCTTATTAGCCTGGGCCTCATACATACAGTTGGGCCAAATGACCATATTTCCCCCTTTATCCGCCACCTTGAAAACAACATCATCCCAAGCAGACATTTCTGCCAAGGCCTTTCTCTCTTTATATGTCAAATTATAATGAGGCCTCCCTGATAAGCTTTTAAGTTCTTCAATATCATGAGTAACCATTTTGGTGAAGGTCTCCACCGCTGGAACCAAAGATAAAGGTAGAAATTTCTTTGGTTTCCCCACCAATTCCAAAGGGAATCTACTTACAGGGGTAGTATTCTCCTCCAACAATGATTCAAGGGTCTCCAAAGCTTCTCTTTCCTCACGACTGAACTCACTATCATCTTGATCCCTTCTATAGTGCAGCTTCTTCAGGACCAGCTTTCTCGCAAATAAATGAAGATCCTTTATCGTGTTGAACGTATCTAAATTAGATGAGGGGGAGAAAGTAAACCCCTTTTGCAAAATTTCCTTTTGAGGAACTGAAAGAACATGGTCAGATAAATTTATTACCTTAACGGAATCATTTTGACGTTCTTCATTATGATAATAAGGTCTTCTGGGATTCCTCTTCTTGTAATACTGTCTAGTCCTAGGGCCCCGAGCATCCTCTCTATATACATCACCATTCTCACTCATGGACGACAATGAAATTGACGAGGCACTTCTGGATACATTATTAGGCGGGATATTTTTTCTTATTTGCCAGCGAAAAATTTGATTGTTCTGGAAATCATTAAGATCTCTATCATATTTTTTCTTTTTGTCTTGGCAAATTGTTCCTTCCCATCTCTCTAAATCCTTTTCCAAATTTTTAACCACTTCCTGAAAATTGTCAGCCTTTAATTCATGTGAAAGTTGTTTCTGTAATGTTTCGATTTCACTTTCTACCTTCTTCAAGGTGGTAGTATTTTTTGCAATAATGATATTAATAAATTCAAGAGAGCAGTTATTAGCTGCCCTGATCCATCTATTGATGAGATCTTCATCTTCAAGATCAAAAGTCGGAAAAGTGTTTATTCTTAATCCCCTAGGGATAATTTTTTGCGCCACGTAATTTTCCAGAGTCACCTTAGTCAACCAAATCTTCATCTTTTTATGAGAGGCATTCCTATATTTTTTGATAACATCGTGATGTGCATTGGTAGTGGAAAAGGATGTTGAATCCGATCCCTTCTTAAAAATATCAGATGCTCTGACTTGCCAAGAGGTTTCTTTGGCTTTAAAATCCATGAAAAACGGACTCTGTTTAACAACAGGAAATTCAATAGCTTAATCACATAGGGTCCAAGAATAAATAATTCCCCTATACCATTGGGGATACCATCCCATAAAGATAATGTATATAACCACAAGCTTTTCAAATCAGAAAAAATGAAAAAAAGGGATGCTAATATGAAAAAGTACAAATTTTATTGAAAAAGTATATATAAAAAATGACATGGAATGTAGAATCAACAAAAACCAGAAACAAAAAAAACCATAGACATAACACGAAAAAACAACAACCACAAGGACTAAAACGTGTAAAGAAAGACCCACAGCCTTTAAATGCCTGCCAACTCATAAGTATCTAACATGAAAGTAACGCTGATAGCATGGTGAAAAACCACATCTTACCTATGGTTAGATTGCTAATACAACGATAACTAGATAAGTGTGGCATAGCAAAAGAGGACTGTTACCCATGCTAAAAAGCTATAAAGGTCGAAAAAAGTCCATACCTATATGTTGTCCGTGGATGTCCTGGCGTTTCTGCTGCCCCGACGCGCACTCTCACCATGTGCCAAACACTTCCTTACATACCTGTAGCCACTCCCCCAGCTGAGGTATGGAGCACATGGTCTGGTCACATGCACATGGCCTCATCACAGGTCCTCAACAAACTCACAACTACCAGTGGGCGGTGTATGTGTGGTTAGCCAGTCCCACCCAGCTCACTAGCTAACCCTGTAAGCCACCCTAGAAAATACACACAACTCTTATGGGACTACAACTCCAAGAACAACATTACCTTGGCTTACAGCGCAGAGGAGCTCTGCGACACATACCTTCCATTTACAACCATGCCGGGGACTGTCTTTCCATCCAAATCACGCCTCCATGCATACCTTGAGGAGCATACACAGTGCCCCCTAGCTGTAGCATGGGTCACTACACCAACACCCCCTAAAAAAATAATATTCAGCGGGTTCTCAAAAGTGCATATCTCACAACTTTTCAGACTTTACCAAGTAATTTTGCCCCTATTGAAGCCCCTTAGTGTTCGTTTGCACAAAATACCCCTTTCATGGTCTACATAAAGTATGATTCCACCAAATGTTTCACCCACACACAGTAAGATACCCCTACTGTGAATTCTTCTACAGTACCCCCTCGCAAAGTCTGATACCCACACAGTGACCCGAACACAGTATGATGTCCTCTCAACACAGTATGATTGTCCTGACACAGCCCTCCACATGATATCATGGCCCCCACACATCCATCCACACAGTATGATAGCCCTCCATACAGCAAAGTGGCCCTCCATACAGTATAATGGCCCCCACAACCCTCCACACTGTTTAATGGCCCATACACATTATACCAGCCTTCCAAAGAGTATATTGCTCCCCCACATAGCCCTCCAAGTAACATAATGGCCCCAACAGAGTACTCAAATAAAAGTAAAATACTCACCTCCAGCGTCGAACTGGAGCACCTTGAACCCACCAGAGAAAATCATTCTTGGGGCCCACTATGTAGCTACATAGAAATAAATACAAGACCACTAACTGTGCGATATAACATGCTAATATCAGGGCATAACATAAGGTAGTACACGTCTTAATGATATAGCAGGGGTTGGCGCCCACATTTTGGTTCAAACTCAATGATAAATGTTCCCTGGTGTTTATTAACCGCTAGGCCAATGTGTTATAGCACCAGTGTAGTGGAGGGGATTTTATGACATCTCAGCTATACTCTGAGAAAATCCACGGCGGGAATTGACCGATGTAGATTTAACATATTCACCACCGATTTCATCCTTTGCAATACAAAGAATCAGGTCAGTGGTAAAGGTGCGACATTACATATTAGTAAACGCAGCAATATCTGCACAATATCTGCATAATGTATGTGTGGATATTTCTGCTGTTAATTTGCTGTTTGATTTCTGCTGCAAATACATTATGTGAATGTCCCCTCTTATAGTGGTGGGGGTCCTAGATCACTTATGTATGACATTGGAGTAATATCGAAAGAGCTTTCCCTTACATCCCCCATACACTTTTTACAGAAATCTTTCTGCCACCTATAAGGCCAAAGCTTTTTATGAATGGCCTCATTTTGTTAGTTCAACCCCTGGCAAAAATTATGGAATCACTGGCCTTGGAGGATGTTCATTCAGTTGTTTAATTTTGTTAAAAAAAAAAAGCAGATCACTGACATGGCACAAAACTGAAGTCATTTCAAATGGCAACTTTCTTGGCCAAATGTTTATACTAAGCGTCTCAAATTTTTCCTTATACTCCAGAGCCATATTGCTATTCAAAGTTTCATGTATTCTGTGTTGTCATGCTTCAGTATGCTTGAGTGCAGCCTTTTTTTGTATGTTTTACATGGGGGTAGCTCCCTTTGGTTTGCACCTAGTTCACATTAGTCTGGAAGTGCCAGTCAGGTTTTTTTGTCTTTTGAATGTTGGCTTACTGACCGAGCACTCCGCCCTCACCAGGTGGTGATTTTAATTACACCAGGTCCCAACTTTACCCATAAATGCAGGCATTGCTGACAGAGGTGCATATTCACCCAGAAATTCAGATATCAGCCTAATAGAGGTATGTTCACATTAGGTCAGGGACTCACCAGAATTGAGACCACCTTGACGATGGTTGGTGGGCTTTAAAATGTTTGGCCAAATGTTTATACTAAGCGTCTCAAATTTTTCCTTATACTCCAAAGCCATATTGCACATACAGTCACCACAGCCTTCGGTTTGCTAGCTGAGTCCTACAGTTTCTCCACTAGTATGGGGCCGGTCCCCCACGCAACCTGGTTCTTCCTTCCAACTACCGTCGGTCTGGATTTGGGCGCCACGGGTGGATTCCTCCCTTTCTCCTCCCTTCCCTGGCCCCTAGGAACCTTTCCATACTTCAGGAGCTCCTTTCCTCACCACTGCTTCTCTCAACCTCCTCACAGCTTCTCCTCCAACTCACTCTCTCCCTTCCAACTGTCACACTCCCTTCCGGCTCAAACTGGGCTCCTCCCCCTTAGCCTGAGGTCGTGTGCAATTGGATGCACAAATGCGAGTACTGGGTAGTGTCCCCTCCTTACCCGAGAGCTGAGTACCATACCTCTGGCTGAGGTGCAGTACCTATGTGGCGACTGGATCCTCAGGGGTGCCACATAACACTTGCGAGTGTGATGTGAGAAACTAATGCGAGTTACCGGAGTATACGGCTGCATGTATTTCTATGCAGCCGCACACTCCGGTCCGAGTTCCGGTGGCAGGGCTGGGTGTTGATGCGAGAGACTCGCCCGAGTTTCTCGCATCACACACGAAAGTGTGACACTGGCCAAAGTGTGATACCGGGCAAGGAGGCCCGACTCATGGGTTCCATAGCGGTCACGTGGTCTGCTGCTATTAGCGGTACACCACCGCCTTTGAGTTGTAAGAGCTGAGCCTCAGAACAAATGATGCCTCCAAATCAGCTCCAAATGTATTTTACCCTATGCCCGTGGTGTTGGGGGTGTAACTATAAGGGGGACACAGGTAACACATATAGGTTGCCCAAAGTCTGCATTATCTATTTTTCCTGCTCCAGTCTCTACATAGAGGAGAATTGCTACTCTGTACAGCAGGATGTCATCACTGCACCCCTTGGCACCGTTGGCGACACAGTTGGCGGCACAGGGTATTACGCAGTACTGTGAGAAGTACATAAGAAACGCACACGATTTACAGAAAACAGAAGTGGTTTCTTTACGCTGTAACCTCAAGTGGCTTGCCTGGCAAATGACTTCATAGGGAGCTGCATGCTCCAGTCTAGACACCCTTCCTCCTCAGCACTGCAGGCTCCAATGTGATCAG
>JARQOD010000003.1:331878461-331999578 GCA_033576555.1 Oophaga sylvatica
CTCCTCCAACAATGATTCAAGGGTCTCCAAAGCTTCTCTTTCCTCACGACTGAACTCACTATCATCTTGATCCCTTCTATAGTGCAGCTTCTTCAGGACCAGCTTTCTCGCAAATAAATGAAGATCCTTTATCGTGTTGAACGTATCTAAATTAGATGAGGGGAGAAAGTAAACCCCTTTTGCAAAATTTCCTTTTGAGGAACTGAAAGAACATGGTCAGATAAATTTATTACCTTAACGGAATCATTTTGACGTTCTTCATTATGATAATAAGGTCTTCTGGATTCCTCTTCTTGTAATACTGTCTAGTCCTAGGGCCCCGAGCATCCTCTCTATATACATCACCATTCTCACTCATGGACGACAATGAAATTGACGAGGCACTTCTGGATACATTATTAGGCGGGATATTTTTTCTTATTTGCCAGCGAAAAATTTGATTGTTCTGGAAATCATTAAGATCTCTATCATATTTTTTCTTTTTGTCTTGGCAAATTGTTCCTTCCCATCTCTCTAAATCCTTTTCCAAATTTTTAACCACTTCCTGAAAATTGTCAGCCTTTAATTCATGTGAAAGTTGTTTCTGTAATGTTTCGATTTCACTTTCTACCTTCTTCAAGGTGGTAGTATTTTTTGCAATAATGATATTAATAAATTCAAGAGAGCAGTTATTAGCTGCCCTGATCCATCTATTGATGAGATCTTCATCTTCAAGATCAAAAGTCGGAAAAGTGTTTATTCTTAATCCCCTAGGGATAATTTTTTGCGCCACGTAATTTTCCAGAGTCACCTTAGTCAACCAAATCTTCATCTTTTTATGAGAGGCATTCCTATATTTTTTGATAACATCGTGATGTGCATTGGTAGTGGAAAAGGATGTTGAATCCGATCCCTTCTTAAAAATATCAGATGCTCTGACTTGCCAAGAGGTTTCTTTGGCTTTAAAATCCATGAAAAACGGACTCTGTTTAACAACAGGAAATTCAATAGCTTAATCACATAGGGTCCAAGAATAAATAATTCCCCTATACCATTGGGGATACCATCCCATAAAGATAATGTATATAACCACAAGCTTTTCAAATCAGAAAAAATGAAAAAAAGGGATGCTAATATGAAAAAGTACAAATTTTATTGAAAAAGTATATATAAAAAATGACATGGAATGTAGAATCAACAAAAACCAGAAACAAAAAAAACCATAGACATAACACGAAAAAACAACAACCACAAGGACTAAAACGTGTAAAGAAAGACCCACAGCCTTTAAATGCCTGCCAACTCATAAGTATCTAACATGAAAGTAACGCTGATAGCATGGTGAAAAACCACATCTTACCTATGGTTAGATTGCTAATACAACGATAACTAGATAAGTGTGGCATAGCAAAAGAGGACTGTTACCCATGCTAAAAAGCTATAAAGGTCGAAAAAAGTCCATACCTATATGTTGTCCGTGGATGTCCTGGCGTTTCTGCTGCCCCGACGCGCACTCTCACCATGTGCCAAACACTTCCTTACATACCTGTAGCCACTCCCCCAGCTGAGGTATGGAGCACATGGTCTGGTCACATGCACATGGCCTCATCACAGGTCCTCAACAAACTCACAACTACCAGTGGGCGGTGTATGTGTGGTTAGCCAGTCCCACCCAGCTCACTAGCTAACCCTGTAAGCCACCCTAGAAAATACACACAACTCTTATGGGACTACAACTCCAAGAACAACATTACCTTGGCTTACAGCGCAGAGGAGCTCTGCGACACATACCTTCCATTTACAACCATGCCGGGGACTGTCTTTCCATCCAAATCACGCCTCCATGCATACCTTGAGGAGCATACACAGTGCCCCCTAGCTGTAGCATGGGTCACTACACCAACACCCCCTAAAAAAATAATATTCAGCGGGTTCTCAAAAGTGCATATCTCACAACTTTTCAGACTTTACCAAGTAATTTTGCCCCTATTGAAGCCCCTTAGTGTTCGTTTGCACAAAATACCCCTTTCATGGTCTACATAAAGTATGATTCCACCAAATGTTTCACCCACACACAGTAAGATACCCCTACTGTGAATTCTTCTACAGTACCCCCTCGCAAAGTCTGATACCCACACAGTGACCCGAACACAGTATGATGTCCCTCACACACAGTATGATTGTCCTGACACAGCCCTCCACATGATATCATGGCCCCCACACATCCATCCACACAGTATGATAGCCCTCCATACAGCAAAGTGGCCCTCCATACAGTATAATGGCCCCCACAACCCTCCACACTGTTTAATGGCCCATACACATTATACCAGCCTTCCAAAGAGTATATTGCTCCCCCACATAGCCCTCCAAGTAACATAATGGCCCCAACAGAGTACTCAAATAAAAGTAAAATACTCACCTCCAGCGTCGAACTGGAGCACCTTGACCCACCAGAGAAAATCATTCTTGGGGCCCACTATGTAGCTACATAGAAATAAATACAAGACCACTAACTGTGCGATATAACATGCTAATATCAGGGCATAACATAAGGTAGTACACGTCTTAATGATATAGCAGGGGTTGGCGCCCACATTTTGGTTCAAACTCAATGATAAATGTTCCCTGGTGTTTATTAACCGCTAGGCCAATGTGTTATAGCACCAGTGTAGTGGAGGGATTTTATGACATCTCAGCTATACTCTGAGAAAATCCACGGCGGGAATTGACCGATGTAGATTTAACATATTCACCACCGATTTCATCCTTTGCAATACAAAGAATCAGGTCAGTGGTAAAGGTGCGACATTACATATTAGTAAACGCAGCAATATCTGCACAATATCTGCATAATGTATGTGTGGATATTTCTGCTGTTAATTTGCTGTTTGATTTCTGCTGCAAATACATTATGTGAATGTCCCCTCTTATAGTGGTGGGGGTCCTAGATCACTTATGTATGACATTGGAGTAATATCGAAAGAGCTTTCCCTTACATCCCTCCATACACTTTTTACAGAAATCTTTCTGCCACCTATAAGGCCAAAGCTTTTTATGAATGGCCTCATTTTGTTAGTTCAACCCCTGGCAAAAATTATGGAATCACTGGCCTTGGAGGATGTTCATTCAGTTGTTTAATTTTGTTAAAAAAAAAAAGCAGATCACTGACATGGCACAAAACTGAAGTCATTTCAAATGGCAACTTTCTTGGCCAAATGTTTATACTAAGCGTCTCAAATTTTTCCTTATACTCCAGAGCCATATTGCTATTCAAAGTTTCATGTATTCTGTGTTGTCATGCTTCAGTATGCTTGAGTGCAGCCTTTTTTTGTATGTTTTACATGGGGGTAGCTCCCTTTGGTTTGCACCTAGTTCACATTAGTCTGGAAGTGCCAGTCAGGTTTTTTTGTCTTTTGAATGTTGGCTTACTGACCGAGCACTCCGCCCTCACCAGGTGGTGATTTTAATTACACCAGGTCCCAACTTTACCCATAAATGCAGGCATTGCTGACAGAGGTGCATATTCACCCAGAAATTCAGATATCAGCCTAATAGAGGTATGTTCACATTAGGTCAGGGACTCACCAGAATTGAGACCACCTTGACGATGGTTGGTGGGCTTTAAAATGTTTGGCCAAATGTTTATACTAAGCGTCTCAAATTTTTCCTTATACTCCAAAGCCATATTGCACATACAGTCACCACAGCCTTCGGTTTGCTAGCTGAGTCCTACAGTTTCTCCACTAGTATGGGGCCGGTCCCCCACTGCAACCTGGTTCTTCCTTCCAACTACCGTCGGTCTGGATTTGGGCGCCACGGGTGGATTCCTCCCTTTCTCCTCCCTTCCCTGGCCCCTAGGAACCTTTCCATACTTCAGGAGCTCCTTTCCTCACCACTGCTTCTCTCAACCTCCTCACAGCTTCTCCTCCAACTCACTCTCTCCCTTCCAACTGTCACACTCCCTTCCGGCTCAAACTGGGGCTCCTCCCCCTTAGCCTGAGGTCGTGTGCAATTGGATGCACAAATGCGAGTACTGGGTAGTGTCCCCTCCTTACCCGAGAGCTGAGTACCATACCTCTGGCTGAGGTGCAGTACCTATGTGGCGACTGGATCCTCAGGGGTGCCACATAACACTTGCGAGTGTGATGTGAGAAACTAATGCGAGTTACCGGAGTATACGGCTGCATGTATTTCTATGCAGCCGCACACTCCGGTCCGAGTTCCGGTGGCAGGGCTGGGTGTTGATGCGAGAGACTCGCCCGAGTTTCTCGCATCACACACGAAAGTGTGACACTGGCCAAAGTGTGATACCGGGCAAGGAGGCCCGACTCATGGGTTCCATAGCGGTCACGTGGTCTGCTGCTATTAGCGGTACACCACCGCCTTTGAGTTGTAAGAGCTGAGCCTCAGAACAAATGATGCCTCCAAATCAGCTCCAAATGTATTTTACCCTATGCCCGTGGTGTGTGGGGGTGTAACTATAAGGGGGACACAGGTAACACATATAGGTTGCCCAAAGTCTGCATTATCTATTTTTCCTGCTCCAGTCTCTACATAGAGGAGAATTGCTACTCTGTACAGCAGGATGTCATCACTGCACCCCTTGGCACCGTTGGCGACACAGTTGGCGGCACAGGGTATTACGCAGTACTGTGAGAAGTACATAAGAAACGCACACGATTTACAGAAAACAGAAGTGGTTTCTTTACGCTGTAACCTCAAGTGGCTTGCCTGGCAAATGACTTCATAGGGAGCTGCATGCTCCAGTCTAGACACCCTTCCTCCTCAGCACTGCAGGCTCCAATGTGATCAGCAGGGAAGACTCATAGGCAGAGATCATGAGGTCAGTCTGGGTGTTTTCTCCCATCTGCACAACCTGCACAGACGGATACAGCTGCATCCTCCTCAATATGACTCTGCAGTCACACTTTGCACCAAGGCATTTCTCAACCATTACCACATCCAAGTGGGAGTCGCAGCGAGCTGTGAATATTGTCCTCCGCAGTCTGGCAGTGGGATCATTCCAGCAGCCTGACTCCAAAATTACCTTCATATCAGATTTGTTTTTCTGTTCCTGAGCGTTTGATTTGTTCCACAGGTTTATGCATACTCAGACTTCACGTAAAACCGCAAACAGGCAGCAACGTCGTCTGATGGCAGGAGTCCATTCGCAAGAAATGCTTAACTCTTTACTGGCCAACGCAGTGCTCAACCTGTCCATCGAGAAGTTGGGGCCTCGTGTTAGTGGAGAATTACACGTAGCTATCACGAAGCTCCGCTTTTATGACAACCTTAGGGCTTGTTTACATGGGACGTTTTCGCAGCAGAATTTCAAATCTGGGTATGTACGGGTGCAGCAATTATCTGCTAAATTTTCATTGCAGATTTTATCCTTTGCAATGCAGAGAGTTAAATCTCTTAACAATTGTGCAACAAATTTTGCCATATCTGAACATGATCTTAGAGAATCAGAAAATGACTTATTGCTTAAATCAGATTTTTGTGTTACATTTTTTTTTTTAAATTAGCAATGGTCTTGTTTTTTAATTTTATTAAAAAAAAATGAGAAAACTTGTAATTTTCACACCGGCCACTGGGCTTTAATAATAATGATAATAATTTTTTTTCTATAGCACCAACATATTCCGCAGCACTTTACATTTTAGTGGGGACTTGTACAGACAATAGACATTACAGCATAACAATAAACACATAGATCAAAAACAGATACCAAGAGGAATGAGGGCCCTGCTCGCAAGCTTACAATCTATGAGAAAAAGGGAGACACGAAAGGTGGATGCTAACAATTGCTTTCGTTGTTTTGACCACGCATATTGTAAGAATCGGGTGTTCATGTAATGCTGCATGAACCGTTATCACCTGAATATGTAACAGTACAGACATAGAGGGCTATTAAATGCATAACGCGTGTGAGAACATGATACGAGGAACCTGGTAATGGTAAAAATTTTAAATGGGCAACATAGGGATATTTAGGTTAATGAGGTGAACAAATGCATTTTTAGGGCACGCTTAAAACTGTGGAGATTGGGATTAATCCTATTAACCTGGTAGTGCATTCCAAAGAATTGTCGCAGCACGTGAAAAGTCTTGGAGACGGAGTGGTAGGTTCTGATTATTGAGGATGTTAACCTCATGTCATTAGCAGAACAGAGGGCACGGGTAGGGTGGTAGGCTGAGACAGGGAGGAGATGTAGGGTGGTGCTGAGCCATGGAGTGCTTTGTGGGTGAGTGTAATAAGTTTGTACTGAATTCTGGAGTGGATGTTAACCAGTGTAATGACTGGCACAAGGTAGAGGCATCGGTATAACGGCTGGTGAGGAATATGATCCTAGCCACAGCGTTCAAGACAGATTGGAGAGGGGAGAGTTTGGTAAGAGGGAGACTGATTAGTAGAGAGTTACAATAGTCCAGAGGAGAATATATAAGAGAAAAAGTAAGAGTTTTTGCAGAGTCGAAAGTAAGAAAGGTCGAATTCTAGAAATGTTCTTCAGGTGCAGATAATAAGAGCGAGCCAGTGATCGGACGTGGGGGGTGAATGAAGGCTCGGAATCAAGTATGACCCCAAGACAGCGGGCATGTTGCTGGGGAGTAATGGTGGATCCACACAGGCAAATGGCAATGTTGGCATAGGTAGGTTAGTAGAGAGAGGAAACACAAGTTCAGTTTTTGACAGGTTCAATTTCAAATAGAGGGAGACATGATGTTAGAGACAGTGGTAAGACAATCACTGGTGTTTTCTAAAAAGGCAGGCGTGAAATCAGGAGAAGTGTATAATTGGTATTATCAGCATCGAGATGGTACGGAAACCAAATCTACTGATTGTTTAACCAATAGGGGCAGTATACAAAGAAAGAGAAGGGGCCTAGAACGGATCCTTGATTAACCCCAACAGTAAGGGAAGATGAGAGGAGGAGGAACCAGAAAAAGATACGGCGAAGGAGCGGTCAGAGAGATAGGAGGAGAACCAGAAGAATGGTGTCCTTGAGGTCAATGGAGCGGAACATAGTGAGGAAAAGCTGATGATCCACAGTGTCGAATGCTGCAGTGAGATCCAAGAGAATTAGCATGGAGTAGTGACCATTAGATTTAGCTGTTAGTAGATCATTAGAGACTTTAGTGAGGACAGTTTCAGTAGAGTGTAAAGAGCGGAAACTGGATTGTAGAGGGTTGAGAAGAGAGTCATCTGAGAGATAGCGGATAAGACAGGAGTGGACCAGGCGTTCCAGGAGTTTAGAGATGAAGGGAAGATTAGAGCCAGGTCTCTAGTTAGCGGCACAGTTTTGGTCGAGGGATGGTTTTTAAGCAATGGATGTATGATGGCATGCTTAAATGAGGAGGGTAAGATACCGGAGGAGAGAGAGAGGTTGAATATTTTTGATAGGTGAGTGGTGACAGCAGGGAAGGGACTGGAGGAGATGTGATGGAATGGGGTCACAGGTGCAAGTGGTAGGGCGAGAAGATGCAAGGAGCCTGATAACTTCTGTGACTGGTTCAAAATCAGAGAGTGAACTAGGTGCAGTGGGGAGGGAGGACTGTTATGTTACGTAGCTGAGGAGTGCAGTAAAAAAGGAAATACACCAGAGCAGTTGGAATCTATGAGATTGCAGTACCCTGACTAACCACCACAACTAGAGGCAGCCGTGGAGCGTTCCTACGATGGTCCTAGACGCCTCGTCACAGCCTGAGAAACTAACTACACCTAAAGATAGAAATAGGAAAGCTATCTGCCCCGGAGCAGAACCCCAAAGATAATAGAAAGCCCCCAAACATGTAATGGCGGTTAGACAAGAGGAAATACTGACACAGAAAGAAAATAGTAAGAGCAAACGCTGGGCCCAAACTATCTAAATAGAAAAGGACAGGAAGGGTACTTACTGCAATCCCAGAAAACCCTGAAAAACACCAACTCTACTAATTTCAAAATCACCTGAGATCACACGACCTCTACCACCTAAATTAGTTCTCTGGTGTAACAAAAACAGCAGCCACTGAAAAAACTGCAAAAAGCAAAAGTACAAAACACAGTGGCTGGACTAAACTGAGAGGGCAAAAGCCCCCGGAGGGGACCCAGAAGGCCCCCACAGAAGTGCAGGACAAAATGCAAAAATATAGCAAAAACACAAAATAAGAAATTGTCTTATCTGATAGCAGGAGATGAAGACACGACACAGCAGGCTACAAGGGAAACTGGAAAGAAGGATTCAGACCAGAACAATTGATCACCGGCAACCCTGATGGGAAAATGATTCCCTTAAATAAGACCAATCAGTAACACCTGATTCCCAATCCTCACTAGTACCGCTTGTAACCACCAGAGGGAGCCTCTGCTCAGAACTCATCTCAAACCCATTCACAACAGTACCCCCCCCTTGAGGAGGGTCACCGAACCCTCATTTGAGCAACCAGGTCGGTCAGGATGAGTTCTATGATACGCACGGATAAGTCTCCTAGCATGGATGTCCGAAGCAAACACCCAAGAATTATCTTCCTGACCATAACCTCTCCATTTAACCAAATACTGGAGTCTTCGTCTAGAAAAACGAGAATCCAATATTTTCTCAACCACATACTCCAGATTGCCCTCAACCAAAACAGGGTCAGGAGGCACAGCAGCAGGAACCACTGGCTCAACAAACCTCTTCAACAAGGACTTGTGGAACACGTTATGGATCTTAAATGTCCCTGGAAGAAGCAAACGAAAAGAAACAGGATTAATAATCTCCATGATCTTATAAGTCCAATGAACCTAGGCTTAAATTTAGGAGATGCTACTCTCATAGAATATTCTTTGAGGACAACCAGACCAAGTCCCCCACTTTAAACCGAGGACCATCAGTCCTATGCCGGTTAGCAAACCGCTGGGCCTTCTCCTGAGAGAGGGACAACCTCTCCACTACCTGGTCCCAAATCTGCTGCATACGCTCAACAACAGAGTCAACACCTGGACAGACAGAAGCCTCCGTCTGTCCTGAAGAAAATCGAGGGTGAAACCCAGAATTACAGAAAAACGGAGACATCAAAGTGGCAGAGCTAGCCCTATTATTAAGAGCAAACTCAGCCAAAGGCAAAAAAGAGACCCAGTCATCCTGATCAGCAGACACAAAGCATTTTAGATAAGTCTCCAATGTCTGGTTTGTTCTCTCAGTTTGACCATTGGTCTGAGGATGAAATGCCGAGGAGAAAGACAATTGAACACCCAGTTTAGAACAAAAAGTCCTCCAAAATCTGGAAACAAACTGGACTCCTCTGTCAGACACAATGTTCTCAGGAATGCCGTGTAAACGAACCACGTGCTGAAGGAACAACGGCACCAATTCAGAGGAGGAAGGCAACTTAGGTAATGGCACAAGATGTATCATTTTGGAAAACCTATCACAAATTACCCAGATGGTGGTCATTCTCTGAGAAACAGGAAGATCGGAAATGAAATCCATAGAGATATGGGTCCATGGTCTCTTGGCACAGCAATGGCATCAACAAACCACTAGAGCGAGAGCAAGGCTTGGAGCGAGAGCAAGTCCCGCAGGACTGCACAAATTCCCTGACATCGCGAGACAAGGTAGGCCACCAAAAGACCGACTAACCAAGTCTCTGGTACCAAAAATTCCGGATGCCCAGCCAATGCGGAACAATGAATCTCAGACATCACACTCTTTTTCCATTGGTCCGGGACAAACAATTTTCCAACAGGGCAGCGCTCGGCCTATCCTCCTGACACCCCTCCAGAGCAAGTCTCAAATTAGGCGAGATGGCGGAAAGAACTACACCCTCCTTCAAAATAACAGAGGGATCAGATAGCTCAGGAGAGTCCGCAAGGAAACTCCTCGAGAGGGCATCCGCCTTAACATTCTTAGTGCCAGAAGAAAGGAAACCACAAAATTAAAACGTGTGAAAAACAAGGCCCACCTGGCCTGTCTAGGATTGAGTCGCTTGGCAGATTCCAGATAGACCAGATTCTTATGGTCCGTAAGGACCACCACCTGATGTTTGGCTCCCTCCAGCCAATGTCTCCACTCTTCAAAAGCCCACTTCATGGCCAATAACTCCCGATTACCCACGTCATAATTACGTTCAGTAGGAGAAAATTTTCGAGAGAAAAAGGCACAAGGGTTACTTTTAGAGGTCTCTGGATCTTTTTGGGACAAAACGGCACCTGCCCCAATTTCAGAGGCATCAACCTCCACCTGAAATGGCAGAGAAACATCAGGCTGCCGTAGAACAGGAGCAGAAGTGAATCTCTGCTTAAGTTCCTGAAACGCAGAGACTGCCTCAGGAGGCCAATTCACCACATCAGAACCCTTTCTGGTCAAATCAGTTAATGGTTTAACAATAACAGAGAAATTACCAATAAATTTACGATAAAAATTGGCAAAACCCAAAAATCTCTGAAGAGCCTTTAATGAAGTAGGTTGGACCCAATCACAGATGGCCTGAACCTTGACCGGGTCCATTTCAATAACAGATGGGGACAAAATGAATCCCAGAAATGAGATCTTCTGTACGCCAAAAAGACACTTTGATCCCTTCACATACAGAGCATTCTCTCTCAAAATCTGGAATACAGTTCGAACATGTTTCACATGAGAGTCCCAGTCATTAGAAAAAATCAAGATATCATCCAAATAAACAATCAGAAACTTGTCCACAAAATCCCTGAAAATGTCATTCATGAAGGACTGGAAGACGGAAGGAGCATTAGTGAGCCCAAAGGGCATCACAAGGTACTCAAAATGCCCTTCAGGGTGTTAAATGCCGTCTTCCATTCATCCCCGTGCCTAATGCGAATAAGGTTATACGCCCCCCTGAGGTCAAGCTTGGTAAACCAAGTAGCGTTTTTCACCCTGGAAAACAGGTCAGAAATCAAGGTAACGGGTATTGATATTTCACAGTAATATTGTTCAAGAGACGATAATCAATACACGGCCTTAATGAACCATCTTTTTTGGCCACAAAGAAAAAACCGCACCTAAGGTGAAGAGGATGGTCTGATATGACCCTTCTCCAATGATTCCTTGATATAAGACCGCATAGCGTCATGTTCAGGTACAGACAAGTTAAAAAGGCGACCCTTAGGGAATTTACTACCTGGCACTAATTCAATAGCGCAGTCATAGCTCCTATGGGGAGGTAAGGATGCAGATTTACTTTCGCTAAACACATCAGAAAAATCAAACAAAAAGTCAGGAACATCCTCAGCCTGGGGGAGGCAGAAAAAACAGGAGTGTTGGTATTAACACATTGGCAGCCCCAACTGGTTACAGACACAGATTTCCAATCCAAAACAGGATTATGAGACTGTAACCAAGGGAAACCCAGCACGATAATGTCATGCAGATTATATAGAACCAAAAATTTGCAGCACTCCTGGTGATCAGGTTCAACCCTCATTATCACCTGAATAGAAAACTGGGTTTATTCTCAGCCAAAGGGTAGAATCGATCCCCAGTAGGGGAATAGACTTCTGTAGGGGTATCAAGGGAAATCCACAACGTTTAGCAAAATCATAATCCATCAGGTTAATAGCTGCTCCAGAATCAACGAAAGCCTGAGCAGAAAATGAGGACAGAGAGCATATCAGAGTGACAGTTAATAAAAACTTAGTCTGAACACTACCCAAGACAACTGAGCGTGCAAAACGTCTTCCCCGCTTAGGGCAGACTGAAATAGCATGAGAGGCATCACCACAGTAGAAACATAACCCATTGCGCTTTCGAAACTCATGACGCTGTGCCCCAGACACCACTCTATCACACTGCATGGGGTCAGCAGCTGGCTCACAAGGCAACACCACTCCACGCATACTTCTCCGCTCACGCAAACGTCTGTCAATTTGAATCGCTAATGACATAGAATCATTGAGACCAGAGGGGACAGGGAATCCCACCATAACATCCTTTACATTATCCGACAGACCCTTCCGGAAAAGGGCCGCCAAAGCGTCGTCATTCCATTTGGTCAGGACTGCCCACCTACGGAATCTCTGACAGTATAACTCAGCGTCATCAAGCCCCTGATTTAATGCCAACAAGGCTTTTTCAGCTTGATCAGTGATATTAGGCTCATCGTACAATAACCCCAAAGCCTGAAAAAATACATCAACATCACTCAAAACAGGATCCCCAGGTGTCAGGGAAAAAGCCCAATCCTGAGGATCGCCGCGCAGGAGAGAGATGACAATTTGAACCTGCTGCGCTGCGTTTCCTGAGGACTTAGATTTTAAGGCAAGAAACAATTTACAATTATTTTTGAAATTCTGAAACTTAGCTCGATCCCCTGAAAACAAATCTGGCATGGGGATCCTAGGTTCCACAACAGGCAACCTAGCAAGATATGCAGCAATACTCTGAACCTCAGTGGCAAGCTGATCCACACGGCCAGACAACTGTGCAAACTCCATTGGGAGAAAAGATCCTCCCCAGCACCCAGAGATACAGAGGGAAAAAAAAAAAAAAAAATGCAACAAACAGAAAAATATCTCTGACAACTTTTCTTCCTTCAAAATATTTTTTTTTTTTCCCTCTGTGAGTACCATACAATTTTATGGCCGGTGATACTGTTATGTTACGGTAGCTGAGGAGTGCAGGTAAAAAAGGAAATACACCAGAGCAGTTGGAATCTATGAGATTGCAGTACCCTGACTAACCACCACAACTAGAGGCAGCCGTGGAGCGTTCCTACGATGGTCCTAGACGCCTCGTCACAGCCTGAGAAACTAACTACACCTAAAGATAGAAATAGGAAAGCTATCTGCCCCGGAGCAGAACCCCAAAGATAATAGAAAGCCCCCAAACATGTAATGGCGGTTAGACAAGAGGAAATACTGACACAGAAAGAAAATAGTAAGAGCAAACGCTGGGGCCCAAACTATCTAAATAGAAAAGGACAGGAAGGGTACTTACTGCAATCCCAGAAAACCCTGAAAAACACCAACTCTACTAATTTCAAAATCACCTGAGATCACACGACCTCTACCACCTAAATTAGTTCTCTGGTGTAACAAAAACAGCAGCCACTGAAAAAACTGCAAAAAGCAAAAGTACAAAACACAGTGGCTGGACTAAACTGAGAGGGCAAAAGCCCCCGGAGGGGACCCAGAAGGCCCCCACAGAAGTGCAGGACAAAATGCAAAAATATAGCAAAAACACAAAATAAGAATTGTCTTATCTGATAGCAGAGATGAAGACACGACACAGCAGGCTACAAGGGAAACTGGAAAGAAGGATTCAGACCAGAACAATTGATCACCGGCAACCCTGATGGGAAAATGATTCCTTAAATAAGACCAATCAGTAACACCTGATTCCCAATCCTCACTAGTACCGCTTGTAACCACCAGAGGGAGCCTCTGCTCAGAACTCATCTCAAACCCATTCACAACAGAGGACAGTGCATGGTATGAGGGAATTGGGAGATAATTTCCTGTCGGATATGATCAATTTTTTTCTTTGAAATAATTGGCCAGATCGTCAGCGTGGAGATCTGTGGTTGGGGCCTGCACTCTTGGGTTGAGTAGGGAATGAAAAGTGTCAAAGAGACGTTTAGGGTTATTGGATAGTGAGGTGATGAGGTGTTGAAATAGGTCTGTTTGGAAAGGTGAAGCGCAGTGTTGTATGTTTTAAGCATAAACAAAATAATGAAATTTTCGGCAGATTGGATTTTCTCCACAGATGTTCAGCGCACCTGGAGCACCACTGTAGGAAACGTGTTTGCAGCGTGTGCTAGGGTTGTCGCCTTCTGTGCCCAGTTGTTCTATGTATAGGAGGTACAGTTTCATCCAGGGCACTTTGCAGTGTTTTATTGTAATGCTTTAGTGCAGAACCAGGACATGAGATTGAGGAAATAGGGCCAATGATGACTGCAACTTCTTTATAAGTTGCTGGGTGTTAATGGCCTGTATGTTTGCATAAGTGTGGAAAGTGGGGATCACCTGAGTGGGATGTCAGTTCTTGATAGAGAATAAAATAGGTTGTGGTCAGAAAGCGGGAGAGGGGAGTTTATGAAATCATCCACTGAGTACAGCCGGGAGAAGACCAAGTTGAGGGAGTTTCCGTCTTCATGCATAGAGAGTTAGTAAGGTGCGAAAGGCCGAAAGAGGAGGTTAGAGATAAAAGGTGAGTAGCAGATGTGGAGAGGGACAAAGCAATGGGGATGTTGAAATCACCCATGATGAAGGTGGGATGTCACTGGAGAGAAAATGTGGAAGCCAGGTGGCAAAGTTATCCATGAACTGACGGGAGGGGCCCGGAGGACGATACACCACCCCCACTCGCATGGAGAAGGGGATGTAGAGTCTGACAGCATGAACTTCAAAAGAAGGGAAGAAAAGTGAGGGTACTTGAGGGATAACCTGAAAGGTACATTTAGATGATAGGAGCAGACCAATGCCTCCACCTGCTCTGTTATCTTGGGGTATGAGAGAAGTGTAGTCCACCATATGAAAGAGCAGCAGCAGTGGTGGTGTCTGATTGCTGGATCCAGATTTCAGTAAGAGCCAGAAGGTTAAGAGAATCAAAAAGGAAGAAGTCATGGATGAAGGAGAGTTTATTACACACTAAGCGACAATTCCAAATGGCACAATTAAAAGAGACAGAAGGCATGCAGGGAATATTAATGAGATTAGAGGGGTTTCTGAGTATAGCAGTTGAGGGGTTTGACTTACTATAACATGAAGGGCTTGTGTTGGGAGAGATATCTCCTGCGACTAGTAGAAGGAGGATAGATAGAGTAAGTAGATGGTTAAGTGATTTGTGAAAGTGTCTCATGTTGAATGGTGGTACTGAATGGATCTGTGCAGTTTAGCAATGTGAAAAGAGAATGAGTGCTATATGTAAGGAGGTCAAGGGTATTAACCCTTTAAATGTTTCATCCCCTTTAAGTGTGTTAATATGTGTAAATGTATGTATTTCATGTAGTGTATGAGGTCATGTCAGGTTTTCAGTGTTGTATAAGAGTAAAGAAGGTATAAATATAGGCAGGTGGTGCATCCTTGGGGTCACTAGAGGAGGGCACTAGAAGGGTAGTGTATATATTTATGGGTTAAGTGTAGTTTGCGAGGGATCAATAATAGGGGGCATGTTAGAGATCCAGTTAGAACGTTGTAAAAATAATGTCAAAGCAGTAATTGGGTTTGCTCACTAGAGGGGGGCATTGAGCACATCCAGTCCAATACGGACAATAGCTTAGGGACTTGTTGCTAGGGAAAGATTGCCTCCAAGCAGGAATCTGTCAGGAAGATTTCCTCTTAGCGGAAGTCAGTCGGGAGTGGACCTTGCCAGTGTGAGGACATCCACGTTCCTGGGCCCTGAACATGTGTGAGTGGGTTTACGTAGCAGTAGTCCAGTGGAAGAACCACTGTGGGAATGCTCAGCAGAAGATGTCGTGCAGAGCACAGTAGTGAGTGGGCCACCAGCAAGTATCCGGGCAGGATAACCTGAGAGGGGTGGACGACCTAGTAGATGTGTCTTTCTATGCTGCATTGAAGTGTCTCCAGGGGAAGAGATCGAAGTGCCGTTTTCACCGGGCTCCTCGTCTCGTCAGTACTTAGTGGTCCATTCTGGTGTAGCAGAGAAGAAGAAGCAGAGTTGTGAAGAATGTATTGCTGGTATCGGTTAAGACGTGCTTATGGTGTCTTGGATGTGCTATGTCCAGAGGAAAATAAAGCAGAACTGTTTGACCTGATTTGGGACTCTGACTCTAATTGTTCTGTACGCTCCCTCCCGGGAGAACACCCTAGGAGAATGGAGACTACAGAGGTAAGGTCCGTAACAGCTTCCAGTGAATCGTTCCCGCGGCCATCCCTTTACATATACATAGGAGAGGAGAGGACTGAGGGGCCAATATGAATGGAGTGTAAAGAGTTAATGCAAGGATGGTGGATGTGAGTGAACGCAGCAGCCAGGATATAAATTATATAAATGCATATGGTGAATATTTGTTGTAATCCAAATGTACTGGGAATGGGTTTCTTTGAATGTCTTACCTATCTCCTGCCCTGTCTAACTGCCATGAAATAACTGCCAGGTACTTTACAAAATGTACTTAGATTAAATGCACATAAATGCTACCCCTGCATAAATGCTTCCCCAGGCTATGACTGAATATATAGGCGGCTTTATATATAGGGCTTTCTTAGATTCATACTTCCTGTCCTTTCAGGAAAAGTTTTCAGCAGGCTCCTTATCAGCAGGATTACAATCTTATACACCACTGATGATACAGGATCCGCCAATCATAGTAGTTGATGTAGCATCCCCTTCCTTCACAATGACTTTTGCACATGCTCATTAGATGCTTCAAAACAAAAAAGTCAGAGTCTGTCCATTGTGGCTAATGTACATGTGCTGTTTCCTGAAACAACAGGATATAAGAGTCTAAAAAAAAGCCCCAGTGGCCAGTGTGAAAATTGCAAAATTTCTATTTCTAATTTTAATAAATATTATTTTTAAAACATATTGCCAAAAATATAAAAAAAAAAATCAACCAAAAACCTGATTTGAACAACAGGTCATTTTCTGATGATAATTTCCATTTAAAGGTGCCAATTAAAAGACCTGTAGTTACTTTACAATAAGAACTTTAAACAGTCCAAAAAGTGGCAACTTTCAATACTTTATGGTTCCATGGCTCCTGCATATACCATAACTTGAATATTACCATGATTGAGAGCCCTGCTGGTGGGATCTCCGCTGTTTATTACCGTCAAGAAAACTCAACTTCTTCAATATGTTCTGCTCAAAGTGCTAGACCCATTCAGGCGCTGTCCAGAAGACCACAATACCCCCATTTATCAGCTGGACTGGACTACGCAGAAATGGCTGCTCTACTATACATAGTAAAGTGGCGTGGATGTGGAGACATCGCTGCCCCTGTGTGAGTACCGGAGATGGATACTGACTTTTGGCGCAACTTAGAGTCCGATTTACATGATCAGGACTGGCTCACAAAGAACAGATAAGCGGCGAGCAGGATTTGCGGACAAAAAGTTCCATCGAAAAAAATGACATTTTAACTCCCAATTTTCATTTTTGCACTTCCTTCTCTTCTTCCAAGAGCCATAACTTTTAAATTTTTTTTTTTTTTTGTCAACATACCTACATGACGATTTGCAGTTTTAAATGAAATAATTCGTTTTACCATATTATCAAAATATGGAAACGGAAATGCCAAAGGGCAGTGAAATTGTGAAAAATAAACCCTATAATTCTGCCATGGGTTTTTTGGGGGCTTTATTTAAAAAAAATTCTCACCTTGCAAAAAAAAAAAAAATAGAAATGATTTCTCAGAAAATGGTAACACAAGAAAAAAAATATATATATATATATTTACAAATTTCTTAACTTTTTGAATTACTAAAAAATATTTAAAAGTATTGCATAAGTTTGGCATCACCTTAATTGTGCTGATCTGGAGAAGAATTTTGCCAGGTCATTTTTGCTGCACATCGAACACTTGATTGTCTGATTGATGGGTCTATATACTGCGATAGTATAATATTAGGGTAACATCAGTGTGTTTGGATCCGAGTTTCACAGTGTTCGGTCAGTGTGTTTGATTTTAATGATTTTCACGTATGAAAAAAAAAAAATAAATGAATTACACTTTGTTCAGGACATCAGCCTCTTCTACCATGAAAGAGTTGACATTGATTTTCAGCTTCATGAACTTTGGCTGACTTTCCCTTTTGACAGACTTGTTGACCCTAAGGGCTCATACCCATTTGGCGAAAAAAAATCGGTCCGTTTTCAGGATGGTCCGATTATGTGCAATTGTTATGCGATTTGCATGCGATTTTTTATAGCACCATCTATTGCATTAGCGATTATCATGCCAAAATCGTAGCAAATCGCAGCATGTTGCGATTTTTTTCTCACACCGATTTTGGCTGAGAAAAAAATCGCAAATGAGATGTCACCTATTGAATAACATTGGTCCAATTTCAATCCGATTTTTTTATTGGCTTGAAATCGTCCGTTTTCGGCTCAAGTGAGTATGAGCCCTAAGACTGAAGATTAAATGGTCACAAGATGAGATTGAACCGGGATCCCCCCTACCTCGATCACTGGGGTTATCCACAGGGGGCAGTGAGGTCTTGCACCAATCACAATCTGCAATGAATGGTGTGTGAATAGCAATATTCCTCAGTTCTCACCAATTGTGCACCACTGCTGACCCCTGTTCATCACATTCCCCTAATATTGCACCTGTCTTGTCCAACTTTCAAGTAGAAGGAGATTGCATACAGAAAAAGAAATAAATGATGTGAGGTACAAATGGCTGAGAACTGCGGCTGAGTCCCCCCAATAAAAATGATACCATTGTTGTAGAGATCCGATGTGCCAGTCATGAGAAATCTAGTGTAGAAGTCATATGGAAATCAGGCTGGAAGTGCACTTGGGGTGGAGGAAGAAGCTGTCATGGTGCACTGACACGCCCCCAATGCACTTCCAGCTTGATTTATACATGGCTTCTACACTAAATTTCTAATGACCGGCACATCAGATCTCTACAAAAAGGTATCATTTTTATTGGGGGACGTGCGCCAATGCAGCTGTACCAAGATTTCCATCTTTCATAACATGCTGATAGGTTCCCTTTCAAGTCGCAACCGTGACTGGACACACATGCCTTGGGGGTATGCAGCCCCTGTGCCAAGGGAAGATTATAGTTTACAATGTTATCAGACTGCTGTAGTTTGGTAATGTAAATCTTGCAACAACCACTATCTTGGCTCTGTAATCCATCTGCAATCTGATGATATAAACCCCAGAAGTACAATAACTCCCCGATATAATACCATCGAAGCACAATATATCAGTAAGACCCCCTCTTATAGTACAATAGTGCTATAAGTGAAGACAGTGTGGTCTGACAATATACATGAGCTCATAGACAGTTTTTGTCTCCCATGTACAATGTATATTCCTCTGTAGATGAATGAAGAAACATTGATCCATTGATCGTCTGATGAACGATCATGTCACAGTCATACCCATTTTACAGTGGTTCACCCTGGCCATGTACATGTTCAATGACGCCGGGTGAAGGATGAGGTCTTCACGGAAAGATCTTCATGGACTATAATAAACCATTGGTGAACATTTTCAGTATGACTCTTCAAGATGGACTAAGGTCTAGGGGGTAAGGTTTCTCCTTGTGGAGAGTGACATACCAGCTCTGGCGTGTCAAGGTAAGGAGGCTTATTCGCCGTGCAATGCTCCTCTGGGAAATTTAATATGCAAATTGCCTCTTAAACAAAGAGGACTTGTACTCTATAGCGCCACCTATTGGAAGTAGCGATCCTACAAGTCACAATCAACCCTTTAACGAGTCTTGGGCACAGGTTTACCAACCTTTTTCTTCTGGGGCTTCACCAGGTAGTGGTGCAAAATTAGGTAAAAATGAAAACAACTGCTCAATTTATGCTTTTTAATTTTTTTTATTTTCCTGAATTGTGTATAAAATTTTAAAA
This sequence comes from Oophaga sylvatica, assembly GCA_033576555.1. Classification (NCBI taxonomy): domain Eukaryota; kingdom Metazoa; phylum Chordata; class Amphibia; order Anura; family Dendrobatidae; genus Oophaga; species Oophaga sylvatica. Next base: position 331,897,936 of record JARQOD010000003.1, read on the forward strand.
ATCAGGAAATTAGTTTTGGGAAGGTTTCTAATTTTTTGTACAGTCATGGCGAAAAGTTTTGAGAATGACACAAATATTAATTTTTACAAAGTCTACTGCATCACTTTTTCTAATGGCAATTTGCATATACTCCAGAATGTTATAAAGAGTGATCAGCTTAACAGCAATTAGTTGCAAAGTCAATATTTGGCTAGAAAATGAACTTTATCCCCCAAAACACATTTCAACATCATTGCAGCCCTGCCTTAAAAGGACCAGTTAACCTCTTTTCAGTGATTGCTCCATTAACACAGGTGTGGGTGTTGATGAGGACATGGCTGAGATCAATTTGTCATGATTAAGTAAGAATGACACCACTGGACACTTTAAAAGGAGGCTGGTGCTTGGCATCATTGTTTCTCTTCTGTTAACCATGGTTATCTCTAAAGAAACACGTGCAGTCATCATTGCAATGCACAAAAATGGCCTAACAGGGAAGAGTATCGCAGCTAGAAAGATTGCACCTCAGTCAACAATCTATTGCATCATCAAGAACTTCAAGGAGAGAGGTTCCATTGTTGCCAAAAGGCTTCAGGGCGCCCAAGAAAGACCAGCAACGCCAGGACCGTCTCTTAAAAGTGTTTCAGCTGCGGGATCGGGCTACCAGCAGTGCAGAGCTTGCTCAGGAATGGCAGCAGGCAGGTGTGAGTGCATCTGCACGCACTGTGAGGCGGAGACTCTTGGAGCAAGGCCTGGTCTCAAGGAGGGCAGCAAAGAAGCCACTTCTCTCCAGAAAAACATCATGGACAGACTGATATTCTGCAAAAGGTACAGGCAGTGGACTGCTGAGAACTGGGGTAAAGTTATTTTCTCTGATGAATCCCCTTTTCGATTGTTTGGGACATCAGGAAAACGCCTCATTTGAAGAAGACAAGGTGAGCGCTACCACCAGTCTTGTCTCATGCCAACTGTTAAGCATCCTGAAACCATTCATGTGTGGGGTTGCTTCTCAGCCAAGGGAATCGGCTCTCTCACAGTCTTGCCTAAAAACACAGCCATGAATAAAGAATGGTACCAGAATGTCCTCCAAGAGCAACTTCTCCCAACCCTCCAAGAGCAGTTTGGCGATCAACAATGCCTTTTCCAGCATGATGGAGCACCTTGCCATAAAGCAAAGGTGATAACTAAATGGCTCAGGGAACAAAACATAGAGATTTTGGGTCCATGGCCTGGAAACTCCCCAGATCTTAATCCCATTGAGAACTTGTGGTCAATCATCAAGAGACGGGTGGACAAACAAAAACCTAAAAATTCTGACAAAATGAAAGCATTGATTGTGCAAGAATGGACTGCTATCAGTCAGGATTTGGTCCAGAAGTTGATTGAGAGCATGCCAGGGAGAATTGCAGAGGTCCTGAAGAAGAAGGGTCAACACTGCAAATATTGACTTGCTGCATTAACTCATTCTAAAGGGTATGCCACACTAAACAATATCGCTAACGGGATCGCTAAAAAACGTCACTATTTAGCGATCCCGTTAGCGATATTGTTCAGTGCGGCAGCTTCCAGCGACGAGCTTCCTGCTGTGATCTCGCTCGTCGCTGGAATCGCTCCGGACCCTATTTCATCGCTGGCGCTCCCGCTGGGTAAGTATCTAATCGCTGTGTGGCACCTTTTCTTAGCGATTTAGCGGTACTTTTGTACCGCTAAAGTCGTTAAGAAGATCGCTAACGGCGATAGCGTCGTTAACTATATCGCTAAATGCGGCAGCATTTAGCGATATAGAAACAATCCGCTAGCGATCTCATTAGTATGCAACGCTAACGAGATCGCTAGCGGGATTGTTTAGTGTGGCAGTACCTTAACTGTCAATATAAGCTTTTGTTACTCATATGTTTGCAATTATTATATTTCTGTCTGTGATAAAAACATCTGTCAAACACACATAAAAACCAGAGGGCAGCAGATCATGTGAAAATATAATATTTGTGTCATTCTCAAAACTTTTGGCCATGACTGTATGCAGAAAAAGCAGAGGCTTATAATCATTTGTGAGAATACTGACTCACCTGCTGCACCTGGATAAAAACAAAGGGGTGCCTCAGTGTTTGACAAGCACAAGTTTAGGGCCCTGTACATGGTTTCCCTACTTATTCCACAGCGCTTTGTAGACATAATCATCACTGTTCTCATTGTGGCTCACAATCTACATTACCTATCAAAATGTCTTTGGAATGTGAGAGGAAACCGGAGTATTTTGAGGAAACTCACGCAAACATGGGGACAACATACAAACTCCTTGCAGGTGTTGTCCTTGGTTGATTTGAAACCAGGACTCCAGCGCTGCAAAGCAATAGTGCTAACCACTGAGCCACCATACAGTGCTAACCACTGAGCCACATTGGTCATCAAAAGCCTTTTGTGCGCTACATTCTGCACAGACGACTTATGGAGGGAAGAAGTCTTCATGAATGGTCTGGGCCAAGTGAAAAATTGTAAGTCATAGACTGCCATCATTCCTCGTTGTTAAAGAGTTTTTAACAATTTTTGACAAAAGTATAAGGTGCAGCACAACAGTAGTTAGCACTGTCGCTTTGCAGTGCTGAGGTCCTGGGTCATATCCCACCAATTTCAACATCTGCGAGGAGTTTGTATGTTCTCTCCGTGTTTGTGTGGGTTTCCTCAGGGTTCTCCGGTTTCCTCCCACACTCCAAAGACATACTGATAGGGAATCTAGATTGTGAGCCCCAATGGGGACAGTGATGATGTTTGTACGGCGCTGCAAAATATGATGGTGCTATATACTGTATGTAGGTATAATACAATGTTGCTCGGAAAACACATAATTCACTAATTAGTGTGGAACTCCAAACGAAAAGTGAACAGTGCCTGTACCACCCTTCTCTGGGACAAGGATTGTGTAGTGCTGAGGCTAAGTGCTTTACCAGCGCTGCAGCCCCTTCACTTTAGGGTGACATCCCACTGACAAAGTAATTGTGCAACTTTTTCAAATCGTAATAAATTGGCATGTACGAGACCTATAGATATAGGAAAGTCATTATCTAATCCCATCATCTGCCATGCATGCTCTTCCAAAACAGCGCCACACATGTATACAGGCTGTGCGTGGTACTGCAGCTCAACTTTATTCAATTATTTGATATATAACCTTAGGACCTATTTGTTTGAGCAAAAAAGCAGCCATGTTTTTCTAATCCTGTCCATTACCTTTAATCACATACCCGACACTACACAGAACGCAGTGCCACATACTGTATCTGTGCAATGCTCTGCACCTAGAAACCGCCGCAGGCGCGAGGTGTTTGTCTTGAAGTTATAGGCCAAGTCTCTGAAGTGTGGAATAATCTATGTCATGCATACATCTGGCTTGGGCTGGATCGCCTTGGCATGTGCGAAGTATAAATTAGGCAGGACATAACATAGGCATGAGAAAGCAGAGAACACCAGCCAGGCAGGCCGTGAGTCTCCTGTATCCACACAGTTGCTATAACAAGTGCACGCACAACAGACGGAGGCTCGCTCCAGCTCGGGACGCACCAAGGCAATATCATAAATAATCTGTTACTGGGAGCGCGGCTGCCAAGATCCTCGTCTCCAGAACAGAGTAGGAACGTTTTCATGCAGGTTCGCTTTCCTGTGCGGAGAATTCCCTTTATGCACTGGGATTTCTTTTAACAAGCTCCATTGCTGCCCAGTGATTGTTATTACCATTGATCTACATAACGTCATCATGTTTGGATGGTCCGACATTTACTTCTATGGAAAAATAAACACAGGGAACCCTTCCCCTATGATGTTAAGGTTATGTTCACCTTTACGAAAAATGTTTAAATTGCTTCCTAAATGCAAAGTTATGCAACTTTCTAAATAGTTTTCATTAAAGGGAATCTGTCTCTTGTATGATGTAGAGACAGAAACCCTGATTCCAGCGATGTGTCACTTACTGAACTGCTTTGTGTTGTTTTGATGAAATCACTGTTTTCTCTGCTGCAGATTTAGCAGTTCTCTGAATATTGAACTGTAGATAACCCCACCCACACCACTGATTGGCTGGTTTCTTTGTAAACTGTGCATAGGCAAAAAAGCTGCCAATCAGTGTTGGGGGCGTGGTTAGACTACATGGCAGCAGGTTTACTAATACTCTAGTGAAAATCTCCTACTGATAAAAGAGTGATTTTATCAAAACTACAGCAAGCAGCCCAGTAAGTGACATATCGCTGAAATCAGGGTCTTTGTCCCTAAATCACGCTGGTCTTAGATTAGGTAGCAAAAACCTGGTGACAGATTCCCTTTAAGAATTTTCTACCATCTTACACTTGCAAAGTGTCTGTAAGTCCTACTCAGTTCTGACAGCTCACATTGCTCCCATCTCCCTCCTTTCCGTGCTAGTCCAGGTTCAGACACCCAAATTGCACTGTCTGTACATGGACTACTTTATCCAGACTAACTGACCTCAACTTACAGCCTCACTGGTATATGAGGTTATAAGTTTGGATCAGGAAACCCTCGGTCAGTCCCGATATTGCAGTCCATATACAGACTGTGAATTACATCAATCTCAACCTGAGTTTAGAGCTAGACGTGGACAGGTAAAAAAAGCATGTACAGTCTCAGAGAGGGCAGAGAAAACATGCTGTATTTTTCTGTTCGCATAGAGCTCCGTCTGATATACAGTACATAAGAACAAGGGTGCTCCAGAATACATATAAAAACCTCTTGAAGCTTTATTGAGGCATATCAGAATTAACGTTCAACTCCACCAAACATATGGAAACACCAATGTGTTTCACACAGATATAACACGCTTAGTGATGATATGTAGAAAAGTAAGGAAAGCACATGAGGAGGAAATAAATGTAGGATAGAAGCTGTGCTGATATATTAGATAATGAAGACAGCAGCAGACTGGTTAAACACAGACCTCACATCCAGCCTTTATTTAAAATATAAAACTTGGATCAGGCTGCAAACTGCATATCAGGAGGGTCTGAAATGAACAAAAGAATTAAAATTGCAAACTGGAGCTTAGAGAAATTTTATTAACTAAATGTAATACTAAGACACGTCAATTTTTTTTTTTTTTTTTAATGCCAAAGGTGTTTGTAACATTTAATAAGGAGTCAGCAAATATCAGGGGGATCATGAGAGTAGCACAATATTGAGTCGGTAAGTATATATGTATATATATTTTTTGATTGAATCTAATTTTGCAGCAAAATTTGATGCAGATCTGCAGTAAAATACAGAACAATGGGATTTATTTACAGAATTTTCTATACCTATTAACTTCAATGGAGAAAATCAGCAAAAGCAAATAAAATCCTTGCTGATTTCATAGCCGGTGTCGGACACTCACTGATCTAAAATTGATGAGCTATCTCAACAATGGGTGATCAATATACAAAATTGGACAATCCCTTTAATGTTGGAGGTGCTTTCACTTATGTCCAAGTCTACGCAGGATTTATAGCAGTAAAGTACTTAAGTAGACTGTATGGACGTATATGGAAAAGAACGCCATTTATGTATATGGTTGCAACTTTCTCTTAGGCCACGTTCTCACAATGAGTTTTTTATGCTACATATTTTAAAAAAATGCAAGTAACTAATTTTACTTAATGGGTGCAGAAATGCTGCAACATTAAAAACTTACCAAAAAGCTCAGCCTTAGACTAACGGAGCGCAGCTCTGGAGCACAAACTGCTACCGCTAACGTGCAAGCTTTCAGAACGCACATACGTTTTTTTTTATCTTGGACTGATGATTTGGGTTAAAAAGCAGAAATATCTCCATGAATATACCGCAATTCTATTCTTCGGATGGGACTTCTCTTTTATTCCCCATTCAGCAGTTTTTCACGTTTTCTTTCCGCTTATTTTGTTTGTAATAAAACACTTTCTTTCGCCTGGGAAAATCTCAGCTCTATTCATCCGGATCGTTTTCTGGATACGGCAGATTTATAGTGTATTGATGGGAAGGTATTCGGGTATTGAATGAGCTGACCAGTCGTGAAACCATAAGCCTGGAAGATTCTGCCGCCATTGTGCACGGCACAGACCGGCCATGGCCACAGGACAGGAACCCATCTGAGCCGGGGGATAAAAAGACTAATTGTCTTTTGTCATTTTTACAAGGAGTATTTAATGGAGGCGAAGGTATCAGCTGTGAGGGAAATTCCACAGATACTTCTCCAGTTATGTGATATTACCCCAGAGAATTCCCAGACAAAGTCCATCTGACAGCTTCTCTGTGGTTAATGCTCCTCCACACAAGGTGCATGGAGTGGGATCTATGGAGTGCTTAGTGGGGAAGGAATTCCTGGCATCTCTCAGAGATATTGAATGCTCACCTAACAGACCGGGCTTATCAAATGTCTCCACAATGCGCGGCACAGTCCTCCTGATAGACGGTGATATCAATCTGGTGCACAGGGGCCTGGAAGGAATCCACGGGGCCATGATACACTGGATACTGGTGTAATCCACAGCTCAGGCCAGGCTGCAACAAATACCTGATTAGCCACGCAAATCCACACTATATGGTTTTACGGTCGCATCCACACTATGCATCCAGCTAATTGGGATAATGCAGAATATCCGCCCCTGTAGTAAAGGATTTAGTGCTTATATAACACCATTGCACTTCTTTCTTGTCCTCCCTTATACACTGTAACAATTTGTACATACATGAAGTGCAATATTACAGGTGTGCAGCAAGCTAATCTGCTCCCTATTATGGTGGCTGTCGCTAGCTACAATTTTAGTCTGGTTGTCCACTTCTGGTCAACCACAGCTTAATGGTGTTGCCCGACCTTTTGATAAAAATGTGCAATTCTATGCGACTGCAGACTTCTGAATCCTTACAGTGTGCGCCTCAAGAGCTGTCAGGATTCTCCTGTGCGGACAGTGAGAACAAGCAGTCTGATGATTGTAAGGATGGAATTTTTATACATGCAATTAGGGCCAGCATCAGCACCAGGCGCACCTGGGCAAGTGCCGGGGCCCTGAGCAGGCGGGGGGGCCCACTCACAGTCGGGGATACTTGCATGCTATGGGAGCCCGGTGCCTGTGCCAGTAAAAGGGGTCGGGGCCTCGAGCAGAGCAGCAGCCAGTGAGGAGAGGTGAGTATTTGATTATATATATGGAGACCATCATACACTGGAGTATCATATATGGGACCCATCATACACTGGAGCATCATATATGGAGCATTACATGGGGCCTATCATACACTGGAGCATCATATATGGAGCATTACATGGGGCCTATCATACACTGGAGCATCATATATGGGGCCCATTTTATATGGAGCATTATATGGGGCCAATTATACACTGGAGCATCATATATGGGGCCCATTATATATGGAGCATTATATGGGGCCCATAATATACTGGAGCATCATATATAGGTCCATTATATATGAAGCATTATATGGGGCCCATCCTGCACTGAAGCATCATATATGAGGCCCATCAGATACTGGAGCATCATATGGGGCCCATTATATATGGTACATCATATGGGGCCCATTATATATGGAACATCATATGGGGCTCATTATATATGGAGCATCATTTGGGGCCTATTATATATGGAGCATCTTATAGGGTCTATTATATATGGAGTATTATATGGGGCCCATTATATATGGAGCGTTATATGGGTCTCATTATTCTGTATGGAGCTCTATGTGGTGACCATAATACTGTATGTAGCAATGTATAGGGCTCATTATTCTGTATGGAACACTATGTGGTGCCCATAATACTGTATGAAGCAATATATGGAGCTCATTATACTGTATGAAGCAATATATGGAGCTCATTATACTGTATGGAGCACTATGTGGTGCCCATAATACTGTATGGAGCAATATATGGAGCTCATTATACTGTATAGAGCACTATGTGGTGCCCATAATACTGTATGGATGACTATACTGTTTGTCTTTTGAGCTATTGTAGAATTTACAATAGATATCACTCATGTAATGTATGAAGTAAGTGAAGTATTTGGCATTGTACTATACATATATTTCTCTGCTGTGTCTGTGCATCATGAATTGTGGTATGTGTTAAAAGGGCCCATTGAGACTCTTTTGCCCGGGGCCCATGAATACCTGGAGCCAACCCTGCATGCAATCACGTGCCAACTAGACGTGCTCGGCCTCACTCAGTGCAAGTGAATTTTGGAACATGGCCTGGAGTCGGCAAAACGCATATTTGTGATCACATGACCACTCCTGCTCTCGCCGTCTGCAGCGGAGAATGCTGAAAGACTGGACAACCCCTTTAATCAATTTGGGACCTCCAATAAAAATAAAAACAGTGTATGCTCACGTCTCACAGCAATACCTTTCGAGCAATGTCGGTGCCACTGTTCCCAGCAGTGATGTGACTTGTTGTGTCACGTGTGCACTGCAGCCAATCAGTGACCTCTCATCAGCTGCAGCTCATTAGCGGATGTCAGCACTGGGAAAATAGTCAAGGCTGCAGCTGATGAGAGAGCGCTGTTTGGCTGCCACCTGCACGTGATACAACAAGTCACAGCACCAGTAGCACCGACATCGCTGCGGGAGGGGAGCATACACTGTTTTTTAATCGGGGTCCAACTTTGATTAAGATGTAGCTGACTGGTAGTGGACAACCCTTTTAAAAGAAAAAAATAAAATAAAAATCTACCACTAAAGACATACCTGTCAACATTTAGGCTATGTGCACACGTTGCGGTTTTTTAGCGGTTTTGCCGCGGTTTTTCGCGGCGGAAACGCCGCGAAACCGCGGCAAAACCGCTTACACAATACAACTCATTAAGGCCTATGAGATTCCGCAATGCTGTGCACATGCTGCGGGTTTTTCCGCGGCGAAATCGCATCGCGGGAGAATCCGCAGCATGCTCATTCTTTTTTGCGGAACCGCGGCGATTCCGCCGCCATAGGAATGCATTGAACCGCTTACTTTCTGCATGTGGCTGTGCCCACCATGCGGAAAGTAAGCGGTTCATGTGCGGATGGTACCCAGGGTCTGGAGGAGAGGAGACTCTCCTCCAGGCCCTGAGTACCATATCCATGTAAAAACAATAATTAAAATAAAAAATAATGATATTCTCACCTTCCGGCGTCCCCGCAGCTTTCCCGCCTCTCAGCGACGCTCCCGCCAATCGCGTTCCCAGAAGTGCATTGCGAGATCACCCAGATGACGTAGCGGTCTCGCGAGATGCTACGTCATCGGGATGATTGTCGCAAAGGACTCCTGGGAACGGAACTTGCCGGGAGCGTCGCTGAGAGGCGGGAAAGCTGCGGGGGCCGCCGGAAGGTGAGAATAGCACGATTTATTATTTTTTTTTATTATTTTTACATTAGATCTTTTTACTATTGATGCGACATAGGCGGCATCAATAGTAAAAAGTTGGTCACACTTGTCAAACACTTGTTTGACTCGTGTGACCAACCTGTCAGATCGCTTGTAAAACGCTAGCATTCTGCAAGCTAATTCCGCTTGCAAAACGCTAGTGTTTAGCGGGAATACGCATACCTATAATATGCGGATTTCCCACGGCAGGGAGGTGCGGAATTGCCGCGGAAATTTACATGGCAATTCCGCAACGTGTGCACATAGCCTGAAGGTGTGGAAAGAGGGATACCTCCTGTCAGCGGTTACAGACAGTGCATAAATGGAACCTATATCCTTAACTTCTTACATACAATATAAAGACTATAAAGTTTGCCCCTTCCACATCACCTAGAGGAGCTTCTCTGACCTCCCATTCTACATCCATGGATATTAATATGGAGTTGGCCCTCTTCAGAAATAACAGCTCTCGCTCTTCTGGGGATGATTTTTACAAGATTTTGGAAATGTCTGAACACATTTCCTCCGGAGTCAAGTGGTAGCGGCTTTACACCACTCCATCCGACGCTTGGCATCGTGCTTGGTGATATAAGGCTGCATGCAGCTGCTTGGCCATGAAGCTCCCAGCGGGGGTGCAGTTTTTGCGCTGTGATAACAGAAGAGGTCTGGCTCTGCAGAGCATTGGTGACTTTTCTGCCCTCTGCTCCTTAGCACTCAGCTCCCCGCTGCATAATGTTACGGGGTCTCCACTTCGTGGCTGAGTTGCTGCTGTTCCTTCCACTTCTCAATAAGGTGATGGGGAAAGATTCAGGAGGAAGAAATGTCCTGGATGGACTTGTTACCCCGGTGGCTCCTATTACAGGACCACACTGGTATCAGTGAGCTCTGCACCACCAGCCATTCTATCTCACGTTAGTAAAGGCAGACGGCATGGTGGGGGCTGGAGGTCATACACCAGGGGGGAGGGACTGGATGTAATACTCCAGGGAAGTGAGGGGCCGGATGTTATACACTGAGGAAGAGGGGCCGGATGTTATACACTGAGGAAGAGGGGCCAGATGTTATACTGTGGAGCCGGAGTTTTTCCACAGGGGGGGCGAGGAGCCAGATGTTAAACAGTGGGAATAAAGGGCTGGATGTTATAAAACGTGGGGTGATGGGCTGTATTTTATATACTGTGGGGCAAGAGACCGGATGCTATACCACGTGAGGCGAGAGGCTGGACATTATACTCTGTGGGGCCAGAGGTTATATACTAGGGACGAGGGGCTGGATGTTATACACCATGGGGTGAGAGGCCGGATGTTATACACTGGAGCCGGATGTTACACACCGCGGGGCGAGAGGCCGGATGTTATACTCCGTGGGGCCAGAGGTCATACACTGGGGACGAGGGGCCAAATGTTAAACAGTGGGGATAAAGAAATGGATGATATACAATGTGGGGTTAGGGGGCTGAATATTATACACTGTGGGGCGAAAGGTCGGAGGTTATACTCCATGGGGCCAGAGGTTAAACAGTGGGGACAAGGGGCCGGATGTTATACACTGTGGGGTGAGAGGCCGGATGTTACACACCATGGGGCGAGAGGCCGGGTGTTATACACCTTGGGACAAGAGGATGGATGTTATACTCCGTGGGGCCAGAGGCTATACACTGGGGACGTGGGGCCGGATGTTATACACCTTGGGGCGAGAAGAAGGATGTTATACTCCATGGGGCAAGAGGTTATACACTGGGGATGTGGGGCCAGATGTTACACACTGTGGGGTGAGAGGCCGGATGTTTTACAAGTTATACAAGTATTGAACAGGACAGACTTACCGAAATATATTTAATACTTTGTACAAAAGCTTTTGTTGGTGATGAAGCTTCAAGATGCCTCTTGTATGGAGAACCTAGTCACAGGCATTGCTCAGATGTCATTTTGACCTATTCTTCCATACAAACACTCATCACATCCTGAAGCTTCCATGGACTCCTTCTATGAACTCTGAGCTTTAGTTCCTTTCATACATTTTCAATTGGGTCCAGGTCAGAGGCTTTGTTCATAGAAGAGGCAGACACTGGCAGCTTGGGGCCCAAGTGTCATGTGTGCATTGCCACGAAGATCGTCGCGGTTGCACATTTTGACTTCTCACAGCTGAGCTGCTGTTTCTTTGTGTTTGGCAGCTAGGGAGTTAATTCTGTCTGTGCTCGGTGCTGGGACTGGGTGCAGTTTCTCCCGGCTGCAATTGATTATTTGTTGATTGGTTTCCTTTAAATTCCTGGTTGTCTGCTTGGGGAGTTGCCAGTGAAACCTTCATGCAGACCACAGATAGGAATGAATCTGTATAGATTTTAGTTGTGAGCTCCTTAGTTGTTCTAAGCTCAACTTGGTTAGAGTTTATTTCCCAGACCATTTATGTTCCTTTGGTGTTTGAGTGTGTATGCAAGCGAGTGTTATCCTGTCTGTCTTATATGTCTAATCTGTGTATTTAGCTGAGATCAGCCCATATCCCTTTGGTGGTAGTCAGGATCCTTCTTAGGACTGATTACAGGGTTCAGGGTCTGATAGGAGACAGGGTTAGGTTGGAGACTTGGACCTCTGAACCATTATCAGTACCTCCAAGGTGAGGGATTAGTTAGGACCCCAGTTTAGGGTCAGGTTAGATCCCGGTCCACCTCTTTCCTGTTTCAGCTCATCAAGTCCTCAAGATTAACCCTGAGTTCAGCAGATATCGTGTCAGGTAAATCTATTCTATACTTTCATGCTGATGTTGCTATACTAGTTGCTGTATAGAGTGTTGTTCCTGTATTAATAGTTTACTGACATTGTATACATATCATTAGACAGCGTGACACCATGTGCAAGAAATGTGTCTCAGCTCCCCTCCTTTTATGGTGACAAAGCTACAAATATATATACAGTGGGTACGAAAAGTATGCAGGCACCTTTAAATTTTTCACTCTTTGTTTCATTGCAGCCACTTGGTAAATTCAAAAAAGTTCATTTTTTTTCTCATTAATGTACTCTCCGCACCCCATCTTGACTGAAAAAAAACCCCAGAAATGTGGAAATTTTTGCTCAGACACTCATATTTAAGCCACATTCTGTCCATTTCCTTGTGATCCTCCTTCAGATGGTTCTACTGCTTCATTGGAGTCCAGCTGTGTTTAATTAAGCTGATAAGACTTGATTTGTAAAGGCACACACCTGTCTATATAAAACCTCACAGCTCAGAGACAGAATTGTGGCAAGGCACACATCTGGCCAAGGTTACAAAAGAATTTCTGCAGTACTCAAGGCTCCTAAGAGCACAGTGGCCTCCATAATCCTTAAATGGAAGAAGTTTGGGACCACCAGAAGTCTTCCTAGACCTGGCTGTCCAGCGTAACTGAGCAATCATGGGAGAAGAGCCTTGGTGAGAGAGGTAAAGAAGAACCCCAAGATCACTGTGGCTGAGCTCCACAGATGCAGTAGGGATATAGGAGAAAGTTCCACAAAGTCAATTATCACTGCAGCCCTCCACCAGTCGGGCCTTTATGGCAGAGTGGCCTGACGGAAGCCTCTCCTCAGTGCAAGACATAAGAAAGCCCACATAGCGTTTGCTAAAAAACACATGAAGGACTCCCAGACAATAAAAAAAATAAAATTCTCTGGTCTGATGAGACAAAGATAGAACTTTTTTGTGATAATTCTAAGCGGGATGTGTGGAGAAAACCAGGCATTGCTCATCACCTACTGAATACAATCCCAACAGTGAAACGTGGTGGCAGCATCATGCTATGGGGGTGTTTTTCAGCTGCAGGGACAGGAAAACTGGTTGCAATTGAAGTAAACATGAATGCGACCAAGTACATAGATATCCTGGATGAAAACCTCTTCCAGAGTGCTCTGGACATCAGACTTGGCCAATGGTTCACCTTCCAACAAGACAATGACCCTAAGCACACAGCTAAAATAACAAAGGAGTGGCTTCAGAACAACTCTGTGACCATTCTTGATTGGCCCAGCCAGAGTTCTGACCTAAATCCAATTGAGCATCTCTGGAGAGACCTGAAAATGGCTGTCCACCAACGTTCACCATCCAACCTGACGGAACTGGAGAGTATCTGCAAGGAAGAATGGCAAAGGATCCCCAAATCCAGGTGTGAAAAACTTGTTGCATCATTCCCAAGAAGACTCATGGCTGTACTAGCTCAAAAGGGTGCTTCTACTCAATACTGAGCAAAGGGTCTGAATACTTATGACCATGTGATATTTCAGTTTTTCTTTTTTAATAAATTTGCAAACATTTCTACATTTCTGTTTTTTTTCAGTCAAGATTGGGACATTGATGAGAAAAAAAATAAACTTTTTTGAATTTACCAAATGGCTGCAATGAAGCAAAGAGTGAAAAATTTAAAGGGGTCTGAATACTTTCCATGTCCACTGTATATATCTTACATAGTCTCCTTTATTATGTATATTGCCGTCCCTTATTACACAGTGCCCTCTCTTGTTATGCACATCACAGCACCGTACCTTACATATCAGATTATTTATAGCGCCCCCTGTCTTTAAAATATAACGTTAGATAATATAATGCAATGATTTCTGATGGAGCATGGGAAAGCTTATTTTCTGATGGGGGAGCTGATGGACTGGTTTTCTGGTCACCGGCTGCTCCATTAGCAGTCATTTTATATCTAAAAATAGAAGACTTTGTACTAAAAGAGGGTGCTGTGAATAGTAAAAATAACAATATTACACTAAGTAAGAGAGAGCACTGTACATAGGATGGTACATAATAAGGGACGGTGTTATACAAAATAAAAGAGGTAACTATGTAACTAAGGACGGTGTTATACATAATAAGTGAGTACACTATGTATTAAGAGACTGTGCTATACGTAATAAGTGAGTACACTATGTACTAAGTGAGTGTGCAAAACATAATAAGGCTACATTCCTGTGTTTGTGTGCAGTGTCAGTGTCCTGACCGCTTTTACAAACACATTGAGCATGTCTTATTCTGATACTTAAAATTGGATGGAACAAAACAATCTCTGACCCTCACGGATCTCATTCTCAGAGCCGTAATTTTCACGGATGTGTGAATGGACCTATAAAGCTCTATGAATCCGTGTGCCGTCTGATAAAAAAAATCTGGCAGCACCCGGACATTTCACACAAATTTAAGAATGTGGCCTAAGGGATTTTACCCATAACATTATCACTCCAAGTCCCACAGTGCAGATACAGAATAATATTTACATCATGTGACCGCTGACGTCTCATCTGATTAGAGTCGTTTTCTGCTGTTTCTTCTCCATCTGGTCAGACCTTCATGACGACATCTCCCAGCCATGACTCGTCATGTCATGATGATCAGTCATACACATAGTATAATACACAGCCGATAGTGATATATGGAGTATAATGCTCAGTCCATAGTCATCCATATAGTATAATGCACAGCCTATAGTTATCCATGTAGTATAATGAACAGACCATAGTCATCCATGTAGTGCAATGCACAGCCCACTGTCATTCATGTAGTATAAAGCACAACTTAAATCATTCATGTAGTATAATGCACAGCCCATAGTCACTCATGTATTATAATGCACAGCCCATAGTCATACATATAGTATAATGCACCCCATAGTCATCCATTTACTATAATGCAGTCCATAGTTATCCATGTAGTACAATGCACATATAATGCACAGTCCATAGTTATCCATGTAGTATAATGCACAGTCCATAGTTATCCATGTAGTATAATGCACAGTCCATAGTTATCCATGTAGTATAATGCACAGTCCATAGTTATCCATGTAGTACAATGCACAGTCCATAGTCATCCATGTAGTATAATGCACAGCTCATAGTCATACATGTAGTATAATGCACAGTACATAGTCATACATGCAATATAATGCACAACCCATAGTTATACATGCAATATAATGCACAGCCCATATAATCCATGTAGTATAATGCACAGCCCATAGTCATCCATGTAGTATAATGCACAGCACAGTCATACATGTAGTATAATGATCAGTTCATAGTCATCTATGTATTATAATGCACAGCCCATAGTCATACATGTAGTATGATACAGAGCCTATAGTCATCCATGCAGTATAATGCATAGCTCATAGTTATAAATATAGTATAATGCACAGTCCTTAGTCATCCATGTAGTATAATGCACAGCCCATGGTCATCCATGTACTATGATGCAAAGCTCATTGTCATTCATGTAGTATCATGCACAATCCATAGTCATCCATGTATTATAATGCACAGCTCATAGTCATCCATGCAGTACAGTGCACAATCCATAATCATAAATGTAGTATAATGCCCAGCCCATATAAACCATGTAGTATAATGCACAGCCATAGTCATTCATGTAGTATTATGCACAGCCCATGTAATCCATGTGGTATAATGCACAGTTCATACTCATCCATGTAGTATAATGCACAGCACATATCATCCATGTAGTATAATGCACAGCCCAGCCCATATAAACCATGTAGTATAATGCACAGCCCATAGAGATCCATGTTGTTTAATGCACAACCCATAGTCATCCATGTACTATAATGCGCAGCCCATAGTCATCCATGTATTATAATGCACAGTCCATAATCATCCATGTAGTATAATGCACCCCATAGACCCCATAGTCATCCATTTACTATAATGCACAGTCCATATACGATACGATGCACTTTATTGATCCCGAGGGAAATTATGGTATCACAGCAGCGTTACAACAGCATTACAAACAAAACATTACAAACAGCATTACAAAGAGTAATTACTAGACACAGATCTTGCACATGACTAGCCACAAAACGTAACAAACAAAGGTACACAAATCTCTGATCATTTCCATTAGTGCGCCAGCCCTAGGTCGTAGCCATCTTTCACCCTTAGTGGATTTTTATACATCCCCATTGCGGTAGGCACAAATGATTTCGTGAATTTCTCCTTCTTGCACCTTAGTAGGATTAGATGGCTGCTGAATGTGCTCTTCTGATTCAAGAACAGCTCATACAGAGGGTGTGTATTATTGTTCATTATAGCCCTGCACTTTTTTTGAATCCTATCCTCTACTACTTCCTCAAAAAGGCAAGATGGAGGCCAACAGCTGCACTTGCCTTCTTGATAACTTTGTTGAGCTTATTAGCGTCAGCTACTCGCACACTACTGCCCCAGCAAATGATAGCAAAGAAGATGGCGCTTGCTACAACGGAGTGGTAGAACATCTCCAGCATTTTACTGCACACATTGGACGACCTGAGCTTCCGCAGAAAGTACAGTCTGCTCATTCCCTTCTTGTGAATCTTCTCTGTAAGACACCTCCAATCAAGTTTACTGTCAAGGTGAACCCCCAAATATTTGTAGCTCTCAACCATCTCCACCTCCTGGCCAGCAATGGTGATCGGTAAGTAATCCTCCTTTTTCCTTCTATAACTCACCACCATCTCCTTGGTTTTCTTTACATTTAGTTCTAGACAGTTAGTCTGGCACCAATTCACAAAGTCAGAAACCACCCTTCTATATTCCTCCTCCCCCCGGTACCCACAATGCCCCTACAATCACGGAGTCATCTGAGAATTTTTGCAGGTGACTAAAGTCGGATTTATACTGAAAGTCAGCTATATACAATGAGAAGAGGAAGGGTGATACCACTGTACCCTGAGGGGCTCCAACACTGCTCCCTACACTGCCAGATACCACCTCCCTCATCCTTACAAACTATGCTGTCTCAGCCAGTATTAATGTGACATTTCATAGTTACTGTGTACTTTGCTGCCACCTAGTGGTTATTGTTTAGTGCTGTCTTGGGTTCTATTTCCCATAATACTTTGCTCTCTCTCACTCCTCCCAACTGTTTTCCCTTTCCGGCATCCATCTTGTGTGCTTCGTCATTCTGTGTTTCTCATCATTCATGCTAGGAGCTTCAACACAGCATTCCTTTTAGACCTCTATGTCCTTTCTTCTGAAGCCACCTTGATACCTCTTGCCTGAAGGAAATTGTATGTATTCATCTGCACAAAGTATTGTAATGCCAATAAACCTTTCAGTTACATTCAAGTTCACCTTCTCAAGAAGATATCTGTGCACGATTAAGATTAGGAGGGAAGTGTTATAGCGAGTTCTCTATCTACCATTGCTTATATCGGAGATTGTCACTCACAAGGATCAGAGCTGTCTCTTACATATATCGGTGGCAGAATAGTCCAAAAGGAGCTGTTGTTGCGGCCTATTGCATGTTTACCTCACAGACTGTTAACCAGGAAAGACACCTCTTACTCCTGCTTGCATAGGAAGCCCAAGTCCTTTGTGCCTGTGTGTATATGATACAGTCTGCCAGCAAGTGTGCGCCATCCGCATCTCACAAGTATAGAAACATGTCCATGAAAGATAGTATGGATCCCTGTGCTGTGGAATCAGAACAGACGCATCACGTCTCAGACAACACAGACGCACGAGAAGCAGACTCTATGCTGATCCCTGAACAAAGTGTCTGACCTAAGCGCACAAATAAACCCACGCAAAAGGTCAGAGAGAACTTTGAGGCAACTAGAGATGAGTTCCTCAATAACCTGAGTATCTTATGGGAAAGAACCGAGCGGTGTATTGCAGCTATTTCACGCCATAAGAATAACACAGCAGACCTAACCACAGCTTTGCATCGGTTATCTGAAGCCTATGATTGCTATCAGCGGCTATCCACAAAGTATGCCACATTTCTGGGTAATTCTGATATGGACGATGCCTTAGCAGAGTTAACTGAGCGAAAGACCTTACTCCAAAGAAACAATGCTATCGTGCAAGATGCCAAAGACAAGGCAGAGTGCCGCATCACACACCTGCAAGAAGTGAGGTCACAGCGATCGACTTCAACTAAAATCACATCTCGATCCTCCAGATCTTCTCGTTCCAAAAGATCGGCGTTATCTGAGAAGCTAATAGAAATCCGTGCTGATGCAGAAGAAGCCAGAGTAAGGAGTTCATTTGCTAGGAAGGAAGCAGAGATAGCAGCCCAGCTGAAAATGAAGGAAGCAGAGGCAGAGGCCCAGATGAAAATTCTCCAAACAGAAAAGGAAGAAGCCGCTGCCATGGCTAAATTGAAGGTGTTTGAGCAAGCAGTAGCTGACGAGACCACCTTAGACTGTCCTTTCCTAGAAGAAATAGAAGATCCGGCTATACGTACCAAGGATTACGTGTTAAAACACCAAACATCCACACATCCTGCTAATTATTACCTAAATCACGAGTCAGAAGCCTTAAACCCTCACACACCGGTACTTCTCCCAAGCTACCACATAGACGCTCCTGCCCAGCCACAGATTCTACTGCCCAATAGTGACAAGGTAACTTTCAGCACCAACCCACAGTTTCAGCTACGACAAGCAGACCCTCCAGAGACTAAACTACACCTAAACCCTCGTGCAACATCATTCTGGCCTCAAGTGTCTCATCCTTACACGCCAAGGGACTTACACACCTCAGAGGTACCACAAGTCAATCTTGCAACAAGGAATGAGAACACAGACATGTCAGAGTTTGCCAAATATATGATACGCAGGGAACTAGTAAACAGTAGTTTCTCAAAGTTTGATGACTCTGCTGAGAACTATAGATCCTGGAAGTCAACCTTTGAAGCTGTAATCACAGGTCTTAACCTTACCGCCAAGGAACAACTGGACTTGCTTGTCAATTGGCTAGGCCCAGAATCCACAGAGCGCATCAGAACATTAAGAGCAATCCATGTTGGCCATTCAGATGCGGGTCTCACTGCAGCATGGGAGAGGCTGGAGCAAACCTATGGCAGCGCGGAAGCTATAGAAAGCGCATTATTTAGGAAACTGCAAAACTTCCCAAAGATAACTAACAAAGACAATCGCAAACTGCAGGATCTAAGTGATCTGCTGAAGGAATTGGAGTTAGCCAAACTAGACCCTCGTCTTCCAGGACTGAGCTACCTAGACACTGCACATGGTGTGAACCCGGTGGTCACTAAGCTACCACACGGCATGCAAGACAAATGGGCAGACTTGGGATCAAGGTACAAGAGAGAGCATAAAGTGTCCTTTCCATCTTTCTCTTATTTTGCCAGGTTTATCAGCGACCAAGCTCAGAAGAAGAATGATCCTAGCTTTGACTTTGCCGAACCTGCTTTGACCTGTTCATCATCATTCTCAAAGCAAGGTAAAACAACGAGTGAATATAAAGACTTCAAAGGGACGGTATCTGTGAGAAAGACAGACATTCCACTTGCAACATCGTCATCTACTAAGCAAGGCTTCCCTCTAGGCAATGCAAAGAATCTCAGTCTTATGTGCCCTATCCATAGAAGTCCTCATTCCTTGAGTGAATGCTGTGGGCTCAGGGCAAAACCCGTGCAGGAGCGCAAAGACATCCTCAAGGAGCTTGGAATATGCTACAAGTGTTGTGCCTCCTCATTCCACATCGCTAAAGACTGCAAAACTATTGTTAAGTGTGCTGAATGCAGAAGCAATGAGCATGTGACAGCTATGCATCCAAATACATCTGAAGACAATGCCCAACCTTCAGTATCTAAGCCCGAGTCAAGGTATGGCGGGGAGCCACAAGGCCATGAGCCAACTAAAACTGCTGTATCCTCTTCGTGCATGGAAGTATGTGGAGAAGAAAGCAGCCCCAAGTGTTGTGCCAAGGTATGTCTTGTCAAAGTGTAGCCTAAGGGGCAACCTGAGAAAGCCACTAGGATGTACGCCATCATAGACGAGCAAAGCAACAGGTCTCTAGCAAAGCCCAAATTCTTTGACATCTTCGGCATACAAGGACCAGCAACACCATACACTCTCAATACCTGCTCCGGTTGGGTAGAGACATTTGGCAGAAGAGCCATTGGGTATGTTATCTCTCCAATCAAAGAGAACATGCCTATACCCTTGCCGACAATAATTGAGTGTGACCATATACCTGATGAAAGACAGGAGATTCCCACTCCAAAGGCTGCACTTCACCATTCCCATTTAAATCACCTAGCTAAAGAAATTCCTCTATAGACACGAATGCTGACATCCTGATCCTGCTCGGAAGGGATATCCTGAGGGTCCATAAGGTGCGTCAACAATGCAATGGTCCAGATGATGCCCCATATGCACAAAGACTCGACCTAGGCTGGGTGATGTATGCATGGAAAAATGCCACAAACCATCCAGGGTAAACTCCTTCAAAACCTATGTGCTAAGCAATAGTCCTTCACCAGCGGTTGCTTCATATGGCTTACATAGGACAGCCTTCGATGGTGAATCAGAGTATGGGAAAGATGCAAGAAACTTCGTAGAAAGAGATTTCTATGTGGACGATGGCCTAAAGTCCTTGCCCACGGCTGAAGAGGCCATCGATCTGCTAAAAAGGACACAAGGTATGCTTTCCAAGGCCAATCTGAGACTACACAAAATCGCATCCAACAGCACCGCCGTCATGGAAGCCTTCCACCCTAGCGACCATGCTGTGGAATTCAGAGACTTGAACCTGGGTCTCGACAACCCGCCTGTTCAAAGAAGCTTAGGATTGCGGTGGGACTTGCGGAAGGATTCATTCATCTTTCAGGTCAGTCATGCAGACAAGCCATTCACCAAACGTGGAGATCTTTCAGTAGTGAACAGGCTTTATGATCCTCTGGGGTTTGTAGCTCCTTTGACCATACAAGGCAAGGCACTGTTAAGACAGCTCTCAGAAACTGTTAAAGACTGGGATACCCCATTGCCCACTGACAAACAACAAAAGTGGGAGTCTTGGAAGAAATCCCTGTGTGCCTTAGACAAGGTTTGCATACCACGAAGCTACGCTCCATCATCTCTTCATACAAGTCAAGGTAAGGAAATCCACATATTCTCTGATGCATCCACTGAAGCTATAGCAGCTGTTGCATATCTAAAGGTATTAGACTCTTCAAGGAGAATACATGTAGGGTTCCTATTTGGGAAGGCTAAACTAGCTCCTAAGCCAGAACATACTATCCCTAGGCTTGAACTTTGCGGGGCTGTACTAGCTGTACAGATTGCAGACTTTATACAGCGTGAACTAGATATCCCCATGGAGAACTTTAAATTCTACACTGACAGCAAGGTTGTTCTCGGCTACATATACAACCAGACAAAACGCTTCTATGTATATGTCAGTAACCGTGTAGAAAGGATCAGAAAAACCTCCAAACCTGAACAATGGTCCTATGTCCCATCTCATCTTAACCCTGCAGATCATGCAACGCGACCAGTATCTTCTAGTGTCTTCGCAAATTCTTCTTGGTTAACAGGTCCAGAGTTTTTGCAAAACCAAGCTGAAGAGACCTCCAGCGATAACATCTTCAGTCTCCAGGATCCTGACAACGATCCCGAAATCCGTCCAGAAGTAAGTGCCCTTTCTACCAGATTAGGAGAAAGGTGTAGCTTGGGCTGTCAGCGTTTTGAACGCTTTTCCAGATGGATGAAACTTGTACGCACCATTGCCAGATTAGTGCACATTGTACAATGTTATCGCAACAAAGCAACCAAATATGACTGCCGTGGCTGGCATGTGTGTCACAATTCTCTCTCTGCAGAGGAAATCTTGACCAGTGGATTACAAATGGGTTGGAGACAGTTTGGCATAATGCGGCTTCTCCAATCCGAAGATGGGTGATCGATTGGATTACTTCAGTAGACAGTTCACATTTACTAGACTACACCTGTTTTTATTGTTGCATTGCCAGTTTCTGCTGTTATTTTTTAGGTTACGATATTCTTCTTCAAGGACATCGCACAGGTTGTTTATATTGTGAAATCCTAAGATTTCAGACGGGGAGTATGCTGTCTCAGCCAGTATTAATGTGACATTTCATAGTTACTGTGTACTTTGCTGCCACCTAGTGGTTATTGTTTAGTGCTGTCTTGGGTTCTATTTCCCATAATACTTTGCTCTCTCTCACTCCTCCCAACTGTTTTCCCTTTCCGGCATCCATCTTGTGTGCTTCGTCATTCTGTGTTTCTCATCATTCATGCTAGGAGCTTCAACACAGCATTCCTTTTAGACCTCTATGTCCTTTCTTCTGAAGCCACCTTGATACCTCTTGCCGGAAGGAAATTGTATGTATTCATCTGCACAAAGTATTGTAATGCCAATAAACCTTTCAGTTACATTCAAGTTCACCTTCTCAAGAAGATATCTGTGCATGATTAAGATTAGGAGGGAAGTGTTATAGCGAGTTCTCTATCTACCATTGCTTATATCGGAGATTGTCACTCACAAGGATCAGAGCTGTCTCTTATATATATCGGTGGCAGAATACAAACTGTGGCCTGTCCGTCAGGTAGTCGCCTATCCTACATAATCCATGTAGTGTAAAGCACAGCCCATAGTCATCTATGTTGTATAACACACAGTCCATAGCCATCCATGTAGCATAATGCACAACCCATAGTCATCCATGTAGTATGATACAGAGCCCATAGTTATCCATTTACTCTAATGCACAGCTCATTGTCATTCATGTAGTATAGTGCACAATCCATAGTCATCCATGTAGAATAATCCATAGCCCATATTCATCCATGTAGTATAACGCACAGCCCATAGTCATATGTAGGATAATACACAGTCTATAGTTATCCATGTAGTATAAAGCACAGCTGATAATTATATATAGTATAATGCACAGCCCATAGTCATCCATGTAGTATAATGCACAGCCTATAGCCATACATGTAATATAATGCATAACCCATATAATTCATGTAGTATAATGCACAGCTTGGCCCATATAATCCATGTTGTATAATGCACAACCCATAGTCAAACATGTAGTATAATGCACAGCCTATAGTCATATATATAGCATAGTGCACAGCTCATAGTCATACATGTAGTATAATACAATGCCCATAGTCATCCATGTAGTATAGCGCACATTCTTTAATCATCCATGTAGTATAATGCATAGCTCACACTCATCCATGTAGTATAATACACAGCCCATAGTCATCCATGTAGTATAATGCACAGGCAATAGTCATACATGTAGTATAATGCACAGCCCATAGTCATACATGTAGTATAATACACAGTCCATAGTCATCCATGTAGTATAATACACAGTCCATAGTCATCCATGTAGTATAATACACAGCCCATAGTCATCCATGTAGTATAATACAATGCCCATAGTTATCCATGTAGTATAGTGCACAGTCTTTAATCATTCCATGTAGTATAATGCACAGCTCACACTCATCCATGTAGTATAATACACAGCCCATAGTCATCCATGTAGTATAATGCACAGCTCATAGTTATCCATGTACAATAATGCACAGCCCACAGTCATCCATGTAGTATAGTGCACAGCCCTTATTCATATATGTGATATAATGCACAATCCCCTTCATTCATGTAGTATAATGCACAGCCTAGTCCATATAATTCATGCTGTATAATGCACAGTCCATAGTCATCCATGTAGTATAATGCACAGCCCATACTCATCCATGTAGTATAATGCACAGCCCATAGTCATTCATGTATTATAATGCACAACCCATATCATTCATGTTGTATAATGCACAGCCTAGTCCATATAATTCATGTTGTATAATGCAGTCCATAGTCATCCAAGTAGTATAATGCACAGCCCATAGCCATTCATGTTTTATAATGTACAGCTCATAGTCATCCATGTAGTATAATGCACAGCCCATAGTCATCCATGTAGTAGAATGCACAGCACAGTCATACATGCAGTATAATGCACAGCACAGTCATCCATGTAGTATAATGCAAAACCCATATCATTCATGTAGTATAATGCACAGCCTAGTAAATATAATTCATGTATTATAATGCACAGCTCAGAGTCATCCATGTAGTATAATGCACAGCCCATAGCCATTCATGTATTATAATGCACAGCCCATAGTCATCCATGTAGTAGAATGCACAGCACAGTCATACATGCAGTATAATGCACAGCCCATAGTCATCCATGTAGTAGAAAGCACAGCACAGTCATACATGCATTATAATGCACAGCACAGTCATACATGCAGTATAATGCACAGCCCATAGTCATTCATGTATTATAATGCACAACCCATATCATTCATGTAGTATAATGCACAGCCTAGTCCATATAATTCATGTATTATAATGCACAGCTCATAGTCATCCATGTAGTATAATGCACAGCCCATAGCCATTCATGTATTATAATGCACAGCACAGTCATACATGCAGTATAATGCACAGCACAGTCATCCATGTAGTATAATGCACAGCACAGTCATACATGCAGTATAATTGCACAGCACAGTCATCCATGTAGTAGAATTATTGCACAAATTAATTTATGGACATCAATGGTTTGATTTCTTTGCCTGTGGATTGGATGGGTTGTTACTGCCATCTGGTGAGAATTTTATGTCAATAGCACCTTTAGAAACGATTCACTGTTTTTTAAATTTTCTTAACAAAGAGAATATGCTATCTGGAATTTTTAATTCCCAAATAAGATAAACAGCTACCAATGGGGGCATATAGTATATCCTAGCAATGTGCTGAGGAGAAGAGATTATGATGCAGCTCTGTGTATGGTAATTCCTGGCCTTGTTTAATGAGATTATTTGGGAGACATAATTATAGCAGCAGAGATATTTTGGAACTAGATGGACTCCCCATTTTTTTTGTAAATCTCAATAAGAAGTGTTACATTTACAATTTTCACCGTGTTGGTGTTTTGCTAGTTTATTTAACAAGTGTCAGCGCAAAGTGCAAGCACTCACTATAGTCATAACGACAATGAACCTGTACAATTATGTTCAGTCGCTCTTGACACTTTGGCTTCTTGTCTTTGTCTATTGTTTCAGTCTTTACTCGATGCAGCACTGCCCCAAGTGACCACATAAGAAAAAAAATATTTAGACTTGAGAGTCCTCAGTGGTTGATACCTTTTAATGGCTAACTGAAAAGATGGTAACAAATTGCAAGCTTTCGAGACTACGCAGGTCTCTTCATCAGGCAAAGACTAAAACAAAAACTGAAGAATCACATATTTATACACAAGAGGACACAGGAATAATGCAATAGGTAAGACATGTGACGTGAAGCAGAACTGTCATTATGGCCGAGGGATGAACATAAATATGACTAGTTCATAGATAAGGAGTGAAAGTTTTATTACCCTCTTGCATTATTCCTGTGTCCTATTGTGTATAAATATGTGATTCTTCAGTTTTTGTTTTAGTCTTTGCCTGATGAAGAGACCTGCGTAGTCTCGAAAGCTTGCAATTTGTTACCATCTTTTCAGTTAGCCATTAAAAGGTATCAACCACTGAGGACTCTCAAGTCTAAATATTTTTCTATCTACTGGCTAACACGGTACGAAGATACACATCTTTCCTATACACATAAGAAAAATACACTCAAACTTGAAAATAAGATGTTAAATAAACAAGCGCTGACACATGACATATTGCGAGTACACGTGCTTGTTTTACACTAACAGATAGTAGAGCACTGGACTACAGAGCTGATCCACTGTATTACTGTTTAGACCCATAAAGGAAAAATGAAGCCGGCACATCCATAAGTAAATTAAAACTTGATTCTTCCTTATGGATTCCTTCATTGAAAAGTTACTTGTGTTTCTTCATGAATGCCTCTTACACGTTTCTGGCAGTAACCCTGCCCTTCATTGTAGAGATTAAGCCCTTCATCAATTGCGACTCGCACCATGTGGTGCATTGTATTGAATGCATTGTTTTGCCATGTAAAATATATATCGCTGCACCACCAGAAAATTGGGAAAAAATTTATTGCAGACCACCTCTTTAATATTAACAACAATAATGTATTGTACTCCTGATTTATTCTTCTCCACAACTTTATCCCTGACCTTTCTGATGGTGTTCCTGATCTGTTCCTTTATCCCTGACCTTTCTGATGGTGTTCCTGATCTGTTCCTTTATCCCTGACCTTTCTGATGGAGATCCTCACCTATTCAGTTATCCCTGACTTGTCAGATGTGTTCCTGACTTGTTCCTATATTATTGACCTGTCTGGTGTACAGGGCCAGCTACAGGTTTTTATGGGCCCCGGGCGAAAGAGTTTCAGTGGGCCCCTTTAACACAGACTACGATTCATGATGCACAGATACTGCAGAGAAATATGGGTATAGTACAATGCAAAACACTTCACTTCTTCCATTACATGAGTGATATCTATTGTAAAATTGTACAATAGCTCAAAAAACGCCAAATCCTCACACAATATTATGGGCACCACATAGTCCTCCATACAGTATTATGGGCCAAATAAAATGCTACGTAAAGAATATTGGACCCCATATAATGCTCCATACAAAATATGGAGCTCTCCTCTGCACTGTGCTGCGTTCTGCACTGTTACGGCTCAGGAAAGGGTGCTGTGGAAAGACTCCCCATTATCATCATCATTGCTTCCCCATTATCATCATCATTGCCTCCCCATCATCATCATTGCCTTTCCATTATCATCATTGCCTCCCCATTATCATCATTGCCTCCCCATCATCATCACTGCCTCCCCATCATCATCATTGCTTCCCCATTATCATCATCATTGCCTCCCATCATTATCATTGCCTCCCCATTATCATCATTGCCTCCCCATCATCATCATTGCCTCCCCATTATCATCATCATTGCCTCCTCATTATCAACATTGCCTCCCCATTATCATCATTTCCTTCCCATCATCATCATCATTGCCTCCCCATCATCATCATCATTGCCTCACCATCATTATCATTGCCTCCCCATTATCATCATCATTGCCTCCCCATTATCATCATTCATTGACTCCCCAACATCATCATTGACTCCCCATCATTATCATTGTCTCCCCATCATCATCATTGCCTCCCCATTATCATCTTCATTGCCTCCCCATTATCATCATCATTGTCTCACCATTATCATCATTGCCTCCCCATTATCATCATTGCCTCCCCATCATCATCATCACTGCCTCCCCATTATCATCATTGCCTCCCCATCATCATAATCATTGCCTCCCCATCATCATCATCGCCTCCCCATTATCATCATCATTGTCTCCCCATCATCATTGCCTCCCCATCATCATCATTGCCTCCTCACCACCATCACTGCCTCCCCCCACCACCATCACACATACAGCACCACACACAGACAGCACCGCAACACTCTCTCACATACACACACACAAAGCACCGCTCTACATACACACACGCAGGCAGACACACACACACTGACACACACCACATCTCACCTGTCCGGCGTCCGCACCGCAGGCAGTCCC
Organism: Oophaga sylvatica; assembly: GCA_033576555.1. Classification (NCBI taxonomy): domain Eukaryota; kingdom Metazoa; phylum Chordata; class Amphibia; order Anura; family Dendrobatidae; genus Oophaga; species Oophaga sylvatica. The sequence goes on from JARQOD010000003.1 coordinate 331,925,626, forward strand.
GCAGCATCACTGGCGCCCGCGCTTACTCTCTGCCACAGTCGGCCGCTGAATGATGACGTCATCCAGCGGCGCTGCTGTGAGAGGAAGCGCTGGCGCTCTGCAGTCTCCCCCTGGAGCCCGGAGCTGCGGAGGCACGGGGAGAGGTATGTATTGTGCCGGCTGCCGGGGCCCTGAGCAAGCGGGGAGGAGGGGTGGGACACCGGCACCGCATTCATCCGCTAACGGGCTCCGGGGTGCCCGACGGTGAGTGGGCCCCCCCGCCTGCTCAGGGCCCCGGCACTTGACCGGGTACGCCGGGTGCTGACCCCGGCCCTGCTGGTGTATTTCTAGGTTTTCAAGATGTTTTCAAACAAACCTCTCAGTCCTTCACTGAACAGCTGCAGTTATACCAAGAATACATTACTCACAGGTGAACTAAATTTACTAACTGGTAATTGGTCACTCTGGGTTTTATTTAGGGGTATCAGACTACAGGGGGCTGAATACAGCTGCACCTCACAATTTCCAGGTTTAGATTATTAAAATAATTGTTGAAAAGTTGAATAGTTGAAAAGTGGGTATGAATACTTTTCAAGGCACTGTAAAATGGTTAAAGCAGCAGTGGTCACAGCTAGCTCCGGTTGCTGCAGGTGCCGGCTGTATAACACAGCTGACACCTGCAGTAAATGTGGTGGGCTCAAGTCCTGAGCCTGCTCCATACACCAGTACCTAAATGATGACATACTTATATATCAGGGTGCAGCAAAGGGGTTAAAGTGTAATTTCCCTAATGTGACAAGAAGGGAATAAATAAAGGAAATTAAAATAAATGTTCTAATTAAAAAAATTTTTATTGAATAAAAGTGGTCAAACATATAATAATAAAAAATGATACATTAATTGGTACAAATAGGAATTTAAACACCTTGTGAAACAATAATTCCCATTAAACATTACCTTATACATACAACTAAAACACCAAATCTTTCCAATGGAAAAACGCATGCATGGCTCTCGGGTCATCAGGCAGTGAACAGCAAGTTGGAAAGACACCTACTTTAAGTTGCCCCTTACACAGAAATGTGTGACATCCTCAATTTTAGATTATAGTTATATAGACTGTGTTTCATGATCTTTGCTTGCAACATTAAAAGACCATTAAATATTTACTGACCCGATCGGCTGTTTTATAGTTTGTTTACATGTATAAACCACGCTTGTAGTAATCGTCTGATCTGTAATAGATAGTTTACTGCGCATAGGCCAGAGCGAGTCCTGTTTACATAGGATACTGTGCTGCCGAGAACAATGCGCTTTTGGGCAGCACCAAAGATCATTTCACTTGACGAACAAGCATTTTACTTGTTCATCCGATGATCAGCAGAACCGCAATTGACTACACTTGGGCGGCAAATCACTAAGATCTGCTGCTGGCAGCTCCTATTGACAACCAATGACGTCCCAGTAGTGATGAGCAAACGTGCTCGCCACTACTCGTTACTCGCCCGAGTATCACAGTACTTGGTGAGCAACGAGCATTTCTGGGATTACTCGGCGGGAACTTGGGTCTCCACCCAGCTTTTTTGGCGGACTTTACAGACCTAATCACGATGCAGGGAATGTCTGCCAGGCAATGAAACGCCGCAGCCATCTTTGTTGTGGTCGTGCAGTGATTGCCTGGCCGCACAGCACCATCAGGGGTATAAGAGACCGGACGCCGCGCTGCTCGCAGCATTCAGCTCCGGATTGAGATAGTGTAGGGAGAGCTGCTGCCGATTTAGGGTCAGAATTGGGGATTTATTAGTTAGTGTGGGGTCTACCATCCTAAACTACTCAATCCTGATAAACCAACAATCCTTCTAAGGACTAATTCCGGAGTATATAGGTTCCAGTGTTAAGTAAGCAGGGTAGCGTACGTCGCTCTATACACATCAGTGCAAGGCCTGCAGGCACTTTATGTGTGTATATAGATCATTGCATTCATCAATAGTCCATTCCATTACTGTCTGCTGCTGCTGCTACCTGTTGGATATATTGGCTGTATATAGCTAGCCCCAGGTGTAACTGGAATACAGGCCAGGCCACACATTTTTTGGTGTGGCATCTCCGTGCCAGCTCATATCTGTGCGTGCTCAAAGTTTGGCCAGTTTACGGCAGTTTTCCTTTTTTTGTCCTGGCAGTCATTGTACTTACATACAGCAGTATTTAGCAAAAAAATTTAAAAAATACAGGCCACACATTTTTCGGTGTGGTATCTCCATGGCAGTTCATATCTGTGTGTGCTCAAAGTTTGGCCAGTTTACGGCGTTTTTCTTTTTTTGTCCTGGGTGAAACTGTACTTATATACAGCACTATTTAGCCAAAAAAAAACATTTGATATACAGCACTAGTTAGCCCAAAAATAAAAAAAACAGGGCACAATTTGTTGTAGTGGTATCGCCGTGCCAGCTCATATCTGTGTGTGATCAAAGTTTGGCCAGTTTAGGCCGGTTTTCCTTTTTTTGTCCTGGGTGTGACAGTACTGATATACAGCACTAGTTATCCCAAAAATAAAAAAAAAACAGGGCACACATTTGTCGTAGTGGTATCTCCGTGGCAGCTCATATCTGTGTGTGCACAAAGTTTGGCCAGTTTACGGTGGTTTTCCTTTTTGTGTCCTGGGTAAAACTTTACTTATATACAGCACTATTCAGCCAAAAAAAAAAACATTTGTCGTACTGGTATCTCTGTGCCAGCTCATATCTGTGCATGCTCAAAGTTTGGCCACTTTAGGCCGGTTTTCCTTTTTTTGTCCTGGGTGTGACAATACTGATATACAGCACTAGTTAGCCCAAAAATAAAAAAAAAAAACAGGGCACACATTTGTCGTAGTGGTATCTCCGTGCCAGCTCATATCTGTGCATGCTCAAAGTTTGGCCAGTTTAGGCCAAAACATTGTATTTTTTTGCAGTTTGTTAACGTATTTATTAAATCTGATAAGGCCAAAAACATTTTTACCTAAAGTCCAGATAGGTAAAAGTGTGGTTTTCAAGCACACGTATCACATACAAGTTGACTCCCAAATGACCCTTTTGTAGTGAACATGTATAATATTCTATTCCATTTACAATGGGCAAGGTGCGTGGCAAGGGACGGGGAAGTGGACGTGATGGTGCAGGCCGAGGCCGTTGGCAAGCTGAAATTGGCCCACCGAAAACACCCACATCTTCTCGTTGGACCAGAGGCGTAGCTAGGGTTTCGGTTTAGGGGGGCGAAACTTCTGAGTGGGCCCCTAACCAGAGAACCTCAGCAAATGACCGCGCTGATGCCAAAAATAATTTATATATAAAAAGACCAATATTGATATCACCGCCATATGGTCAGTGGTAAATAATACCAGTCCTACAGAACATATAAGAGATCAAAGCAGAGTTACAGATAGTGACTTACCGCTGATGTTCTTTCTGATGGAATCGTTCACTTTTCATGTCTTTTCCATCTGGCCCCAGACTGACATGACGACTCCTCCAGCCAGGACTCGGCTACAGAGAATACAACAAAGACACGTTTCACTTCTCATATTTTCAGCACTGTCACCATCTATCCCCAACCTGCACAAACTCCTCATCCTGCCGATACCCCAATACTGAGCCGCTGCTGCCATATGTGTCCCTATTACTGCTCCTGATACCCCAATACTGAGCCGCTGCTGCCATATGTGTCCCTATTACTGCACCTCATACCCCAATACTGAGCCGCTGCTGTCATATGTGTCCCTATTACTGCACCTATTGTGTGGTTCTGTGTGACCCCTAAATTCTAAAGCAACTCTCTATAATATAGTAATGCCAGGTTCAAGTGCCCTAGAAAACAGTGCCCGCATTTTGTCCCCTTGAATGTAATAATGCCGTGTGCCCCTTTGACAGTTACAGTAACCAGAGTTCCCCTATAACAATAAGTGCCCACTTTACACTTAATAATGTCCCGAGTCTCCCCCCTGTACAGCTCCCCTATACACAGTATAATTCCCCCTCACTGGATATATACTGACCCCTTAATATCACCAAACTATTTAATGGCTCCAACACTGTATGATGGCCCCTCCACTATAATCCCCACACTGTATGATGGCCCCCTAGATAGCCTCCATATAGCATAATACACCAGATAGTCCTCAATATAGTATAATGCACTCCCCATAGGCAGCCTCTGTAGTATAATGCACCCCCCATAGGGAGCCTCTATATTGTAATGCACTCCCCATAGGCAGCCTCTGTAGTATAATGCACCCCCCATAGGGAGCCTCTATATTGTAATGCACTCCCCATAGGCAGCCTCTGTATTATAATGCACCCCCATAGGCAGCCTCTATATTATAATGCACTCCCCCAGAGGCAGCCTTTGTATTATAATACACCCCCATAGGCAGCCTTATTTATAATGCACCCCCATATGCAGCCTTATTTATAATGCATTCCCCATAGGCAGCCTTATTTATAATGCATTCCCCATAGACAGCCTTATTTATAATGCACCCCCATAAGCAGCCTTATTTATAATGCACCCCCATAGGCAGTCTTATTTATAATGCATTCCCCATAGGCAGCCTTATTTATAATGCACCCCCATAGGCAGCCTTATTTATAATGCACCCCATAGGCAGTCTTATTTATAATGCACCCCATAGGCAGTCTTATTTATAATGCACCCCATAGGCAGTCTTATTTATAATGTACCCCCATAGGCAGTCTTATTTATAATGCACCCCATAGGCAGCCTTATTTATAATGCACCCCATAGGCAGTCTTATTTATAATGCACCCCATAGGCAGTCTTATTAATAATGTACCCCATAGGCAGCCTTATTTATAATGTACCCCCATAGGCAGTCTTATTTATAATGCACCCCATAGGCAGTCTTATTTATAATGCACCCCATAGGCAGTCTTATTTATAATGCACCCCCATAAGCAGCCTTATTTATAATGCACCCCCATAGGCAGTCTTATTTATAATGCATTCCCCATAGGCAGCCTTATTTATAATGCACCCCCATAAGCAGCCTTATTTATAATGCATTCCCCATAGGCAGCCTTATTTATAATGCACCCCCCATAGGCAGCCTTATTTATAATGCACCCCCATAGGCAGCCTTATTTATAATGCACCCCATAGGAAGTCTTATTTATAATGCACCCCATAGGCAGTCTTATTTATAATGCACCCCATAGGCAGTCTTATTTATAATGCACCCCATAGGCAGTCTTATTTATAATGCACCCCATAGGCAGTCTTATTAATAATGTACCCCATAGGCAGCCTTATTTATAATGTACCCCCATAGGCAGTCTTATTTATAATGCACCCCATAGGCAGTCTTATTTATAATGCACCCCATAGGCAGTCTTATTTATAATTCACCCCATAGGCAGTCTTTTTAATAATGTACCCCATAGGCAGCCTTATTTATAATGTACCCCCATAGGCAGTCTTATTTATAATGCACCCCATAGGCAGTCTTATTTATAATGCACCCCATAGGCAGTCTTATTTATAATGCACCCCATAGGCAGTCTTATTAATAATGTACCCCTTAGGCAGCCTTATTTATAATGTACCCCCATAGGCAGTCTTATTTATAATGCACCCCATAGGCAGTCTTATTTATAATGCACCCCATAGGCAGTCTTATTTATAATTCACCCCATAGGCAGTCTTTTTAATAATGTACCCCATAGGCAGCCTTATTTATAATGCACCCCATAGGCAGTCTTATTTATAATGCACCCCATAGGCAGTCTTATTTATAATGCACCCCATAGGCAGTCTTATTAATAATGTACCCCATAGGCAGCCTTATTTATAATGTACCCCCATAGGCAGTCTTATTTATAATGCACCCATAGGCAGTCTTATTTATAATGCACCCCATAGGCAGTCTAATTTATAATGCACCCATAGGCAGTCTTATTTATAATGCACCCCATAGGCAGTCTTATTAAAAATGTACCCCATAGGCAGCCTTATTTATAATGTACCCCCATAGGCAGTCTTATTTATAATGCATTCCCCATAGGCAGCATTATTTATAATGCATTCCCCATAGGCAGCCTTATTTATAATGCATTCCCCATAGACAGCCTTATTTATAATGCACCCCCATAGGCAGCCTTATTTATAATGCACCCCATAGGAAGTCTTATTTATAATGCACCCCATAGGCAGCCTTATTTATAATGCACCACATAGGCAGTCTTATTTATAATGCACCCCATAGGCAGTCTTATTTATAATGCACCCCATAGGCAGTCTTATTTATAATGCACCCCATAGTCAGTCTTAATTATAATGCACCCCATAGGCAGTCTTATTTATAATGCACCCCATAGGCAGTCTTATTAATAATGTACCCCATAGGCAGTCTTATTTATAAGGTACCCCCATAGGCAGTCTTATTTATAATGCACCCCATAGGCAGTCTTAGTTATAATGCACCCCATAGGCAGTCTTATTTATAATGCACCCCATAGGCAGTCTTATTTATAATGCACCCCATAGGCAGTCTTATTTATAATGTACCCCCATAGGCAGCCTCTGTATGATAGTGCAGCCCCATTACAAAAATAATAAATCCAGTACTCACCTCTCTTGCTCCCGGCTCCTGCGCTGCTCACTGCTCTCCCTCTCTTCTCTTGACAGCGGGCGCCGGGCAGTGACGTCATCGCACCCGCTGTCAGACGCTGAGAGGGGGATTATGGAAGAGAAGGAGCGCTCGCTCCTTCTCTCACAATGCGGTCAGCTGTATCGGCTAGATACAGCTAACCTTTCGAAGACGGGCCGGGGGCTCGGTGCCAGCAGGGGCCGGGCGGCAGAGCAGGGAGAGCGATTCTCCCTGCTCTGCCGTAGAATGCAACTGTATGGGCGCGCTGTGCATGCCGATACAGTTTAGTAGCGTAGCTCCGGGTGGGCCCCGTCAGAGCGCGGAGACCGGGGCCACCGCCCCCTCTGCTCCCCCGGTAGCTACGCTACTGCGTTGGACCTTAGTGTCCGAAGTCCTAGGGGACCGAGGCAAGACAGCACTATTGAAGCCCGAGCAGTGTGAAAAGGTTGTTTGTTGGATAGCGGATAATACTTCCAGTTACTTATCCACCACCACCAGCAACCTGTCTTTAACTCAATCAAGTCACAGTAGCCGTGAAACTTGACCGCATATTCCTTACCCTGATCCTCCTTCCTTCCACCATGCTGAGTGCCCTGAGACAACTGATCCCACACTCGAACCCTCCGAAGAGCTGTTCAGTTTTCCATTTGGAGATTCGTGCCTCTCGCCCGCTCCAGTAGAAACGGGGCAAGATGATATTCCATGTAGCGATGAAAAATCTTTGAGCAGCCACGGTCACAAGAGGTGGACGATGATGAGACACAATTGCCGGAAAGTCAGGAGGAGGACCACGGTGTGGAAGTGGAAGATGAGGTGTTGGATAATGTAATAACAGACCCAGCCTGGCAGGAGGACATGCAGAGCGAGGACAGCAGCACACAGGGGGAGGTAGGCATCGAAACACTTCAGGCAGAAAGAAGCAGTGTGGTGGCTGCAGACAGAGGGCGTGCAACCGTTCCTCGTAACACCAACCTGATGGAAGTTGCCAGTCCAACTGTTAGGTCTTCCCGAGTCTGGTTATTTTTAAAGACTCTGCCGATAATCCCAAACAGGCCATTTGCAACACCTGTCATGCCAGCATCAGCTGATGTAGCAAAACTACCAGCCTTACCACCACCAGCATGATCAGGCACATGGCAGCAAAACACCCGACTTTGTGGGCCCAACCCCAGGCTCCAGGAACAGCGTCTGCGGGTGACACCACTGCTTCTTCCACTGTTGTACGTGCAAGCCAATCCCCTGTCCACGGTGCATGCAAAGAGGCCTCCTGCCCTGCACCTGCGGTTGCCCACAGTCAAATAGCACCATCATCAAGCACGTCCATGTCCTTGTCCCAGCTCAGCCTTCAGTTGTCCATCCCCCAGTTATTGGAGCGTAAGCGGAAATATGCAGCCAACGCCTCACAGGCCACAGTACTCAATTCTCATATTTCTCGTCTGCTTGCGGTCGAAATGTTTCCTTTTAGGCTCGTGGAGATGGAAGCTTTCTGCAACCTGATGGCGGCAGCCGTCCCAAGGTACTCTGTCCCCAGCCGCCACTATTTCTCCCACTGTGCCGTCCCTGCTTTACACAAGCACGTGTCCCACAACATTACCCGTGCCCTCATATTAGCAGCGGATTAACCAGCGTAACATCCGGAGTCAGCAACAGAGAATGAAAATGTATTCACATCCAGTATAGACAGCTTACAACACAGCATGAAATGTGATCAGCCTGATATCTGCTATGGCTGCAGCATGAAAAACATTACAACAACACAGGAAGAGAAGGAGGAGGCATCCTGTCTGTGAGTGAGGGTTTTTTTTTTTTACAAAACTTTGTTAACAACCTCACAATAGGCACAACATATCAAACAGTACAGTAGTAGTTGTTGCAATACATACAAATCAATATGCATTATTCCAACACCCCCACTCAACAACTACTTATCCTCTTATTCCCATTGTGGTTCTCAATTCTTGGAACCTGGCTCATGGCAATGGCTTTGTCATAATGTCAGCTAGCATCTTATCAGTTTCACAATAGACAAACTGAATTATGCCACGATCTATCAAATCACGTAGATGATGGTGTCTGACGTCAATGTGCTTGGTTCTAGCACTGATCTTTTCACTGCATGCAAGTTTAATGTATCCTTGGTTGTCCTCATAAATCACCGTCGGCTGAGTTGACGGTTTGCCAAGATCGTCCATCAATTGTCTTAGCCAAACGACCTCCTGGCTTGCATAGGCTGCGGACACATACTCCGCTTCTGTGGATGACAAGGCAACAGACACTTGTTTCCTACTAGACCAGGAGATTGAACTTTCTCCAACTTTAAACAAGTATCCGCTTGTGGATTTACGATAACGCGAATCACCAGCCCAATCCGCATCTACATAGCCGGTAAGTTCTAGATCTCCTGCTGCAGATAGTTTTAAATTTACATCTTGCGTTTCTTGCGTTTCTTTCAAATATCGCAGAAGTCTTTTAACAGCATTCCAGTCTCTTTGGCGCGGTTTTTCCACATATCTGCAAAGGATTCCAACTGTTGTTGTGATGTTGTGAGTCGAGTCATAGCTGATATGTACAGAAGTGCCCCCACTGCCTGACGATATTTCTCATTGTTAGGCAACAGGTCATCTTCTTCTTCCAGCTTCAGGTAGGATGGTTCCATTGGGGTTGATATACCTTTGGCCTCTGACATTTCAAATTGATTCAGAATCAAATTCATTTTTGCACTTTGGTTTAGAAGAAAACTCCCATCTTCCTCTCTCTGGATTTGGATTCCTAGATAATATGTCACACTTCCAAGGTCTTTTGTTTCAAAATGCTGATTCAGAATTTCAGTCATTTTTCCAATTTCTGCGTCTTCTTGATGAACTACAATCACATCGTCCACATATAAGAGAATATACATCCACTTTCCATCTGTATATTTTGTGTATAAGCATGGATCTGCTTGACCTCTTTTAAATCCTTCTTCCAACAAGACTTTATTCATCTTGGTGTTCCATGCTCTTGCTGATTGCTTAAGACCATAGAGAGATTTTTGTAGTTTGCAAACAAGATTCTCTTCACCTCTTTTTACATAACCTTCAGGTTGAATCATGTATAAGTCCTCCTCAATGTCACCATTTAAGAAAGCAGTTTTTATATCCAAATGTCTGACATACATCTTTTGTACAGCAGCTACAGCTAACAAAGCTCTGAACGTAGTCTGTTTAGCGACTGGAGCAAATGTAGCATCGTAATCTTCGCCATACTTTTGAGAATATCCTTTTGCGACCAACCTTGCTTTAAATCTGTGGACTTTACCTTCAGAGTCATATTTGGTTTTAAAGACCCACTTCCACTTGATTGCCTTTTTGCCCTGTGGTAGCTTGGTGAGTTTCCAAGTTTGGAGTTGATGAAGTGACTTGATTTCCTCATTAGCGGCATCAATCCACTTTGTTCTTTCATGGATAGGTAGTCCTTGCATTTCATCCCATGACTGCGGCTCTGACTCAGGTAGTGTCTTGACAATGTAGGATAGACGTTTAGCTGGTTTACCTTTGTTTGATCTAGACGATCTTCTGATTTCAGATTCTTCTGATTTTTCTGTTGTTCCTTCAGTGGTTGAAGAATCCAGCCAGACTTCTACATCCTCCTTGTTGTTGTCTTGTAATTGTGACTTCAGCTGGACTACTGGCGTGATGTTACAAAACTTCGGTGATACAAAGTTCTCATCAATCACTACATCTCTGCTTATTGTGACCTTGTTTGTTTCTGGGTGTAGAATCCTATAACCTTTCTGGATTTCACTGTAGCCTACCAGGATACCTTCTTTAGCGTGAGTTCGCTTTTCTTTGAGAATATGTACAAATGCTTTACTTCCGAATATTCTTATGTGGTGCAGTTTTGGCTTTCTGCTATTGCTCAAGTGGAGTTTTCTCTGTAGCTTTACCTGGTAGTCTGTTCTGAAGATAGCAAGCTGTCATGATTGCCTCACCCCAATATGTTGTAGGCAGATTTGCATCAAATAACATACTTCTTGCACTTTCACAGAGTGTTCGGTTCCTTCTTTCTGCAACACCATTTTGCTCAGGGTTGTACGGTTCAGTGGTCTGAAATAGGATTTTCTTTAGAATGCTCTGTGTCTCATTGCTTGTATAAGCCATGTATATGTCAGTCCAATTATCTGCACGTAGAATCTTTGGCATTCTTCCAAATTTATTATATACCTCAGTTAGATATATTTCAAGTTTCTCTGGAACTTCTATCTTGCTGTGAAGCAGATGGACAACTGTATATCTGGAATGATCATCAATAAATGTGAGAAAATATCTCTTCTTCCCAGGAGTCTGAGTGCTCATTGGACCACAGACATCTGTGTATATTAAATCTAGTGGCTGTTCTGTTCTTGTAGTACTTCTCTTAGGAAAAGCTTTTCTAGACATTTTCCATTTGATGCAGCTAGTACACTTCATTGTCTGGTTACATAGATCAATTGTGATATCATCAGCTAGTTGCCTCTGAACTTTCTTATTGCTTCTGGGTCTCTGTGTGCCTGACGCTTATGCCATACATGAATACAGTTATTGTGCTCTTCTTGTTGAGCAGTATACACACAATCTTTACATTTCAGCTGATAAAGTTCATCTGTGATTTTTCCCTCTGCTAGTGTGTGACCCTCTTTTGAGATGATGCAGCTATCATGCTTAAATGTAACTTCATTTCCTTGTTTTGTGAGTTTCTTCACAGATAGTAAATTACTCTCAAGACTAGGCACATAGAGCACATCTTTTACTGGGATCTTCCTGCTTTGTGTTGGTGAGATTTGACAATCAATATAACCATCTCCTATGCCTTCTGAACTCATGTACTGACCATTAGCCATAATCACTTTCTCTGACTTATTTTGATTAAGCTTAGAAAAGAAGTCTCTGTTATTAGTCATGTGACTAGTTGTTCCAGAGTCTATACACCATGCATGCTTTGATGTATTTGCACTGACAGTAAATGCAATTTCAGTATTCACAGAATCATTTTCTCCAGACACAGAACTCTTAACCCTTTGCTGACTGTTTTGCTTTTCCAGCTGATTCATTCTAGCTTTCCAAACTATGCAGTCAGCTTTCAAATGTCCTGATTTCTTGCAAACAAAACATTCACGTGTTTCTTTTAGGTGTTTTCTGTTATCATATAGACTCTGTGTTTGTAAAGCAGACACTGTCTTGGTGCTTATACATTCTGCCTTACGTTTATATTCATCTATAAGCTTCCCTCTTACATACTCCAGAGTAAGCTAATCATCTGGGCGCACATCTAGTGCGGTCACAAGCGTGTCATAGCTCTCTGGAAGACCACTAAGCAGTAATGCGGCTACATGAAAGTCCTTCAGATCTTCCCCAATGCCTCTCAAGTATTCTACAAGCTCTAGAATACTCCTGATATACTCCTGCATATCCTGGCCTTTCTGTAGCTTAGACTGGTACAGTTTTCTCATAAGATACAGTTTATTGCTTAAATTAATCCTCTCATGTACCTTTTGCAGCTGCTCCCACATTTCTCTTGCAGTATCACATTTACACACATGAACAATCTGATCATCATCTATGCTGAGTGATATGGTACTCTGTGCTTTCTGATCCATCTCTATCCACTCCTGTGGTACTGGGTCATGTTTAGGCTCCTGTGTGTATTTCCACGTACCTTCCCTTATCAGCAGCATCTTCACTTTGAATTTCCAGGATTGATAGTTTGGTTAGTGAGACTTGGTACTGTAAACTTCATGGAGTTGCTGCTGCTGGTGGCCATCTTTGCTGTCTTTCTTTCTTTTCTTTTCTCTGTGTTCTGAGGATCTCTGGGACTCTAGGACTCTGGGCCCATAACCTGTTAGCAGCGGATTAACCAGCGTAACATCCGGAGTCAGCAACAAAGAATGTAGATGTATTCACATCCAGTATAGATAGCTTACAACACAGCATGAAATGTGATCAGCCTGATATCTGCTATGGCTGCAGCATGAAAAACATTACAACAACACAGGAAGAGAAGGAGGAGGCATCCTGTCTGTGAGTGAGGGTTTTTTTTTTTTACAAAACTTTGTTAACAACCTCACAATATGCACAACATATCAAACAGTACAGTAGTAGTTGTTGCAATACATACAAATCAATATGCATTATTCCAACACCTCAACAATGCAATAACTGGGAAAGTACACCAAATCACGGACACGTGGACAAGTGCTTGTGGCCAGGGACGGTACATCTTGCTGACGGCACACTGATTTAACATAGTGGAAGCCGGGACCCAGCCAGACCTTGGGATGGAACACGTCCTCCCGATGCAAAGGATTGTGGGCCCTACGTCAATCAGGGTTGCCCCCACTGTGTACAGCTCCTGCACCTCCTCCTCGTCTTCAGCCTCCATGTCAGAAATGAGCACATCAGTCACAAGCTGGAAGCACTGCAGCACTGCTGAAGCAAATCTGCAACAGGCTGTGCTGAAGCTAATTTGCTTAGGTGACAAACCGCACAATGCTGAAGAGTTGTTGACAGCTCTGAAAGAGCATGTGGCTGACACCGTTAAATCTCCCTCCATGCATGGTGTGTGTGATAATGGCAGGCACCTGGTAGCGGCTTTGAGTACCATGCCTGGCCCATGTGCTGAACCTCGTTGTTCAACGTTTTCTAAAAAGCTATCCGGAGCTGCCGGATCTGCTGGTTAACCCCTTAATGACCGCCGATTCACCTTATATGTATCGGCAGTGGTTAAGGGTACTTAAACCACAGCACCGTTAATTAACGGCGCTGTGGAAAAAGTATATAGCGCCCCCCAGAGTCGGATTTTCTCCGGGGTCTCGGCTAACCCAGAGAACATGACTTGGGTTGGTTTTTACCGACCCCGCTTTTGCGATCGCCGTTATTAACCATATAACGGCGACCGCAAAAAAAAAAGCCGCGATTCTGCGTTATCTTTCTCCTTTGATGTGATCGCACATCAGAGGAGAGAGAAATAGGGTCCCAGACCCCCCCGGTACCTCCTGGTGTCCCCAGACCCTCCTGCCTCTTCCGGTGGGCGCCACCATCTTGGTTCGGGAAGAAAATGGCGGGCGCATGCGCAGTGCGCCCGCCGAATCTGCCGGCCAGCAGATTCATTCATTCATTGCAGGTACATTTTGATCATTGTGATAGACCCTATCACAGTGATCAAAATAAAAAAAATTGTAAATAAGCCACCCCTTTATCACCCCCTTAGTTAGGGAAATATAATAAAATAAAGAAAATATATTTATTTTCATTTTTCCATTAGGGTTAGGGTTATAATTAGGGTTAGGGTTGGAATTAGGGTTAGGGTTAGAATTAGGGTTACAATTAGGGTTAGGTTTACAATTTGGGTTAGGGTTACAATTAGGGTTGGAATTAGGGTTGGGATTAGGGTTAGGGTTGGGATTAGGGTTATGGGTGTGTTGGAGTTAGGGTTGGAGCTATAATTGAGGGGTTTCCACTATTTAGGCACATCAGGGGTTCTCCAAACACGACATGGCATTCAAAAAGTCAAATGGTGCTCCCTCCCTTCCGAGCCCTGCCGTGCGCCCAAACAGTGGTTTACTCCAACATATGGGGTATCAGCGTGCTCAGGACAAATTGCACACCAATTTTGGGGTTCTAATTTCTCCTGTTACCCTTGAGAAAATAAAAAATAGCTGGCTAAAAATCATTTTTGAGGAAAAAAAGGATTTTTTATTTTCACAGCTCTGCGTTTATAAACTTCTGTGAAGCACTTGGGGTTCAAAGTGCTCACCACACATCTAGATAAGCTCCTTGGGGGTCTAGTTTCCAAAATGGTGTCACTTGTGGGGGTTTCTACTGTTTAGGCACATCAAGAGTTCTGCAAACACAACATGACGCCCGCAGAACATTCTATCAAAGCCTGCATTACAAAATGGCGCTGTCATGCTGTTCTGTCTGTACTTGGTTGTCGGCGTGACAATGCATGTCTTTGTTTTAACCCTTTGTTCCTTTCCCCTAATTGAGCTGGGATACTGTTGGCTGTTACCTGTATGGAGCCTGCTCAGTTCCCTGCTCTGCTGCGTAGCTGTTCATGTGGTGTTAGGTCTTTGCTTTGCTGCATGACCAGCCACATGTGCGGTCCCTGGTTGCCGCTGTGGAAGCTGTCCGCGGGTTTCGAGGTCATTTGCAGCTAGTGCATGACTTCCCACGTGTGTCTGGGCGTGCAGCCGCTGCCAGGTGCCCTGAGCCTCAGTTCCTTCACTGATTGTGTGTAATGGTTTCTGATTCTGCTAAGGGCATGCGTGGCCACACATTCCCTGCTTTTATCAGGGTTAGTGTGTGTACTTGAAATGCTGTCCCCAGCCAATTGCTGAGGGGTAGCTCCTATATAACCCTTAGCTACTCACATAGCTTCTGAATCTTGCCATGTGTGTTGTGTGTTCCTGTACCTGTCCCTGCACCTATCCTGGAGGCGGTAATTCCAGGCTTGAATCCCTGATCCTGTACCCGTCCCTGCGCCTGTCCTGGAGGCGGTAATTCCATGCTTGAATCCTTGATCCTGTACCTGTCCTGTACCTGACTCTGTCTAAACTGTGTCTGCTGAGTTATGTTCCTGGAAGTCCTTCTGTGTCCTGAACCCTGTGCCCAGTGACTGTGACTCTTTGATAACTGACTTTCTGTGATATAACCTGGGTTCATCTTGGAAGTAGGAGTGCGGTGTGTCTGCTGAGTTTCTGCTACTCTGTGCTCAGCTTGTTATTCGGTGCTATCCCCAGCCGGCTCCTGTTCAACCAGTGGGGCTTGCACCAGACCGCTTAAGTTCCTTTTAGGTCGCTGCCAGATGTCCGAAGTCCGATGACTGTGGCCTCTTGCCCAGATCCTGATGACCACGGCCTGATTTCCGATGTCTGAGGACCACTTCCAGATGTCCGGATCCTATCCTTCCCTGCCTGATGTCCGGAGCCTGCCAATCGTTGCCAGATGTCCTGAACCTGATTCTGCGGCCTCATGTCCGGAGCCTGATGTCCGCAGGCCGATGTCCGGAACCTGTCAATCGTTGCCAGATGTCTGGAGTCCGATGCCAGTGTTCTGATGTTCCTGAGATCCAGTCCGTGTTCCTGTGTCCGTGTTCCTGATGTCCAGTCCGTGTTCCTGAGATCCAGTCCGTGTTCCTGTGTTCCTGATGTCCGGTCCATGTTCCTGAGATCCAGCTATGTTCCTGTGATCCAGTCCATGTTCCTGTGATCCAGTCCGTGTTCCTGATGTCCAGTCCATGTTCCTGATGTCTGGTCCTTGTTCCTGATTCCATGTTCCTGTGTCCATGTTCCTGAGTTCCAGTTCGTGTTCCTGAGTTTGTGCGTCCTGATGACCTCATGTACCCTGATGTCATGCCTGTGTCCTGATGTCCCACCTATATGATCCGTTGGTGTCTTGGGGTCCTCTGGGTGGTACCCTTCTGGGAGGTGTGGAATCGGGAGCCTGGCATAGTCATGTTTGATTTATGTACTGTATGTCTTTACTTTATTACTTTAGTAAACTTTATTTCCTCTATACCTGAAGTTGTGCGGTGTAATCAAGTTCTACGTGTCTCTTCCTTGTCCACATGCTCAGCTGCCACAGAACCCCGGTCTCTGCCCTTCCCTAGTTCGGGTAGTTCCGGGTTCCCCTCTGCGGTATGGAGGGTCCATATTGCGTCCCCGGGGGACGCCCGCCCCACGCTTTGGTGGTCGGTCAGCATGGGGGCGATTATGGGCTGGGCTGCTTCTCGGCGGCTGCAGCCAATCGTGACAGGCGCCCTTCCCTTCCAAGCTCTCCCATGTACCCAAACAGTGGTCCCCCCCACATATGGGGTATCAGCTTACTCAGGAAAAACTGGACAACAACTTTTGGGGTTCAATTTCTCCTGTTACCCTTGGGAAAATTAAAAATAGCGGGCTAAAAAATCATTATTGAGGAAAAAAATGATTTTTTTATTTTCACGGCTCTACATTATAAACTTGTGTGAAGCACTTGGAGGTTCAAAGTGCTCACCACACATCTAGATAAGTTCCTTAAGGGTCTAGTTTCTAAAATGGGGTCACTTGTTGGGGGTTTCGACTGTTTAGGTACATCAGGGGCTCTCCAAACAGCGTCCAGCCAATTCTGCGTTGAAAAAGTCAAATAGTGCTCCTTCCCTTGAGACCTCTGCCTTGCGCCCAAAAAGTGGTTAACCCCCACATATGGGGTATCGGCGTATTCAGGAGAAATTTCACAACAAATTTTGTGGTTCAATTTTTCTTTTAACACTTGTGAAAATAACAAAAAATTGGTTCTGAAATAAATTTTTTGCAAAAAAAGTTAAATGTTAATTTTTTCCTTCAACATTGCTTCAGTTCCTGTGAAGCACGTAAATGGTTAATAAACTTCTTAAATGTGGTTTTGAGCACCTTGAGGGGTGCAGTTCTTAGAATGGTGTCACTTTTGGGTATTTTCTATCATATAGACCCCTCAAAGTGACTTCAAATGTGATGTGGTCCCTAAAAAAAAATGGTGTTGTAAAAATTAGAAATCGCTGGTCAAATTTTAACCCTTATAACATCGTAACAAAAAAAAGTTGTTTCCAAAATTGTGCTGATGTAAAGTAGACATGTGGGAAATGTTATTTATTAAGAAATTTGTGTGACATATCTCTCTGATTTAAGGGCATAAAAATTAAAATTTTGAAAATTTCTAAATTTTCAAAATGTTCGCCATATTTCAGTTTTTTTCATAAATAAAAGCAAGTCATATAACAAAAAATTTTCCACTAACTTGAAGTACAATATGTCACAAAAAAACATTCTCAGAATCAGCGGGATTCGCTAAAGCGTTCCAGAGTTATAACCTCATAAAATGACAGTGGTCAGAATTGTAAAAATTGGCCCGGTCATTAAGCTGCAAATTGGCTCTGTCACTAAGGGGTTAAAGTATGTTGCCTGTGTGCACATTTTAGAAAGTCAGCTACAGCTTCAGCCACCCTTGCCGTGCTTCAGCAGCAATTGTAGATTCCGGCTCACCGACTGGTGTGTGATGTCCCCACACGTTGGAACTCTAAACTGCTTATGTCAGAAAGGATTTGTGAGCAGAAGCGGGCAGTTGTTGAATACCAGCATCAACAAGGCCGTCGTTTGTCAGGTTTGATTCCACACATAAGACCTCAGTAGTGGAAATGGATGTCAGACATATGTAGCATCCTCCAAAACTTTGAGGAGTCCACCAAGATGGTGAGCGGCGATGACGCCATAATTAGCGTCACCATCCCGCTAATCTGCATTCTGAAAAGGTCTCTGCTCACAATGAAAGAGAAGGCATTGCAGGCGGAGCACGAGGACATGGATCAAGGAACCATACAGGGTGATTACACACAGCCCAGCCTCGTGTCATCCCAACGTAGATTGCTGGACAATGTGGAAGAGGAGGAGGAGGAAGAACAGGAGCTACTTTCATGTGCTATAGACGGGATACAACCACAACTGTCATACCGTCTGTTCAGTGTGGATGGCCTGAGGACAGGGAAGAAGAGGAGGAGGAGGAGGACACCTTGGTTAGTTGTCCTGTTGATGAGGACACGGAAGTCTTGCCTGTTACCAGTCTGGCACGCATAGCCGACTTTATGTTGTGTGGCCTTTCCCGTGACCCTCGTATTCTCAAAATATTGGGTACCAGTCATTACTGGCTAGTGACACTCTTAGACCCACGGTACAAGGATAGCTTTCAATCTCTTGTTCCAGAGGTAGACAGGTATACCAAAATTGTGCAGTATCATAGGGCCATTGTTGCAGAATTATTAAAAAAATTCCCATCTCAAAACGCTGGCGGCAGAGATAACAGTTTGTTGGCCAACCAAGCAGGACAGGCGAGACAGACACAAGTCCACTCCAGCAGAGGCAGGGGAACACTGGCAAAGTTTTGGGACAGTTTTCTAAGACACTCTCATCGCCCATGCACTGAGGCACGGGGTAATCTCACAAGGAATGCAATGTTCTCTAAGATGCTGAGGGAGTACCTTGCTGACCGTACCAACGTTTTCCGTGATTCCTCTGTGCCTTTTAATTATTGGATATCCAAGCTTGGACACGTGGCATGAGCTGGCTCTCTACGCCTTGGAGGTCCTGGCCTGCCCTGCAGCTAGCATTTTGTCCGAGCGGGTTTTTAGTGCTGCTGGTGGCATTATCACAGATAAGCGCATTCGCCTTTCTACGGAAAATGCAGACAGGCTGTCTCTTATAAAAATGAACAAGGGATGGATTGGGCCTGACTTCTCGACACCACCAAATGATGACAACAAAGCATAAACTCCAATGTACTGTTTTTTTTGGGAGGTGTATTCCCATGCACCTTTTCACAACCAAACATGGATATACGCTTCCTGATTTTGGCTATTTGGTATCCTCCTCCTCCTTCTACTCATCCTCACCATCCACCACCACTTGAACACCAGGGTGAACGTATTCAGTCATGCTCTGACCACTATGTTTTGTCAAGGGTGTTATGATTCCCGTCACCAAAATACAAAAAATATGTACAACCCCAAGGGGAAATGTCTGCCAGCCCGTACACTAAGTGTATGGGCATTCCAAGTCTAGGAGACCCGCTCCTTTTTAATGGGACATTTTTTGGTAAGAGGCCCTTGTTGGAATAATGCAGCTTTTTAGTGTTCCTGAATGCATCATGTGTATTGCTTAGTTTAATGGTATGACCAGCTGCAAACTTTACCCAGCTTTTCAGTGTTCCTGAATGCATCATGTGTATTGCTTAGTTTAATGGTATGACCAGCTGCAAACTTTACCCAGCTTTTCAGTGTTCCTGAATGCATCATGTGTATTGCTTAGTTTAATGGTATGACCAGCTGCAAACTTTACCCAGCTTTTCAGTGTTCCTGAATGCATCATGTGTATGCTTAGTTTAATGGTATGACCAGCTGCAAACTTTACCCAGCTTTTCAGTGTTCCTGAATGCCCCTGTGTATTGCTTTGTTTCATGGTATGATTTGCTCACCCATCTTCTTGTATACATAATTGTACTTCATTCTTGTTATCTTCACCACACATCTGAGTGGTCTGTGTCACCCCTACCCCCTTTTATGACCTGTCCTTAACGCTGTACATCTGGCCTGGGCAGTCCCAGCCCACTTCCCAATCACACCTGATTGCCCTTAGCTGCATATTTAGTCAGTGCAATGGGTCTGCTCCAGACTTTAGTCTGCTCCACATATTTCAAATCCCATATTTCAAATTACAGATTTCTAATTACACTACTGTGAATTAGACTAGAATTTGACTGGAATTTGGCAGCAAGGTAACAGATTATAAAACCACTATGTTTCATTTTCTTATCACTTTCACCCCAATCCTCCTTTCTTTCTTCCTATCCCCTGTAATCCCCCCACCTAGTAAGGAATTAGTCATTTCCCCCTCCATTCTACCCAGCCATCTCACCTTTCCCTCAGAACTGTTCCTCCACATACAATCCTTTTTACCAAGACACACAAGGCCACACCATGGCTTATCCAGCTCCCACCTTCTAACGCTCTGTCTGCTACTCCTCATCGCTGGCGATGTATCCCCAAATCCTGGCCCTCCTCAACACATCCCCACACTCATTTCTAACACCCTGCCACGATCTTCCACACGTTTTTGCAACCCTGTCAACCTCATACCTATCCATCCATACCCCCCTCCCCCAGTCCCCCTACCCGGAGCACTATGGAACGCACGCTCCGTCTGCAATAAACTGTCATTTATCCACGACCTCTTTATCACCAACAAACTCTCCTTCCTTGCCATCACTGAAACCTGGCTCACTCCCTCTGACACAGCCTCTCCAGCTGCGCTTTCCTATGGTGGATTTCATCTTTCTCACACCCCTCGCCCCAGCAACAAACGTGGTGGAGGAGTTGGCTTACTCCTGTCTGATACCTGCTCCTTTACTCCTATTCAAATTCCACCCTCCGCTGCTATTCCCTCGTTTGAAGTGCACTCCGTCCGCATCTATTCCCCTCCAACCTCCAGCTGGCTGTCATCTACCGCCCCCCGGAACTTGCCATCTCCACCTTTCTCGACCACTTCACCACCTGGCTACTCCATTTCCTCTCTGCTGACATCCCCACCATCATCATGGGCGATTTCAACATACCCATTGACACTTCCACCCCGGCTACCTCTAAACTTCTTTCGCTCACGGCTTCCCTCGGCCTCACTCAATGGTCCTCTGCGGCCACTCACAAAGGCGGTCACACGCTGGACCTTATCTTCACCCGCCTCTGTTCCCTCACCAATCTCACTAACTCCCCACTCCCCCTGTCTGACCACAACCTACTGACATTCTCTTCCCTCTCCTCTGTTAGTACACATCCCCACTCCACAAACTCACCCACCCTCGCAGAAATCTCAAACACCTCAATTTACAATCGCTCTCTGAGTCACTCCTCCCTCTCACAGACATAGCCTCACTTAATGACACAGATGCTGCTGCCACATTTTATAACACCATAATAAAAACCACACTTGATTCGGCCGCTCCCCTCACGCAGAGCAAAACTCGTACAATCAACAGGCAGCCCTGGCTGACCGGCCTGACCAAAGAACTAAGACGGGCTTCCAAGGTTACCGAGCGGAGATGGAAGAGAACCCATTCTACCGAGCACCTTAACGCATACAAGCAGTCCCTCGCCAGCTTCAAGTCCACGCTCTCTGCTGCAAAACAAACTTACTTCGCATCTCTCATATCCTCCCTGTCTCACAACCCTAAACAGCTCTTCAACACTTTCAATTCTCTACTCCATCCCACAGCACCTCCTCCCTCTCCTCTCATTTCTGCCGAAGACTTTGCCTCCTTCTTTAAGCAAAAGATTGATACTATCAGAGAAGGCTTTGGCCCGCAGCCCCCAATGCCCCTCTTAGCCACTCAGCCCTGTTCTTCCAAAACCAGCTTCACCACCATGACAGAAGATCAGCTCTCCACTCTCCTGTCAAGATCACACCTCACCACTTGCGTTCTTGACCCACTCCCGTCCCACCTCATCCCTAACTTTGCCACAGTCTTCATCCCTACTCTCACACACCTCTTCAACCTTTCACTTACAAATGGTGTCTTTCCTTCATCCTTCAAACATGCTTCAATCACACCCATCCTCAAAAAGCCCTCCCTCGACCCATCCTCTGTGTTTAGCTATCGCCCGATATCTCTTCTCCCCTACGCCTCAAAACTACTGGAACAACATGTATATCTTGAACTGTCCTCCCACCTTTCCTCCTGTTCCCTCTTTGACCGGTTACAATCCGGCTTTCGACCGCATCACTCAACTGAAACTGCCCTAACTAAAGTCACTAACGACCTGCTAACCGCCAAGAGCAAGCGACACTACTCTGTCCTCCTTCTCCTGGACC
The DNA here is from genome assembly GCA_033576555.1 of Oophaga sylvatica. Classification (NCBI taxonomy): domain Eukaryota; kingdom Metazoa; phylum Chordata; class Amphibia; order Anura; family Dendrobatidae; genus Oophaga; species Oophaga sylvatica. Next base: position 331,947,630 of record JARQOD010000003.1, read on the forward strand.
TGTCTTCTGCCTTCGACACTGTGGACCATTCCCTCCTGCTACAGATTCTCTCATCTCTTGGCATCACAGACCTGGCCCTATCCTGGATCTCATCATACCTAACAGACTGAACATTTAGTGTCTCCCTCTCACACACCACCTCCTCACCTCGCCCCCTGTCTGTCGGTGTTCCTCAAGGCTCAGTCCTAGGACCCCTACTCTTCTCCATCTACACCTTCGGCCTGGGACAGCTCATAGAATCCCACGGCTTGCAGTATCACCTCTACGCCGATGACACGCAGATCTACCTATCTGGACCTGACCTCACCTCCCTACTGACCAAAATCCCACAGTGTCTGTCTGCTATCTCAGCCTTCTTTTCTGCTCGCTTTCTCAAACTGAACATGGACAAAACAGAATTCATCATCTTTCCCCCACCTCACTCTACCCCTTCACCAGACCTATCCATCAATGTCAATGGCTGCTCGCTTTCCCCAGTTCCACATGCTCGGTGCCTTGGGGTGATCATCGACTCTGCCCTCTCTTTCAAACCACATATCCAAGCCCTCGCCACCTCCTGCCGCCTCAAACTCAAAAATATATTTCCCGGATCCGCTCATTCCTCAACCATGAAACCACAAAAACACTAGTGCATGCCCTTATCATCTCCTGCCTCGACTACTGAAACCTCCTACTGTCTGGCCTCCCCTCTAGCACCACTCCAGTCCATCCTACACTCTGCTGCACGACTAATCCACCTGTCTCCCCGCTATTCCCCAGCCTCCCCCCTATGCCAGGCCCTTCACTGGCTCCCTATTGCCCAGAGGCTCCAGTTCAAAACCTTAACCATGACATACAAAGCCATCCACAACCTTTCTCCCCCATACATCTGTGACATGGTCTCCCGCTACCTACCTACACGCAACCTTCGATCCTCTCAAGATCTCCTTCTCGACTCCCCCCTCATCTCTTCTTCCCACAACCGCATACAAGACTTTCTCCCGGGCTTCCCCCATACTCTGGAACTCCCTGCCGCAAAACATCAGACTTTCACCAACAACGGAGACCTTCAAGAAAAACCTGAAGACCCACCTGTTCCGACAAGCCTACAACCTGCAATGATCCTCAGTGTACTGAACCATCGTACGACCAGCTCTACCCTTTCCTAGTGTATTCTCACCCATCCCTGCAGTCTGTGAGCCCTCGAGGGCAGGGTCCTCTCTCCTTCTGTACTTGTGTGTCCCTTGTCCAGCACATGTTTACTGTACCTGTCTATATTTTTCCCCTTTTCATATGTAAAGCGCCATGGAATAAATGGCGCTATATAAATGTATAATAATAATAATAATAATAATATTGATTTGTATGTATTGCAACAACTACTACTGTACTGTTTGATATATTGTGCATATTGTGAGGTTGTTAACAAAGTTTTGTAAAAAAAAAAACCTCACTCACAGACAGGATGCCTCCTCCTTCTCTTCCTGTGTTGTTGTAATGTTTTTTTCATGCTGCAGCCATAGCAGATATCAGGCTGATCACATTTCTTGCTGTGTTGCAAGCTGTCTATACTGGATGTGAATAAATCTACATTCTCTGTTGCTGACTCCGGATGTTACGCTGGTTAATCCGCTGCTAACAGGTTATGGGCCCAGAGTTCCCAGAGTGCCCAGAGTCCTAGAGTCCCAGAGATCCCCAGAACACAGAAAAAGAAAAGAAAGAAAGACAGCAAAGATGGCCACCAGCAGCAGCAACTCCAAGAAGTTTACAGTACCAAGTCTCACTAACCAGAACTATCAATCCTGGAAATTCAAAGTGAAGATGCTGCTGATAAGGGAAGGTATGTGGAAATACACACAGGAGCCTAAACCTGACCCAGTACCACAGGAGTGGATAGAGATGGATCAGAAAGCACAGAGTACCATATCACTCAGCATAGATGATGATCAGATTGTTCATGTGTGTAAATGTAATACTGCAAGAGAAATGTGGGAGCAGCTGCAAAAGGTACATGAGAGGATTAATTTAAGCAATAAACTGTATCTTATGAGAAAACTGTACCAGTCTAAGCTACAGAAAGGCCAGGTTATGCAGGAGTATATCAGGAGTATTCTAGAGCTTGTAGAACGCTTGAGAGGTATTGGGGAAGATCTGAAGGACTTTCATGTAGCCGCATTACTGCTTAGTGGGTCTTTAAAACCAAATATGACTCTGAAGGTAAAGTCCACAGATGTAAAGCAAGGTTGGTCGCAAAAGGATATTCTCAAAAGTATGGCGAAGATTACGATGCTACATTTGCTCCAGTCGCTAAACAGACTACGTTCAGAGCTTTGTTAGCTGTAGCTGCTGTACAAAAGATGAAAAGATGTATGTCAGACATTTGGATATAAAAACTGCTTTCTTAAATGGTGACATTGAGGAGGACTTATACATGACTCAACCTGAAAGTTATGTAAAAAGAGGTGAAGAGAATCTTGTTTGCAAACTACAAAAATCTCTCTATGGTCTTAAGCAATCAGCAAGAGCATGGAACACCAAGATGAATAAAGTCTTGTTGGAAGAAGGATTTAAAAGAGGTCAAGCTGATCCATGCTTATACATAAAATATACAGATGGAAAGTGGATGTATATTCTCTTATATGTGGACGATGTGATTGTAGTTCATCAAGAAGACGCAGAAATTGGAAAAATGACTGAAATTCTGAATCAGCATTTCGAAACAAAAGACCTTGGAAGTGTGACATATTATCTAGGAATCCAAATCCAAAGAGAGGAAGATGGGAGTTTTCTTCTAAACCAAAGTACAAAAATTAATTCGATTCTGAATCAATTTGGAATGTCAGAGGCCAAAGGTATATCAACCCCAATGGAACCATCCTACCTGAAGCTGGAAGCAGATGACCTGTTGCCTAACAATGAGAAATATCGTCAGGCAGTGGGGGCACTTCTGTACATATCAACTATGACTTGACCGGATATCACAACAACAGTTGGAATCCTTTGCAGATATGTGGAAAAACCGCGCCAAAGAGACTGGAATGCTGTTAAAAGACTTCTGCGATATTTGAAAGAAACACAAGATGTAAATTTAAAACTATCTGCAGCGGGAGATCTAGAACTTACCGGCTATGTAGATGCGGATTGGGCTGGTGATTCGCGTGATCGTAAATCCACAAGCGGATACTTGTTTAAAGTTGGAGAAAGTTCAATCTCCTGGTCTAGTAGGAAACAAGTGTCTGTTGCCTTGTCATCCACAGAAGCGGAGTATGTGTCCGCAGCCTATGCAAGCCAGGAGGTTGTTTGGCTAAGACAATTGATGGACGATCTTGGGAAACCGTCAACTCAGCCGACGGTGATTTATGAGGACAACCAAGGATGCATTAAACTTGCATGCAGTGAAAAGATCAGTGCTAGAACCAAGCACATTGACGTCAGACACCATCATCTACGTGATTTGATAGATCGTGGCATAATTCAGTTTGTCTATTGTGAAACTGATAAGATGCTAGCTGACATTATGACAAAGCCATTGCCATGAGCCAGGTTCCAAGAATTGAGAACCACAATGGGAATAAGAGGATAAGTAGTTGTTGAGTGGGGGTGTTGGAATAATGCATATTGATTTGTATGTATTGCAACAACTACTACTGTACTGTTTGATATGTTGTGCCTATTGTGAGGTTGTTAACAAAGTTTTGTAAAAAAAAAAAACCCTCACTCACAGACAGGATGCCTCCTCCTTCTCTTCCTGTGTTGTTGTAATGTTTTTTTCATGCTGCAGCCATAGCAGATATCAGGCTAATCACATTTCATGCTGTGTTGTAAGCTGTCTATACTGGATGTGAATAAATCGACATTCTCTGTTGCTGACTCCAGATGTTACGCTGGTTAATCCGCTGCTAACAGCCCTCCTCCCTATTTCTTCCAAGGAGTTATTGCATATGACTTGGTAGCAGGGCAGGCCTTGCAGTCAATGCATAACAAAAACAGGAAGGGAGTACAAAATGAATAATGTGAAGTGGATTTTCCTGGGCCCATCTAGTACCTGGGTTCAAAGGCTTATTGGGGTGCAGGCCTTGCATTCAATGCAACATTTTTAATAGAAGCCATCCTGGACATCTCGTGAAAGGGGTATTGGGGTGCGTCCTAATTCTTGGCAACCCATCCACTCACTGCATAGGCTATAACAGTTTCGAAGACCCACTGTTTAATAATGGCCCTTTAACCCCTTAACCTCCAAGGGTGGTTTGCACATTAATGACCAGGCCAATTTTTACAATTCTGACCACTGTCTCTTTATGAGGTTATAACTCTGGAATGCTTCAACGGATCTTCGCGATTCTGAGAATGATTTCTCGAGACATATTGGACTTCATAAAGTGGTAAAATTTATTCGATATAACTTGCGTTTATTTTTGAAAAAAAACGCAAATATGGCGAAAATTTTGAAAATTGTGCAATTTTCAAACTATGAATTTTTATTCCCTTAAAACAGAGAAATATGGCACATAAAATAGTTAAGAAATAACATTTCCCACATGTCTACTTTACATCAGCACAATTTTGGAGCCAAATTTTTTTTTGGTTAGGAAATTATAAGGGTTACAATTAAAATTTGACCAGCAATTTCTCATTTTTACAACAAAATTTACAAAACCCTTTTTTTTTAGGGACCACCTCACATTTGAAGTCACTTTGAGGGGTCTATATGGCAGAAAATACCCAAAAGTGACACCATTCTAAAAACTGCACCCCTCAAGGTACTCAAAACCACATTCAATAAGTTTATTAACCCTTCAGGTGCTTCACAGAAGCTGAAGCAACGTGGAAGGAAAAAAATAATATTTAACTTTTTAGTCTCAAAAATGATCTTTTACAAACTTTTTTTTATTTTCACAAGGGTAAAAGGAGAAAATGGACAGAAAGTTGTGCAATTTCTCCTGAGTACGCCAATACCCCATACGTGGGGGAAACTGGGCACACGGCAGAGCTCGTAAGGGAAGAAGCGCCGTTTGACTTTTTCAAATCAAAATTGGCTGGAATTGAGATTGGACGCCATGTCGCGTTTGGAAAGCCCCTGATGCGCCTAAGCAGTGGAAATCTCCCACAAGTAACACCATTTTGGAAACTAGACCCCCTATGGAACTTATCTAGATCTGTTGTGAGCACTTTGAACCCCCAAGTGATTCACAAAAGTTTATAATGCCTGGGTGTGAGAAAAAAAAACAATTTTTCACAAAAATGATTTTTTAGTCCCAAATTTTTGCTTTTTACCGAGGAAATTGGACCCCAAAAGTTGTTGTCCAATTTGTCCTGAGTACGCTGATACCAAATATGTGGGGGAAACTGGGTGCACGACAGGGCTTGGAAAGGAAGTAATAACGCTTTGGAATGCAGACGTTGATGGGGGTCATTTTCCGTTTGCAGTGCCCCAGATGTGCCTAAACAGTGTAAAACCCCACAAGAGAAACCATTTTGGAAACTAGACCCCTAAGGAACTTATCTAGATCTGTGGTGAGCACTTTGAACCCCCAAGTGCTTCACACAAGTTTATAGTGCCAGGGCATGAAAATAAAAAATCCTATTTTTTTCTCACAAAAATTATCTTTTAGTCCCAACTTTTTATTTTCCCAAAGGTAACAGGAGAAATTGGACCCCAAAAGTTGTTGTCCATTTTGTCCTGAGTACACTGATACCCCATATGTGGGGGGGGAACCAATGTTTGGGCGCACGGCAGAGCTCGTAGAAAAAAATTGGCTGGAATTGAGAATGGACGCCATGTTGCATTTGGAGAGCCCCTGATGTGCCTAAACAGTGGAAACCCCCACAAGTGACCCCATTTTGGAAACTAGACCCCCTAAGGAACTTATCTAGATCTGTGGTGAGCAATTTGAACCCCCAAGTGCTTCACACAAGTTTATAACGTAGAGCCGTAAAATTTAAAAAATCATATTTTTTCCACAAAAATGATCTTTTCACCCCAATTTTTATTTTCCCAAGGGTAAAAAGACCCCAAAAGTTATTGTGCAATTTGTCCTGAGTACGCTGATACCCCATATGTGGGAGTAAACCACTGTTTGGGTGCATGGCAGAGCTCGGAAGGGAAGGAGCACCGTTTGACTTTTTCAACGCAGAATTGGCAGGATGCCATGTCGTGTTTGGAGAGCTCCTGATCTGCCTAAACAGTGGAAACCCGCCACAAATGACACCATTTTGGAAACCAGACACCTCAAGAAACTTATCTAGATGTGTGATGAGTACTTTGAACCCCCAGGTGTTTCACTAAAGTTTATAACGCCCGAGCATGAAAATAAAAAAATCATATTTTTTCCACAAACATGATCTTTTAGTCCCCAACTTTTTATTTTCCCAAGGATAACAGGAGAAATTGGACCCCAAAAGTTGTTGTCCAATTTGTCCTGAGTACGCTAATACCCCATATGTGGGAGAAAACTACTGTATGGGCACACATCGGGGCTCAGAAGGGAAGTAGTGACGTTTTGGATTGCAGACTTTGATGGAATGGTCTGCGAGCGTCATGTCGCGTTTGGAGAGCCCCTGATGTGCCTAAACAGTAGAAACCCCCCCACAAGTGACCCCATTTTGGAAAATAGACCCCCCCAAGGAACTTATCTAGATGTGTGGTGAGCACTTTGAACCCCGAAGTGCTTCACAGAAGTTTATAACGTACAGCCGTAAAAATAAAAAATCTTCTTTTATTTTTACAAAAATGATATTTTCGCCACCAATATTTAATTTTCACAAGGGTAACAGGAAAAATTGGACCCCAAAAGTTGTTGTGCAATTTGTCCTGAGTACGCTGATACCCAATATGTGGGAGAAAACTACTGTATGGGCACACGTCGGGGCTCGGAAGGCAAGTAGTGACGTTTTGGATTGCAGACTTTGATGGAATGGTCTGCGGGCGTCATGTCGCATTTGGAGAGCCCCTGATGTGCCTAAACAGTGGAAACCCCCCACAAGTGACCCCATTTTGGAAAATAGACCCCCCAAGGAACTTATCTAGATGTGTGGTGAGCACTTTGAACCCCGAAGTGCTTCACAGAAGTTTATAACGTACAGCCGTAAAAATTAAAAATCTTTTTTTTTTTACAAAATTATATTTTTGCCCCCAATATTTTATTTTCACAAGGGTAACTGGAGAAAGTGGAACCCAAAAGTTGTTGTCCAATTTGTCCTGAGTACGCCTTGCTCTCGCTCTAGTGGTTTGTTAATGCCATTACCTGTGTCCAAGAGGCCATGGACCCATATCTCTATGGATTTTATTTCCGACCTCCCTGTTTCTCAGAGAATGACCGTTATCTGGGTAATCTGTGATAGGTTTTCCAAGATGATACATCTTGTGCCATTACCTAAGTTACCTTCCTCCTCCGAATTGGTGCCTTTGTTCCTTCAGCACGTGGTTCGGTTACATGGCATTCCGGAGAACATTGTGTCTGACAGAGGAGTCCAGTTTGTTTCCAGATTTTGGAGGACATTTTGTTCTAAACTTGGTGTTCAATTGTCTTTCTCCTCTGCTTTTCATCCTCAGACCAATGGACAAACCGAGAGAACAAACCAGACCTTGGAGACTTATTTGAGATGTTTTGTGTCTGCTGATCAAGATGACTGGGTCTCTTTTTTGTCTTTGGCTGAATTTGCTCTTAATAATAGGGTTAGCTCTGCCACCTTGATGTCTCCATTTTTCTGCAATTTTGGGTTTCACCCTCGATTTTCTTCGGGACAGGCGGAGGCTTCTGTCTGTCCGGGTGTTGACTCTGTTGTGGAGCGAATGCAGCAGATTTGGGACCAGGTAGTGGAGAGGTTGTCTCTCTCTCAGGAGAAGGCCCAATGGTTTGCCAATCGGCATGGGGAGTCTTTCCACAGCGCCCTTTCCTGAGCCATAACAGTGCAGCACAGTGTAGAGGAGAGCTCCATATTTTGTATGGAGCATTATATGTGGTCCAGTATTCTGTATGGAGCATTATATTGGGTCCAGTATTCTGTATGGAGCATTATATGGGGGATGGCGGGGTGACATCCTGCATGGGGTATTATATGGGTGATGAGGGGGAGACTATGTGGTGCCCATAATATTGTATGGAGGACTGTACTGCCCTCCGCTACAGGGCAATGGGAATAGACGGGCAAAGTGCCAGAAAGGGCAAATCTAATTAGAGATTTGCCCTTTCTGGGGTGTCTGGGGGCAGATGTTATTAGCCAGGGGGGGGCACAAAAAAAATGTACCCTCCCTAGGCTATTATTATCTGCCCCCACTTGCTTGCTTTGTCTGTCTGGTGGAGGAAATACAACGGGAGCCCACGCATTTTTTTCAACGAATTTACACCTTTAATTAACCCCTACATGTCTGAAATTTTGCACACATATACTTATGTAATTGTAACTTAAAACCATATATCAAAATACATGAAATGACATGGTTAACTGTGTGGAAACAATGTATCATTTCATGTCGGCTTCTGTGATTTCACAAAAGCCGGCAATTGAATTAGCGGCTATTACAGTATGTAGAAGTGTATGAACTATAAATATATATATATGTATGTGTCACAATGACATGTATATATATATATATATATATATATATATATATGTATTCTATGTGTATGTATCTAGTGTTTTGTGAGCCGTCAGTGTGATTTTACAGTAGCCGGGGATGATTTCCCGGCTTTTCAAAGGAGACTGGTGCATATAAATCGGACAGCACGTGCATGGTGCGAGTGCTGTGCGTTTTTTAATCGCACCCATTGACTTGCATTGGCGATTATCATGCCAAAATCGCATCAAATCGCAGCATGCTGCGATTTTTTTCTCACACCAATATCTGATGAGAAAAAAAATCGCAAAAGAGAACTCACCCATTGACTAACATTGGTCAGATTTGAATCCGATTTTTTTCGTCTGATTTTCATCCGTTTTCGGCGCCAGTGAGTATGAGGCCTTAAAGTGTAATTTCCCTAATGTTACAAGAAGGGAATAAAAAAAATTAAAACAAAGTTCTAATTAAAACAATTTTTATTGAATAAAAGGTGGTCAAATAGAAGATAAAATGATATATTAATTGGTACAAACAGAAATTTAAACCACTTGTATGTATAAAGTAATGTTTAATAAGAATTATTTTACAACTGAAACATCAAATGATTCCAATGGAAAAAACGCATGGCTCTTGGATCATCAGGCAGTGAACAATAAGTTGGAAAGACACCTAATTTAAGTTGCCTCTTACACAGAAATGTGTGGCATCCATTTTAGATTACAGTATACAGATATATTACTGTTTTTCATGATCTCCGCTTGCAACATTAAACAACCATTAACCCCTTAAGGGCCAAGCCATTTTGTAGGTTAATGACCAGACCAATTTTTACAATTCTGACCACTGTCACTTTATGTGCTTATAACTCTGGAACGCTTCAACGGATGTTGGCGATTCTGAGACTGTTTTTTCGTGACATATTGTACTTCATGTTAGTGGTAAATTCTTCAATATAACTTTTGTTTATTTATGAAAAAAACGGAAATATGGCGAAAATTTTGAAAATTTTGCAATTTTCAAACTTAATTTTTATGCCCTTAAATCAGAGATATGTCACAAAAAATAGTTAATAAATAACACTTCCCACATGTCTACTTTACATCAGCATGGAATTTTGGTTAGGAAGTGTTAAAAGTTGACCAGCGATTTCTCATTTTTACAACAAAATTTACAAAACCATTTTTTTAGGGACCACCTCACATTTGAAGTCACTTTGAGGAGTCAATATGACAGAAAATACCCAAAAGTGACACCATTCTAAAAACTACACCCCTCAAGGTGTTCAAAACCACAATCAAGAAGTTTATTAACCCTTTAGGTACTTCACAAGAATTGAAGCAATGTGGAAGGAAAAAATGAACATTTAACTTTTTTTCCCCAAAATGTTTCTTTCGACACAATTTTTTTTATTTTGTCAAGGGTATCAGGACAAAATTAACCACAATATTTGTTGTACAATTTCTCCTGAGTACACCGATACCCCATGTGTGGAGGAAGACCAATCTTTAGGCGTACGGCAGTGCTCAGAAGGGAAGGAGCATCATTTGAGATTTTGAATGTCAAATTGGCTGGAATGGAGAGCGGACACCATGTCGCGTTTGGAGAGCCCCTGATGTACCTAAACAGTGGAAACCCCCCATAAGTGACCCCATTTTGGAAACTAGGCCCCCCAAGGAACTTATCTAAATGTGTGTTGAGCACTTTGAACCCCCAAGGGCTTCACAGAAGGTTATAACGTAGAGCTGTAAAATTAAAAAAATCATATTTTTTCCACAAAAATGATCTTTTCATCCCCAATTTTTATTTTCCAAAGGGTAACAGGACCCCAAAAGTTATTGTGCAATTTGTCCTGGGTACGCTGATACCCCATATGTGGGGGTAAACCACTATTTGGGTGCATGGCAGAGCTCAGAAGGGAAGCAGCGCCATTTGACTTTTGTGGCTGGAATTGAAATTGGACGCCATGTCGCATTTGGAAAGTCCCTGATGTGCCTAAACAGTGGAAACCCCCCACAAGTGACCACATTTTGGAAACTAGATCCCCCAAGGAACTTATCTAGATGTGTGGTGAGCACTTTGAATCCCAAGGGCTTCACAGAAGGTTATAACGTAGAGCTGTAAAATTAAAAAAAAATCATATTTTTTCCACAAAAATGATCTTTTCACCCCCAATTTTTATTTTCCAAAGGGTAACAGGACCCCAAAAGTTATTGTGCAATTTGTCCTGAGTACGCTGATACCCCATATGTGGGGGTAAACCACTATTTGGGCGCATGGCAGAGCTCGGAAGGGATGGAGCGCAGTTTTGGAATGCAGACTTTGATGGAATGGTCTGTGGGTGTCATGTTGCGTTTGCAGAGCCCCTGATGTGCCTAAACAGTCGAAACCCCCAAGTGACTTCATTGTGGAAACTAGACCCCCCAAGGAACTTATCTAGATGTGTGGTGAGCACTTTGCACCCCCCAAGTGCTTCACAGAAGTTTATAACGTAGAGCAGCGAAAATAAAATCATTTTTTTCCACAAAAATGATCTTTTTGCCTCGAAATTTTTATTTTTATAAGGGTAACAGGAGAAATTGGACCCCAAAAGTTGTTGTGCAATTTGGCCTGAGTACGCCGATACCCCATATGTGGGGGTAAACCACTGTGATCGCCTTACTGCGATCTTTGGGAGGCAGAATGAACAAATCCACAAAAGGTGAAGAATTGGTTTTCTTTTTTACGCCGTTCCTCGTGCGGTATTAGTGATTAGGCAACTTTATTCTTCGGGTCGGTACGATTACAGCGATACCAGATTTACATCCTTTTTTCATGTTTAGCTTCTGTCACACACTGTCAGACGCTTTTTTTGGAAGAATTTTTTGTAAGAAATTTTTGCATCGCCGTATTTTGAGAGCTATAATTTTTCCATATTTCAGCTGACAGAGTCATATTTTTTGCGGGACGAGCGGATGTTTTAATTGGTACCATATTTGGGCACATAACGTTTTTTGATCGCTTCCTATTCCGATTTTTGTGGAAGCAGAATGAATAAAAACCAGCAATTCAGGAATTGTTTTTTTTCCTCCGTTCCCCATGTGGTAAAATTGATAAAGCAGCTTTATTCTTCGTTTTTTACACAATACATTGAGATTCCGGTTTGCCTTTTAGCCCAAGTTGAAAGATTGTTAGAGAGTTGATGTTGACTTTTATGATCACTGCTTTCAACAGGTGGTGCTAAAGAGTTCTAGTCTTTGACACAATTTGCTTATGTACTTCATTAGAAAGGAACTCTACAGCTGGCTGCCAGAGGGGGAAGAAGGCCTCAGTCCAGAACCTATCCCAGCAGTACAGTCATGGACAAAAGTTTTGAGAATGACACAAATATTAATTTTTACAAAGTCTACTGCTTCACTTTTTCTAATGGCAATTTGCATATACTCCAGAATGTTATAAAGAGTGATCAGCTTAACAGCAATTACTTGCAAAGTCAATATTTGGCTAGAAAATGAACTTTATCCCCAAAACACATTTCAACATCATTGCAGCCCTGCCTTAAAAGGACCAGCTAACCTCTTTTCAGTGATTGCTCCATTAACACAGGTGTGGATGTTGATGAGGACATGGCTGGAGATCAATCTGTCATGATTAAGAATGACACCACTAGACACTTTAAAAGGAGGCTGGTGCTTGGCATCATTGTTTCTCTTCTGTTAACCATGGTTATCTCTAAAGAAACATGTGCAGTCATCATTGCAATGCACAAAAATGGCCTAACAGGGAAGAGTATCGCAGCTGTTGTGAATGTGTTAGAAATGAATTCTGAGCAGAAGCTCCCTCTGGTGGTTACAAACAGTACTGAACTATTCAATGAAGATTGTGAAGATTGGCAATCAGGTGTTACAGACTGGTCTTATATAAGGGAGGTTCCCTCCCATCAGGGTTGCCGGTGATCAATTGTTCTTGTCTCAACTTTGGTTCCTGGTTCACTTGGAAGCTTGCTGTGTCTTGCCTGCATCTTCTGCTAACAGATAAGATATTTTCTGCTTTTATTTTTTGTGCTTTCTTTTTGCATTTTGTCCTGCACTTCTGTGGAGGTCAGCCAGGTCCCCTCCGGGGGCTTGTGCTCCTCTCAGTTTATCTGAGCCACTGTTATTTGTTCATTTGCCTTTTCCAGTTTTTTCAGTGGCTGCTGCTTAGTTTTGTTACACCAGAGAACTAATTTAGGTGGTAGAGGTCGTGTGATCTCAGGTGTTTTTGCAATTAGTGAGTTGGTATTTTTTTAGGGTTTTTTGGATTGCAGTAAGTGTCCTTCCTATCCTTTTCTTTCTAGGAAGATTGGGCCCCAACGTTTGCTCATACTATTTTCTTCCTGTGTCTGTATTTCCTCTTGTCTAGCCGCCATTACATGTTTGGGGGCTTCCTATGTTCTTTGGGGATCTGCTCCGGGCAGATAGTTTTCCTCTTTCTATCTTTAGGTGTAGTTGGCTTCTCGGGCTGTGACGAGGCGTCTGGGACCAGCGTGGGTGCGCTCCACGGCTGCCTTTGGTTGTGGTGGTTGGTCAGGGTGCTGCAATCCAGTGGATTCCAACCTCTCTGGTGTATTGCCCTTTTTGCCTGCTCTCCTCAGCTACCAAGTCATAACAGTATCACCGTCCCAAACTGAAAATTATATGGTACTCACAGAAGGGAAAGATAGTGTAAAAAAAAAAAAGTTGTCAGAGTTGTCAGAGATATATTTTTTTTTCTTTCCCTTTTTCTCTGGGTGCTGAGGATTTTTTTTTCTCTCAATGGAGTTTGCACAGTTGTCTGGCCGTGTGGATCAGCTTGCCACTGAAGTTCGGAGTATTGCTACCTATCTTGCAGGGTTGCCGGTTGTGGAACCTAGGATCCCCATGCCAGATTTGTTTTTAGGGGATCGAGCTAAATTTCTGAATTTCAAAAATAACTGTAAGTTGTTTTTTGCCTTAAAACCTAAGTCCTCAGGGAACGCAGCACAGCAGGTTCAAATTGTCATCTCTCTCCTGCGCGGCGATCCTCAGGATTGGGCTTTTTCCCTGACACCTGGGGATCCTGTTTTGAGTAATGTTGATGCATTTTTTCTGGCTCTGGGGTTATTGTACGATGAACCTAATGTCACTGATCAAGCTGAAAAAGCCTTGTTGGCATTAAATCAGGGGCTTGAGGACGCTGAGTTGTACTGTCAAAGATTCCGAAGGTGGGCAGTCATGACCAAATGGAATGATGATGCTTTGGCAGCCCTTTTTCAGAAGGGTCTGTCAGAGAATGTAAAAGATGTTATGGTGGGTTTCCCTGCTCCCTCTGGTCTCAATGATTCTATGTCATTGGCGATTCAAATTGACAGACGTTTGCGTGAGCGTAGAGGTATGCGTGGAATAGTGTTGCCTTGTGAACCAGCTTCTGAACCCATGCAGTGTGATAGAGTGGCTTCTGGGGCACAGCGTCATGAGTTTCGAAAACGCAATGGGTTATGTTTCTACTGTGGTGACGCCTCTCATGTTATTTCAGTCTGCCCTAAGCGGGGAAGACGTTTTGCACGCTCAGTTGTCTTGGGTAGTGTTCATACTAAATTTCTGTTGACTGTTACCCTGATTTGCTCCCTGTCCACATTTTCTGCTCAGGCTTTTGTTGATTCGGGAGCAGCTATTAACCTGATGGATTTTGATTTTGCTAAACGTTGTGGGTTTCCCTTGATACCCCTACGGAAGTCTATTCCCCTACTGGGGATTGATTCTACCCCTTTGGCTGAGAATAAACCCCAGTTCTCTACTCAGGTGATAATGAGGGTTGAACCTGATCATCAGGAGAGTTGCAAATTTTTGGTGCTGTATAATCTGCATGACATTATTGTACTAGGTTTCCCTTGGTTACAGTCTCATAATCCTGTTTTGGATTGGAAATCTGTGTCTGTAACCAGTTGGGGCTGCCAATGCGTTAATGCCAACACTCCTGTTTTTTCTGCCTCTCCCCAGGCTCAGGATGTTCCTGACTTTTTGACTGATTTTTCTGATGTGTTTAGCGAAAGTAAATCTGCATCCTTGCCCCCCATAGGAGCTATGACTGCGCTATTGAATTAGTGCCTGAAAAACCCTATATAACAGACGTGGATAAAAGTAGGAGCACCCAGTTGAACCAATTGTGTGAAATAATTGTAAGCAATCCAATGTGTATGACATAAAATATAATCTTTATTGAACAATGTGGTACAAGAAACAAAAAAATAAATGAAATAACATTAAAACATGACTGACAGTGACAACACCCGAATGATGCACTCAGACTGAAAAATGTACCAGGAGCAACGGTGCAATGAGCCAAGTGAACCTGTGTAAGGTTCTGTGTATCTGTTTCTGAAACTCAGTTTGTTCGTCGGCCATTTTGCTTTCTGTTTTGCTGCAGCTATCTTGCCCTCAGTCAAAATGGAGTTTTCCAGCTTGCATGTTCCCGCCCTGATTCTCTCCGTTTGCTTCTTAAACAGCCACAGCTGAGCAATCAGTGCTTCAGAATCTAGCCTGCAGTGAACCTGTGTTCTGACTCCTGAAGCCTTGGACCTTGTACTCCAGCCATTCCTACTGAGGAACTCTGAAGCACTTGTGGACTCTGAACTCTGCTCTTGAGAGCCTCACGTTTGCATGGACTTGCGGTAACAGAGAAGAAGATCTGAATCTGTTGTGGAGAGTTATTGCTGAGCTTAGATTACTCTGGCCTGCTGTGTCTCCTGCTTCTGTGTTTGCAACCTGTGTGTTTATTTTTGCCAATTTGTATGAAGCAATACAAGACTTTCTTTATCAACCTGTGTCTCAAGTATTTTCATCGCACCCAAGCACAAGACGCTATATGAACTGTACCACATACATTACAAGATTCTGAAGCCAAACGTTAGTGTCTGCTGGGTCTGGAAAGGCTTGTCTGCTGTACTGTGGATATCGGATGTCCGGTTGTACTTTCTGTGATGACAGTGGTTGTGACTTCTCACAACCATTCCAGGTGAGCAATTCCCTTAAGTTTTTTTTTCTGCAGTGTTATCACAGGTAAACACTATTGTTTTTTTTTTTTTCTCTTCTCTTTTTGTCTGCTGAAACTCTGGATATCAGATGTCTGGTTGAAAGCTTTCTGTGATGGTAGTGGTTGTGACTTCTCACAACCATTCCAGGTGAGCAGTTTCCTTAAAGTTTTTTCTTTCTTCAGTGTTGCCACAGGTGAACACTATTGTTTTTTTTTTTTCTCTCCTCTTCTTCCAGTATCCTGTCTTAAAAGATCTGGAAAATGGAGGCCCGCATAAAGGAACTTTGCGGAGTGACTGATAATATCCTTGCAGATTTGCAGAATATAAAGACCCGTTTTACAAATCTTCAGGACCTAAATAATCACAATTTGCAAGTGGTTGGACAGACTACCCAGGATTTGCGAGCCAGGATTGAGGTTCTGGAGGGGCGAGTCCAGGCTCCTGCCGTGGCCCCGAGTTCTGGGATTCCCAAGTTGCCCCCTTTTCGTTTTGGTGGTGAACGTGAAAAATTCAGGGGATTTGTTAATCAATGCAATCTTTTTTTTTCTGCACATGCTTCACAATTTCCTACTGAACGATCTAAGGTGCTTACTATAATTATGTTGCTTACCAACAAGGCTTTGATATGGGCAAACCCTCTGATTGAGACTGAGGATGATTGTTTGAATCACCTTGATGATTTTATTTCAGCCATGGGGCAGGTGTTTGATGACCCCAATCGAGGTGCAACAGCTGAAGCAGCCATGTTAGCTTTGCGCCAAGGTAAGCACTCGGTAGCTGAATATGCCTTGGATTTCAGGAGATGGGCCCTTGATACCACCTGGGACAATTCCGCCAAAAAATCTATTTTTCGAAAGGGGTTATCCCCACTGATTAAGGATGAACTTGCTCGTGCCGACCCTCCCACTGCGTTAGGTGACTTTATTAACTACTGCATCCGTATTGATACTCGTTTAACTGAACGCAGGCAAGAGAGATGGTTCGAAAGCAATCGTACTAACCTTTTCCTACCTTCCTCTCCAGCTAAGGAACCTTTGAATAGGATTACACGGGAACCTGAACCTGAACCCATGCAGGTAGACTCTTTACTACGACGGGTTAGTGATGCACGCAAGGAACATCGTTTTAAGGAGAATCTATGTTTTTATTGTGGTAAGTCAGGGCACTTTATTATTAACTGTCCCAGCCGTTCTCGCAAGACTACTGCAGCACTCATTCATTGTGAGTGTTGCGAGAGGGGATCTGTCAGGTCCGAGCCTCAGGCTCCAGAGAGAGCTGCAGCAACAGATCTTGATTTCTCGGACTTAAACTCCGTTACCTCTGAGGACGTTGACTGTGTAAATGCTGCCATCTTTCAAGTTTCCTCAGCGGTGTCCCAGCTGAGTTGTAAGAAAAACAATTCTCACTGTTTTCTTTCCATCAAACTCTGGGTTGACTCAGCCTGGGTGTCTAGCTCTGCTATGATCGACTCAGGTGCAAGTGGAAATTTTATGGATGTCTCCTTTGCTCTGAAACAGGGAATACGTTCAGTGAAGAAGGCTACTCCAGTACAGATGGAAACTGTGGATGGCTCCCTGCTGACCTCTGGACCAGTGGATCAGGAAACAGAGCCTTTAAAGGTTCTTATGGGTAAAGATCATCAAGAGAAACTGTCCTTTATGCTTATCTCTTCTCCTCACTTTCCCATTATTCTAGGGCTACCATGGCTGCAGGCTCAGAATCCTACCATTAACTGGGAGACCAAGGAATTACACTTTCCAGAGAAACAGATGAGTCCAAAAATTTCAGCTTGCTCTGTTCCTAAAGGAACCATGTCAGTCCCTGAACTACCAGCTGTATACCAGGACTATGTGGATTTATGTGACAAGAAGAACGCTGACCAGCTTCCTCCTCACCGTCCATATGATTGTCCAATTGAATTATTGCCTGGAGCAGAGATACCTTTTGGTAAGATCTACCCCCTGGCGGGGCCCGAGCTGAAGGCTTTAAAAGAGTACATAGACGAAAATCTAGCCAAGGGCTTCATACGCCCCTCTTCATCTCCTGCAGGGGCACCCATATTCTTTGTAAAGAAGAAAGATGGATCCCTGAGACCATGCGTAGACTATAGGGAACTCAATAAGGTTACTATTAGAAACCGTTATCCATTGCCTTTAATCCCTGAGTTATTGGAGAGAGTGCGACATGCCAAAATTTTTTCTAAACTAGATCTTCGTGGGGCCTATAACTTAGTCCGTATTAGACCTGGGGATGAATGGAAGACTGCATTCAGGTCACGCTATGGACACTTTGAATATCTGGTTATGCCTTTTGGTCTGAGTACCGCCCCAGCCACTTTCCAACACTTGGTGAATGACATCTTCAGGGATCTCCTAGATACATTCGTGGTAATTTATTTGGATGATATTTTAATTTTTTCTAACTCCACAGAGGAACATCATGGACATGTGAGAATGGTCTTGGAACGTCTAAGACAAAATCATCTTTACATCAAGCTTGAAAAGTGTGAATTCCATAAGACCGAAATTCAATTTCTGGGGTATGTACTGTCTACACAAGGAATTAGTATGGATGGAAGTAAAACCCAAGCCATCAATGATTGGCCAAGTCCTAGAAATGTGAAGGAGGTACAGCGCTTCATCGGGTTTGCAAACTTCTATAGACGTTTCATTAGAAATTTCTCTGAGGTAGTGTCACCTATCACCCAACTTACCCGGAAAGAGTCTAAGTTCTCCTGGACTCCCCAAGCCCAGGAAGCATTTTCCCGTCTAAAAGATAAATTTACCACTGCACCTATCCTAGTACATCCCAACCCAGAGCTTGCCTTCATAATAGAGGTGGATGCTTCAGACTGTGCCGTGGGAGCTATACTCTCTCAGAGAACAGGTGAGAAGAATGTCTTGCATCCCTGTGCCTTCTTTTCCCAGCAGTTGTCTTCGGCTGAGAAGAACTACGATGTGGGCAATAGAGAGTTGTTGGCCATTATTGCCGCCTTCAAAGAATGGAGACACCTTCTTCAAGGAGCTGCACAGCAAATAGTCGTTCTGACAGACCATCGTAATCTTGAGTTTATCAGGTCGGCTAAGTGCCTGACTCCTCGCCAGGCTCGCTGGAATCTTTTCTTAAACCAATTTAATTTTATTATTTCTTATAGACCAGGATCGCGCAATGGAAAGGCTGATGCACTCTCTAGGATTTACTCAGCAGAGACACGTCCAATTACTCCTCCTAAGACTATTCTTCCTGACTCTAGATTCCTAGGAGTGATTCATCATCAAGACCTAATTAAAGACATCAAGGAAGCATACCATGCGGATTTTTTTTGGCTCAACCCCCAAGGGACGTAAGTCTTGTCTTTAAGAATGGTGTGTGGATTCTGGGACAACGTCTGTATATACCTGAAACAGTCAGATTGAGAGTATTGCAACTCATTCACGATTCCAAAATAGCCGGGCATAGAGGAATTCTAAAGACACAGGAATTTCTTTCTCGTTTCTTTTGGTGGCCCACTTGTAGGAAGGATGTTTTGGACTATGTCACTTCGTGTGAGGTTTGTGCAAGATGCAAAACACCTCGCTCTTCACCAACTGGTCTGTTACAGCCTCTTCCCACCCCGTCCCGCCCGTGGGGATCCATTTCTATGGACTTCATTGTGGAATTACCAACCTCTCAAGGGAAGAACACTATTCTAGTGGTGGTTGACCGTTTAACAAAGGCAGCTCATTTTATCCCTTGTGTCGGCTTACCCACTGCAAAACAGACATCAGATTTGATGATTAAAGATGTGTTTCGTTTACATGGAGTACCGGATGAGGTTATTTCGGATCGAGGGGTGCAATTCACTTCTAGGTTTTGGCAAAATTTCTGTGCAGCATTGGACATTAAAGTAAACCTTTCTTCTGCTTTTCATCCCCAGACTAATGGACAAACCGAACGAACCAATCAAACCCTGGAGCAGTATCTCCGCTGCTTTATCTGCCACCTACAGGATGATTGGGTGGATCTACTTCCATTGGCTGAGTTCTCTTACAACAACTCTCAGAGTGCCTCCACTAAACAGTCTCCTTTTTACTCTAATCTAGGTTATCATCCTAACATTCTACCACGATTTCCCATAGAGACGCCTTTGCCAGCAGTGGCTGAAAGAGTCACGACTTTACAGAAGAATATGGATCTTCTAAAGGAGAATCTGGAATCGGCTCAGGAAAGGTACAAGAAGGCAGCAGATAAATTTCGTAAACCTGCACCAGCTTTTAAGGTAGGAGACCTGGTCTGGCTGTCAACCAGAAATCTTAAGTTAAGGATTCCATCGTCTAAGTTGGGACATAAGTACATTGGACCCTATAAAATCAGTAAGATTATAAGTGCCGTTGCTTGTCGTCTTCAATTGCCCAGAACTATGAGAATCCACCCTGTCTTTCATGTATCCCTACTAAAGGCTGCGACACCCAATACGTTTCCTGGACGTTCTTCTCCTTGCCCTGACCCAGTGCTAGTCGATGGTCAGGAAGAATTTGTGGTGGAAAGGATTTTAGATTCCAGGTTGTATAGAAATCAGTTACAATATCTGATTAAATGGCAGGGCTACCCAGTGGAGGACAACTCATGGGAGCCAGTCAATAACGTTAATGCTCCTCGCTTGCTCCGTCAGTTTCATCAGAGGTACCCACACAAGCCTGGTCTGAGGTCATCCGGAGGTTGTCCCTAAGGGGGGAGTAATGTAAGGTTCTGTGTATCTGTTTCTGAAACTCAGTTTGTTCGTCGGCCATTTTGCTTTCTGTTTTGCTGCAGCTATCTTGCCCTCAGTCAAAATGGAGTTTTCCAGCTTGCATGTTCCCGCCCTGATTCTCTCCGTTTGCTTCTTAAACAGCCACAGCTGAGCAATCAGTGCTTCAGAATCTAGCCTGCAGTGAACCTGTGTTCTGACTCCTGAAGCCTTGGACCTTGTACTCCAGCCATTCCTACTGAGGAACTCTGAAGCACTTGTGGACTCTGAACTCTGCTCTTGAGAGCCTCACGTTTGCATGGACTTGCGGTAACAGAGAAGAAGATCTGAATCTGTTGTGGAGAGTTATTGCTGAGCTTAGATTACTCTGGCCTGCTGTGTCTCCTGCTTCTGTGTTTGCAACCTGTGTGTTTATTTTTGCCAATTTGTATGAAGCAATACAAGACTTTCTTTATCAACCTGTGTCTCAAGTATTTTCATCGCACCCAAGCACAAGACGCTATATGAACTGTACCACATACATTACAACCTGCCACTTATGAATGGCATAAATAATCTAATAACACCGAGCAACTCGTGCTGAGGGTATATATAAATCCTCAGTGTCTAACACCACCAATATGTGCACATGATGTATAAGATGAGAAGTATATAAAAAAAGACACAAGTGCATGAATGACAATGGATGGAAATAAACGCTACCTAGAAGCCTGGGGGGTGCTGTCAGCCTGTCAGCCAGAAAGAACGCGCCCCGACGCGCGTTTCGGTATGACTAACCTTCGTCAGGGGGATGTACATAATCGGTGGCATGAGAGTTTAAATAGTTTCCTGGTTGATAAGCCAGTGAATGAGCGGCGCATCTCAGCAAGCGGGAGACCGGAAGTCGCCCTGGCGTCTGACGTCACATGAGCCGGCGAAACCGGAAGTGTCGAGCCGCCAGCCCATGGATAGACGCCGTCGCCATGCAACCCCGTCCCCGTCTTGCCGACATGCGCACATCACTGCTGTGTTTGGTGACTGCATGCATCGGACAATGCGCCGAAGAAATGCAAAGTAAAAAGTGAGCTAGTGAGTGATATACCGTGAAGGTAAATAAGGTGACAAGCATAATGAACATGTATACATGATTTGTCCAGGTCCTAATCTCACAGTCTACCTAAATAATTCATTCATTGCATAATATAAACATAATCCAAAATTCATAAAGCTAACAAATGAAATAAATATAAAATGAAAGATAATATATACAAATCAAAAATAAGTCATAAAATGGTAAACCGATGCACCAAACCACTGTGTCTGAACATGTCAAAAATGCACCAAAGCTAATGAAAAAAACAAAAGAACATATATGAAAGTACAAAAGATAATCAATAATAAATACTAAATAATGAATAATAATATATAATAAAATAAAAAACGTGATTGTTGTCAGATGCATATTTGAATCCACACGAGCAGGTCATCCACAGAAGCATGAAGACCAAGTACTAAAATGAATTGATCCACTTGGCCTCAAGTTGAGCTAGACGTTTGCTGATATTACCTAGAGGTAATATCAGCAAACGTCTAGCTCAACTTGAGGCCAAGTGGATATGGACATTGAATACCGTGTCTCCACTTGGCCTCAATGAGTGTCTTTCATTTGTACCCTTTTTATAATATCTTTTATGAGCATTTATTTTATTTCATTCGTTGATTGATTCCATTGTTCTGTATTGTATGTTTTTGGTATTTGTCATTGTTTTTAATCATTGGCATTTTTTATTTAGTTTTCCTGACATATATTTTATATATTATGTATTTTTCATATTTTTGGTTATTAATCAATCTTTTTTATCAATTCATTTTAGTACTTGGTCTTCATGCTTCTGTGGATGACCTGCTCGTGTGGATTCAAATATGCATCTGACAACAATCACGTTTTTTATTTTATTATATATTATTATTCATTATTTAGTATTTATTATTGATTATCTTTTGTACTTTCATATATGTTCTTTTGTTTTTTTCATTAGCTTTGGTGCATTTTTGACATGTTCAGACACAGTGGTTTGGTGCATCGGTTTACCATTTTATGACTTATTTTTGATTTGTATATATTATCTTTCATTTTATATTTATTGCATTTGTTAGCTTTATGAATTTTGGATTATGTTTATATTATGCAATGAATGAATTATTTAGGTAGACTGTGAGATTAGGACCTGGACAAATCATGTATACATGTTCATTATGCTTGTCACCTTATTTACCTTCACGGTATATCACTCACTAGCTCACTTTTTACTTTGCATTTCTTCGGCGCATTGTCCGATGCATGCAGTCACCACACACAGCAGTGATGTGCGCATGTCGGCAAGACGGGGACGGGGTTGCATGGCGACGGCGTCTATCCATGGGCTGGCGGCTCGACACTTCCGGTTTCGCCGGCTCATGTGACGTCAGACGCCAGGGCGACTTCCGGTCTCCCGCTTGCTGAGATGCGCCGCTCATTCACTGGCTTATCAACCAGGAAACTATTTAAACTCTCATGCCACCGATTATGTACATCCCCCTGACGAAGGTTAGTCATACCGAAACGCGCGTCGGGGCGCGTTCTTTCTGGCTGACAGGCTGACAGCACCCCCCAGGCTTCCAGGTAGCGTTTATTTCCATCCATTGTCATTCATGCACTTGTGTCTTTTTTTTATATACTTCTCATCTTATAAATCATGTGCACATATTGGTGGTGTTAGACACTGAGGATTTATATATACCCTCAGCACGAATTGCTCGGTGTTATTAGATTATTTATGCCATTCATAAGTGGCAGGTTCACTTGGCTCATTGCACCGTTGCTCCTGGTACATTTTTCAGTCTGAGTGCATCATTCGGGTGTTGTCACTGTCAGTCATGTTGTAATGTTATTTCATTTATTTTTTTGTTTCTTGTACCACATTGTTCAATAAAGATTATATTTTATGTCATACACATTGGATTGCTTACAATTATTTCACACAATTGGTTCAACTGGGTGCTCTTACTTTTATCCACGTCTGTTATATAGGGTTTTTCATCTTTCCGGATAGTCTGCCATCTCATTTCTTCTTGGATTATTGGTATCTTCTTGTTATTTATTCACATTTGTATTAATTTTTAGCATTATATTCTATATAATTATTATTAATTTGGCACAAGTGGCACCAATTTTTCTTGTGTATTTTATTGAATTAGTGCCTGGTAGTAAATTCCCTAAAGGTCGCCTTTTTAACTTGTCTGTACCTGAACATGACGCTATGCGGTCTTATATCAAGGAGTCATTGGAGAAGGGTCATATCAGACCATCCTCTTCACCCTTGGGTGCCGGTTTTTTCTTTGTGGCCAAAAAGGATGGTTCATTAAGGCCGTGTATTGATTATCGTCTCTTGAAATATCAATATCCGTTACCCTTGATTTCTGACCTGTTTTCCAGGGTGAAAAGTGCTACTTGGTTTACCAAGCTTGACCTCAGGGGGGCGTATAACCTTATTCGCATTAAGCACGGGGATGAATGGAAGACGGCATTTAATACCCCAGAGGGGCATTTTGAGTACCTAGTGATGCCCTTTGGGCTCACTAATGCTCCTTCCGTCTTCCAGTCCTTCATGAATGACATTTTCAGGGATTTTGTGGATAAATTTCTGATTGTTTATTTGGATGATATCTTGATTTTTTCCAATGACTGGGACTCTCATGTGAAACATGTTCGGACTGTGTTCCAGATTTTGAGAGAGAATGCTCTGTATGTGAAGGGATCAAAGTGTCTTTTTGGCGTTGTCATGGGTGTATCGCCACGAGGATCGTCGCGATTACACACTCTGACTTCTCACAGCTGAGTTGCTGTTTCTTTGTGTTTGGTAATGAGGGAGTTAATTTTACCTAGCTCTTTGCTAAGACTAGGTCCAGCCTCGCCCGGCTGCTTTTGATTATGTTCTAATTAGATTCCTTCATATACCTGCCAGTCTGCTTGTTAGATGCCGGTGAAAGCATTCATGTAGTCTAGCAGACTGGATCGGTTCTGAGAATACTTAAGCTAAGAGCTCCTTAGTTGTTTTTACTCTTATAGCTTATAGTTTATCTCTGAGACCTTAGGTGTTCCTACTGTGTGTGAGTGTTGTATGTAAGACTTTATTTACTTTATTTCTTGTCTTTCTTGTATGTCTTTCTGTTCATTAACCGTTACCTGTTCATTCCCTTTGGTGGTAATCAGGGTCCTTCTTAGGACTAGATTACAGTTGGCAGGGATTGATAGGAGACAGGGTTTACGCTGGTGGCCTGGACCTCTGTACCTTTAACAGTACCTCCAGGTAGAGGGATTAGTTAGGACCCCAGTTTAGGGTCAGCATAGACCCCGGTCACCCTCTAGCCGGAGACAGCGTATAACGGATTCCGTATTGACCCACTGGACATTCTGTCAGGTAATTCTATGTTATCATATATCTATGCGCATGTTATATAGTATGTTGCCCTTTTGATATAGATTACTGTCATCACATATATTTATCTGCTATACAGCGTGACAGGCGTACAGAGGATCTCATTTCTGGGATTCATTTTGTCTCCATCTGTTATTGAAATGGACCCGGTCAAGGTTCAGGCCATCTGTGATTGGGTCCAACCTACTTCATTAAAGGCTCTTCAGAGATTCTTGGGTTTTGCCAATTTTTATTGTAAATTTATTGGTAATTTCTCTGTTATTGTTAAATCATTGACTGATTTGACCAAGAAGGGTTCTGATGTGGTGAATTGGCCTCCTGAGGCAGTCTCTGCGTTTCAGGAACTTAAGCAGAGATTCACTTCTGCTCCTGTTCTACGGCAGCCTGATGTTTCTCTGGCATTTCAGGTGGAGGTTGATGCCTCTGAAATTGGGGCAGGTGCCGTTTTGTCCCAAAGAGATCCAGAGACCTCTAAAAGTAACCCTTGTGCCTTTTTCTCTCGAAAATTTTCTCCAACTGAACGTAATTATGACGTGGGTAATCGGGAGTTATTGGCCATGAAGTGGGCTTTTGAAGAGTGGAGACATTGGCTGGAGGGAGCCAAACATCAGGTGGTGGTCCTCACGGACCATAAGAATCTGGTTTATCTGGAATCAGCCAAGCGACTTCATCCTAGACAGGCCAGGTGGGCCTTGTTTTTCACACGTTTTAATTTTGTGGTTTCCTTTCTTCCTGGCACTAAGAATGTTAAAGCGGATGCCCTCTCGAGGAGTTTCCTTGCGGACTCTCCTGAGTTATCTGATCCTGCTGTTATTTTGAAAGAGGGTGTAGTTCTTTCCGCCATCTCGCCCAATTTGAGACTGGCTCTGGAAGGGTGTCAGGAGGATAAACCCGAGCGCTGCCCTATTGGGAAATTGTTTGTCCCAGACCGTTGGAAAAAGAGTGTGATGTCTGAGATTCATTGTTCCGCGTTGGCCGGTCATCCCAGAATTTTTGGTACCAGAGACTTGGTTAGTCGGTCCTTTTGGTGGCCTACTTTGTCTCGTGACGTCAGGGAATTTGTGTAGTCCTGCGGGACTTGCTCTCGCTCCAAGCCTTGCTCTCGCTCTAGTGGTTTGTTGATGCCATTGCCTGTGCCCAAGAGACCATGGACCCATATCTCTATGGATTTCATTTCCGACCTCCCTGTTTCTCAGAGAATGACCGTTATCTGGGTGATTTGTGATAGGTTTTCCAAAATGATACATCTTGTGCCATTACCTAAGTTGCCTTCCTCCTCCGAATTGGTGCCTTTGTTCCTTCAGCACGTGGTTCGGTTACACGGCATTCCTGAGAACATTGTGTCTGACAGAGGAGTCCAGTTTGTTTCCAGATTTTGGAGGACATTTTGTTCTAAACTTGGTGTTCAATTGTCTTTCTCCTCGGCTTTTCATCCTCAGACCAATGGACAAACAGAGAACAAACCAGACATTGGAGACTTATCTGAGATGCTTTGTGTCTGCTGATCAGGAGGACTGGGTCTCTTTTTTGCCTTTGGCTGAGTTTGCTCTTAATAATAGGGCTAGCTCTGCCACTTTGATGTCTCCATTTTTCTGCAATTTTGGGTTTCACCCTCGATTTTCTTCGGGACAGACGGAGGCTTCTGTCTGTCCAGGTGTTGACTCTGTTGTGGAGCGTATGCAGCAGATTTGGGACCAGGTAGTGGAGAGGTTGTCCCTCTCTCAGGAGAGGGCCCAGCGGTTTGCTAACCGGCATAGGACTGATGGTCCTCGGTTTAAAGTGGGGGACTTGGTCTGGTTGTCCTCAAAGAATATTCCTATGAGAGTAGCATCTCCTAAATTTAAGCCTAGGTTCATTGGACCTTATAAGATCATGGAGATTATTAATCCTGTTTCTTTTCGTTTGCTTCTTCCAGGGACATTTAAGATCCATAACGTGTTCCACAAGTCCTTATTGAAGAGGTTTGTCGAGCCAGTGGTTCCTATGGTGCTCCTCCTGACCCTGTTTTGGATGAGGGCAATCTGGAGTATGTGGTTGAGAAAATATTTCTAGACGGAAACTCCAGTATTTGGTTAAGTGGAGAGGTTATGGTCAGGAGGACAATTCTTGGGTGTTTGCTTCGGACATCCATGCTAGGAGACTGATCTGTGCGTATCACAGAGCTCATCCTGACCGACCTGGTTGCCCAAATGAGGGTTCGGTGACCCCTCCTCAAGGGGGGGGGGTACTGTTGTGAATGTGTTAGAAATGAATTCTGAGCAGAAGCTCCCTCTGGTGGTTACAAACAGTACTGAACTATTCAATGAAGATTGTGAAGATTGGCAATCAGGTGTTACAGACTGGTCTTATATAAGGGAGGTTTCCTCCCATCAGGGTTGCCGGTGATCAATTGTTCTTGTCTCAACTTTGGTTCCTGGTTCACTTGGAAGCTTGCTGTGTCTTGCCTGCATCTTCTGCTAACAGATAAGATATTTTCTGCTTTTATTTTTTGTGCTTTCTTTTTGCATTTTGTCCTGCACTTCTGTGGAGGTCAGCCAGGTCCCCTCCGGGGGCTTGTGCTCCTCTCAGTTTATCTGAGCCACTGTTATTTGTTCATTTGCCTTTTCCAGTTTTTTCAGTGGCTGCTGCTTAGTTTTGTTACACCAGAGAACTAATTTAGGTGGTAGAGGTCGAGTGATCTCAGGTGTTTTTGCAATTAGTGAGTTGGTATTTTTTTAGGGTTTTTTGGATTGCAGTAAGTGTCCTTCCTATCCTTTTCTTTCTAGGAAGATTGGGCCCCAACGTTTGCTCATACTATTTTCTGTCTGTGTCTGTATTTCCTCTTGTCTAGCCACCATTACATGTTTGGGGGCTTCCAATGTTCTTTGGGGATCTGCTCCGGGGCAGATAGTTTTCCTCTTTCTATCTTTAGGTGTAGTTGGCTTCTCGGGCTGTGACGAGGCGTCTGGGACCAGCGTGGGTGCGCTCCACGGCTGCCTTTGGTTGTGGTGGTTGGTCAGGGTGCTGCAATCCAGTGGATTCCAACCTCTCTGGTGTATTGCCCTTTTTGCCTGCTCTCCTCAGCTACCAAATCATAACACGCAGCTAGAAAGATTGCACCTCAGTCAACAATCTATCGCATCATCAAGAACTTCAAGGAGAGAGGTTCCATTGTTGCCAAAAAGGCTCCAGGGCGCCCAAGAAAGACCAGCAAGCGCCAGGACCGTCTCTTAAAAGTGTTTCAGCTGCGGGATCGGGCTACCAGCAGTGCAGAGCTTGCTCAGGAATGGCAGCAGGCAGGTGTGA
Organism: Oophaga sylvatica; assembly: GCA_033576555.1. Classification (NCBI taxonomy): domain Eukaryota; kingdom Metazoa; phylum Chordata; class Amphibia; order Anura; family Dendrobatidae; genus Oophaga; species Oophaga sylvatica. The sequence continues at coordinate 331,975,643 of JARQOD010000003.1, forward strand.
GTGCATCTGCATGCACTGTGAGGCGGAGACTCTTGGAGCAAGGCCTGGTCTCAAGGAGGGCAGCAAAGAAGCCACTTCTCTCCAGAAAAAACATCATGGACAGACTGATATTCTGCAAAAGGTACAGGCAGTGGACTGCTGAGGACTGGGGTAAAGTTATTTTCTCTGATGAATCCCCTTTTCGATTGTTTGGGACATCAGGAAAACGCCTCATTCGAAGAAGACAAGGTGAGCGCTACCACCAGTCTTGTCTCATGCCAACTGTTAAGCATCCTGAAACCATTCATGTGTGAGATTGCTTCTCGGCCAAGGGAATCGGCTCTCTCACAGTCTTGCCTAAAAACACAGCCATGAATAAAGAATGGTACCAGAATGTCCTCCAAGAGCAACTTCTCCCAACCCTCCAAGAGCAGTTTGGCGATCAACAATGCCTTTTCCAGCATGATGGAGCACCTTGCCATAAAGCAAAGGTGATAACTAAATGGCTCAGGGAACAAAACATAGAGATTTTGGGTTCATGGCCTGGAAACTCCGCAGATCTTAATCCCATTGAGAACTTGTGGTCAATCATCAAGAGACGGGTGGACAAACAAAAAACTAAAAATTCTGACAAAATGAAAGCATTGATTGTGCAAGAATGGACTGCTATCAGTCAGGATTTGGTCCAGAAGTTGATTGAGAGCATGCCAGGGAGAATTGCAGAGGTCCTGAAGACGAAGGGTCAACACTGCAAATATTGACTTGCTGCATTATCTCATTCTAACTGTCAATATAAGCTTTTGTTACTCATATGTTTGCAATTATATTTCTGTCTGTGATAAAAACATCTGTCAAACACACATAAAAACCAGAGGGCAGCAGATCATGTGAAAATATAATATTTGTGTCATTCTCAAAACTTTTGGCCATGACTGTACAGATTAGTAACAGCACACATAGAAACAACTTTATGAAAAAATGTTTTAATGCTAGAAAGATTGTAAATACTTTTAGGACTTATCTTAACAATTGTATGTTTAGTGCTGAAATGTTGGATTTTTTTTCTCTCCTGTCCAAGAGGCACTTACAATAGTTTGACATTTCCTGTTTTTCAGCTTCTGCTGCTTATACTTTTATCAGAGGCAGGAGTACAATGAAAGGTGATATCTCTTTTATAGAGATAGCAGTGTGATCTGCCTCTAACAATAGAGAGCACACAGCATGATCACAGTTCACAGAGCATGCCCACAACACTATCACAGTTAGTAGTCTTTTTGTTATGTTAGGTGCCTCTTATAAAGTAAATTCTGCAGATGCTGTTGGAGATGAAGCAGAATATATTCTACAGTTAGAAAATAAAAACAGATTGGTCTTTAGGCCTTCATGCGATGTGATGTACATATCAATCATGCTGATAGTGTGGGTACTGCAACTGTACTGCTGCTATCAGTCGCAGGAGGACAACTGATCTACACAGCAGAGCTCCTGCAATAAGTGCTGGGATCAGTATTATCACCGATCCCTGCAGTTTAACTTCTCATATGTTGCTGATAATTGTGACCGCGGCACAGGAGAAGTGTGACAGAAGCAGAGCGCTCCCTCTGTCAGCCCATGGGCACATGTGCAGTTCGACTGCAGGGTACCATTAGGTTACTATGTCAGCTGTAGCCCTGACAATAGTGTACAGGTCTGCTACACACTGCAGCCCATCAGACACTGTTAGAGGTGGGCTCTAATGGGCTACCTGTCAATCTCACACTGACAGCGGGATTTAACACACACCAGTACGTCACAAATCCTGCCCATAGGCGCTCCTGTCATGTGATCGGGCGGCGCCGATGGGCTGTCAAGCCACCTGGGGGTGTGCAGACGACCCCTGTGCTCGTCAATGTGAATCTTCTGTTCATAGATCGTAATTTCTGCTATACATATATTCAGCACAGACGATCGGACGATCGCAGCTTCAAGTCTCCTAAGAGGGCTATTAAACATAGAAAAAAAGTGAAAAAACAAAACGGTTTTAAAAATACGAAGAAAAAAAATAAAGATGAGATCACCTCTCTTTTTTCCCACTGAAAATAAGACAATTAAAAACAAAAAATTACACATTGGCCATATTGAAAAAAACAATTGGTAAAACATCATAATTATTAAAAAATATATAAAAAACAATAAAAAGGTAGTAAAAAGGGAGAAAAAAGGCAAAAACAAAATCCCCGGCACATAAGACGAAAGAATAAATATGTCATTATTTATATTAAATAATCCACAACCTCATAATAATGAATGAGAAAGAAATTCTAATAATAAAATGCACAGTGGCAATTCATGAATATGGGGGGGGATGAAAGAGCTATGGCCAGAACATACATGGAAATGTAACATAACTATCGCCCTCTGGTGGTCAGAGTATGAAACGACGGTCAGTAAGATAAATATCAAACAAGTACAATGTAGCAATAAAAGGATAAATACATTGAGGACTCCTTGTGGTAAATTAAGTAATTACAATTCATCATGTGATGAAGAAGATGAACAACTAGTACAGTACAGAGAGCATAACTTAGATCAAAAATTGGTCACATGAACAAGTTTATCAAATAAATGAGGCAGAGGTGATAAAAAAACAGGCCACCATGCAAAATTAATAATTGAAAATGCAAAGTTTGATAAAACTAGAAATATATAGGAGTCCTTGATGTATTTATACTTCTATTGCTGTCTTGTACTTGTCTGATATTTATCTTACAGACTGTGATTTCATACTCAGACCACCAGAGGTCGATATTGTTATCTTCTGGCTGTAGTTTTTTAATCCCCCACTATCTTCATGAATTGCCACTGTGCTTATTAGAATCTATTTATTCTCATTCCTTAATTATGGCCCTTTACCAGCCTGAGAATAGCAGCCCCCAGCTGTGAGCTTTAGCAAGGCTGGTTGTCAAAAATGGGGGAGAGGGGCTTCACGCCATTTTTTAAATGATTTATTTTAATAATTTACAAAAACAGCATGGGGACCCCTCTATTCTTGATAACCTACCTTGCTGAAGCTGACAGGATGGGAGCTGGGGAGAATGATGAGAACCGTCTTCAGGACCCGCGCCACAGGGGAAAAGAGCTTACTGTAGCAATTCTTCCCTGCCGACTGTCCGTGTGGTACTGAAGAGGCACATGGTTGCCACACGTGCGCCACAAGTTTTACACACAACATGGATATCTCCGGGACCATTTTTTATGGTACCGGAAATATAAGGACGTGTGAAACCACCCTTAATAAGGGAGTATTTTGGTCATGCTCTGTGACAAATGCTCTGTGACAAATGAACTCCGCTGTGCTGTGCACGGAGGGGTTGGAGGACTCAAGCTGTCTCCTTTGGTAAACGGTGTGACCCTGCCTCCAGCTTTATGAGGCATTACCTCCCATTGAAATCCTGCTCTGAAGTAATAAATGAAGGCTGACAACTTCCTGTGTACACAGCACAAGCTGAAAATTCCTAGAAGTGTTCGCCTACTATAAGGCTTAGTGATCAGTGTGAAATATCATTTTAACTAGGAGAAGTTTCAGTGACTGCTTGTTTTTCTCCTTCTTCTTGATGAGGCTCTCTATAGCTGCCGTTGTCATGCATGTCTGGTATGGTCATACCTAAATAAAAGCACAAGGCATAGATGTGTTATGTCCAGTACAGACAGAATGGAGATCAGATACATAAAGATTGTTAAGACCACAGATACCCCATAATTAATGGAAAGTAATTATTCAGGGTGAGCACAGAATGACTGTCAGAACAGAGCACAGGTGATTGGTGCAAGTTTGGTGGCAGAGCAGTCCACCTTCTGAAGCAACTTGTTTTCCATCTCTCTCCAGGGCTCTCTGGCTCCTATTAAGCTAGAATTGTCAATCAATGAAGAGTAACAGTAAATCAAGTGGTAAAACTGGAAAGACAAAAAGCACAATTGGGTCTTATCTGAACTCTAGCGCCCCCACATCTCTTTAAATAAAAGCACAAAAACATTGGGTAAGATATGCTAGATGTGACTCCAACTCCTATTTAGAGAGAGGAATGGATGAAAGAAAAAAAAAAGGGTGATGCATCTGGCGTGACCGTCCATATGACCACGCATGGTAGACTAATGTTACAGTGTTTTGTTAAGGGCTTATGCATGAACATGAGCGGCCATGTTTTGTTTTGAGCGGTATATGGTGTACGCAATGGTGGCTCTGTTAGCGCATGTAATGGTCATGAAATCAGGAGGGACATCAGCTTCAGGTCATTCCCTCCATACAGAGAAAAATAAAACACAATGTAGTGAACTATGATAATGAATGGAGAAAAAGCCGCCGGCCCAAATAATGTCTGCAGAGCAAATGGAAAAATAAAGGTGTCCAAGATGAACCACGGTCATCTCCTGAAACGTGAGCTTAACTGTCCCTACAGGTGTATCCCTTGTGGGAAGGAAGAATGCTGCTTTGTTACATGTTGAACCCATAGCCAGGAGAAACAGAAGAGAGAGGCCGAGCATATCCGTATATATCTGTATATCCATAAGTGAAGTCGGGTTGCGGTGGCACCACACCATTAGGGCCTGCAGTAAGCATCAACTGTTGACCAAATACTATTGGTGTTACTTGTTCCTCTTCCTTCTCAAACTTTCTGCAGCATGAAGCTTGTCCACTTTGGTTAATTGCCTTCTCATAACTTGATGAAATAAGGCATGACATGATATTGTGTCTCCAGGCCAACTCTAATCCAACGTCTGAAGAGCGTAGATGCAAAGCACTCATGTTTTCCCTCCTCAAGAAACCACTGAAGTTTTTACGCCAATTCTGTATCTTTCGTCTCTGCAGCATATAGCATTGCATCCTTCCACAAGCGGTCTTCTTACACAGCTCCACACTCTGCTTCCAATGGTTATTCCCCTTGTATAGACAGGCAACAATCCTGTGAAACTCATTCTTCTCCAAGCCTTGTGCTAGGCTTAATTTATCAAAGTTATCATACGCATCAATGGATGCCCTAGACCCCGGTAATCCTCCTCTCTGTCAGCAGGTTGTTGAGCACCTCTTTGACAGACTATGGTTTAACAAGAGGCAACTGGTTCATCTTAGAAACAAAGTTGACTGTTCAAGTGTGATCTACGTGAGGACAAGGTCATTCATTAGAAGCAGTTTTTGTACTTCAAGTAGAACTCGAGCGCTTTATAATACATTTCCACATTGGCTGCCTTGGTGAACAGGTCTTTACATTGTCATTTTGAGCAGTGGTCAGATAGCTCATCATGGTAATAATTGCATGATCGTATTCTTCATATTTATCATATAGGAAGACTAGTTCACCCAAAGATGGGCCTGTTCTGCTGCCCGCAAGACCTTGGGGATGTTAACTCTGGACCAGAATAATTTTAAATGTTCACGCATCTTCTGAGGTTTAAACTTGGAATTAATGATAGCAAGCTATGTGAACATGCCCATATAAGCACGCTCCAAAACCAGGACATCTTCAAGGACGGCAACTAGCTCTATTGGCCTTCTGTGCACTAGCCACAGCTGCCCGATACTCCTCGACAGGGTTGGACAGGCCCACCAGGGTTGGACAGACCCACCAGGGAACCGGTGGATTCTCCGGTGGGCCCAGGCACTTACACCTGCTGGCATACAAGGCCGGCAGCTGCCTAAAGCCTCCGCTGCTCCAAGGGCCCCCAGCAAGTGGTGTGTCGCTAATAGCGGCACACACAGCTGCTATGGGACCCGTAAGTCAGGGGGGCCCGCCCGGAGCCAGCGGAGCAGCAGCTGGAGACAGGAGCCTGTCCCTGCTGCTAAAGGGAAATGAATATTCACGCTTCCCCACGCCCCCATGGGAATGGAGAGGAGCGAATATTCATTCCACTTTAATAGTAGGCAGTGTTAGCCGCAGGCCCCTGCAGCACGGCTAACACTGAAGGCAATCGGCGGGCAGGGAACGATCCCTGCAGCTCCGCTGCCTACAGGAGAAAGTAGCAGCGGAATGGAGCAGCAGGGATCCGATGCCGTCCAGCTTCCTGCCCGGCGCTTCCTATCTGACACAGCAGTGCAGCTGAATGACATCATTCAGCACACAGCTGTTTCAGAGAGAAAGCTGCCGATGACGAAAATGCTGCGGGATGTGCTGCGGCTGCGGGAAACATGTGTGGTGCTGTGTGTCGGCGTGGTGCTGTGTGTCGGCGTGCGTGTGTGCCTGGTGCGGTGCTGTGTACGAGAGTGGTACTGTGTGTATTGGAGAAGGCAATGATGTGGGTAATGGAGAGAGCAGTGATGGGGTGGTGGAGGAGAAGGCAATGTGGTGGAAAGGACAATGGGGTGGTGGGGAGGCAACGATGGAGAAGGAAAGGGCAATGATGGGAGTTGTGGGGGAGAAGGCAATGATGGTTGTGGTGGAAAGGACAATGATTGTGGTGGAGGAGGCAACGATGGAGGTGGTGGAATGGGCAATGGTAGAGGTGGTGGGTGAAAAGGCAATGATGGAGGTGGTGATGAGGACAATGATGAGGGTGGAGGGGGAGAAAAAAAAAACACCACAAAGATTAGTAGAATAAAGAAAAGTACAAATATTACTCTTTGGATGACTGATTGATCAACAGTCTTTTTCTACATGGCACAGTGCATGTGAATATAACAAAAATAGTGATAGTGATAACTTTCATTGTTTGCAAACTTTAATTTTACAAACAATAGGAAGACCGATAAAGGGAGAAGATGGTTCTGATGATAAGTGTTATTAGAGGTCATAGTGAAAGGCTATGGACATCTATGAATGTTTTAAAGCCTGTATTATGTAACTGTCTCTCATTAAAATGTTTTACAACAGCTTTAACAATACATTGCAAACTGAATGATGCAGTTCAGCCCTCAATACTCAAAGCCAGGTTCCCCATTGGCTTCAGTGTCCGGTGCCTTCTACTAAATGCATTCCTAGTATTCTTAAGATTTATTATAGCAAATCAAAACCAGAATTAAGTTTACATTTTCAATCAGGTGAAGGCAGGAGATGCTGGAAACTACGCCAAGAGGCAGCCCGATTTTTGGGTTTGAAACTCAATTCATTGGGCAGCTTGCAATATACTGATCTATATGCAAGCTGCAGAAGAAAAATGTCTAAAATATTTTATTTACAGGGAAAAAAAAACCTTTTTCAGGTTTAATACTTTCAAGAAGTAAATGCTAAAAGGTGTCCAAAGTCTCCAACCTATGCACAATGATCAAACGTTTTCCCCCTTGTGGTGGGTAGAATACATTTTCATATGCAAATCTGTTTGGAAAAAATAAATGCTTGGGATTTTGATTTTCCCTAGTTGTGGCCCTTTCTGCAATTACAAAATACTAGGGAATTTTTTAGCTTAATTTTCTTGATCTAGGTTGGGCAAAAGGATAGAAAATTATCAAGTAAGGTATATACAGTGCGCAGCATAAATGAGTACACTTCCTTTGAAAAGTAAGATTTTAATCAGTATCTCACTGAATACAAGAAGAATTTCCAAAATTTTAGCAAGATTGCGTTTCATAGAACATTTTTTAACCCATAACATGAAAGTCAGGCTAATAATATAAATTTCATTACAAAATCTTCAAATTTAAAGAAATTAGTTAATACAAAAGTGAGTGCACCCCACATCAAAAACTACTATGTCTAGTATTTTGTATGATCGCCACGATTTCTAAGTAAAGCACCAAGTCCACAAGGTGTGGAATGAACAAGTTGGCGATATATTGCAACATGTATCTTTTTCCATTTTACAAGAATGAGCACTTTTAGAGTCTGGATGCTGGATGGAGAGTGATGACAATTTGTCTCTTCAGAATTCCCCATGAGTGTTTGGTTGGGTTTAGAGCAGGAGACACTTGGCCACTGAATCACTTTCACCCTGTTCTTCTTTAGAAATGGAAAGGTGGCCTTAGATGTGTGTTTTGGATTATTGCCATGTTGGAAAAGTGCAAGACTACGAAAGGCACACAGTGATGGTAGCATATTCTCTTTCAATATAGAGCAGTACATCTGTGAATTCATTAAATCAATGAAATGTAGTTCCCCGAAACCTCATGCAGCCCCACAAAAGGACACTGCCACCATGTGTCACTGTAGGTACCATGCATTTTTCTTTGTACTCCTCACCTTCATTCAGTTTTGAAGCCATTAGTTCCAAAAACATTTATCTTGGTCTCATCACTAAAGAGTACAGAGTCCCAGTAGTCTTCATTTTTCTCCGCATGTTCTCTGACAAATTGTAGGTTGCTTTTTCTGCATGGACTTTAGAAGAGGCTTCCTTCGTGGACGGCACCCATGCATAATGTTCCTCTGCAATGCCATGTACTTGCAGGTCACATTTTCCCCAACCCTTTTCATCTGAAGTCGCTCCCGTTTAGGTGGCAACTTCCATGGTCACCTGGACATCTCTATGAGATGGTTGCTATTCCATCTTTGAAAAAAAATGTATCACTTTTGCTACAGTATTCTGACAGATAAGTAAAGATCTGCTTGATCTTCTTGTAGTCTTCACCTTTCTTATGTAAAGATATTCTTTTTCTTCTTTCTTAGATATTGTGACATTTCTCTTCCATTTGGTGCAATTGCTGACTGCACAAAATGCTGTTATGCAACACCTGTCTGCTGGACACCTGAGTAATGAATAATTAGACATATGTGTAATGGAATTTTTCCTATTTAAAATTTTGTAGTCTAAACTTTATCTTTGCTCCATAAATTTTCAATGGGGTGTACTCATTTATGCTAAGCACTGCACATATACAGTACAGACCAAAAGTTTGGACACACCTTCTCATTCAAAGATTCTTCTGTATTTTCATGACTATGAAAATTGTAGAATCACACTGAAGGCATCAAAACTATGAATTAACACATGTGGAATTATATACTTAACAAAAAAGTGTGAAATAACTGAAATTATGTCTTATATTCTAGGTTCTTCAAAGTCACCACCTTTTGCTTTGATGACTGCTTTGCACGCAGAAAAGGTGAACGAATGGACTCTACATGCCTGGTTCCCACCGTGAAGCATGGAGGAGGTGGTGTGATGGTGTGGGGGTGCTTTGCTGGTGACACTGTTGAGGATTTATTCAAAATTGAAGAAGTGAGTGGTCCAGCTCACCCCAAACCATCTCGATTGGGTTCAGGTCTGGTGACTGTGGAGGCCAGGTCATCTGGCGTTGCACCCCATCACTCTCCTTCTTGGTCAAATAGCCCTTACACAGCCTGGAGGTGTGTTTGGGGTCATTGTCCTGTTGAAAAATAAATGATGGTCCAACTAAACGCAAACCGGATGGAACAGCATGCTGCTGCAAGATACTGTGGTAGCCATGCTGGTTCAGTGTGCCTTCAATTTTTAATAAATCCCCAACAGTGTCACCAGCAAAGCACCCCACATCATCACACCACCTCCTCCATGCTTCACGGTGGGAACCAGGCATGTAGTGTCCATCCATTTACCTTTTCTGCGTGCAAAGCAGTAATCAAAGCAAAAGGTAGCTACTTTGAAGAACCTAGAATATGACATATTTTCAGCTGTTTCACACTTTTTTGTAAAGTGTAATGTATAATTCCACATGTGTTAATTCATAGTTTTGATGCCTTCAGTGTGATTCTACAATTTTCACAGTCATGAAAATACAGAAAAATCGTTGAATGAGAAGGTGTGTCCAAACTTTTGGTCTGTACTGTAGGATGAGGCTGGGTTAACGCTAGTGAAAAATTCTCATTTAATCTGCATATAGTCACATGCAGACAACTCTTACAGAACAATAAGGGAGTTATATACTAGAGCACTAGGCTCAGAAGTGCGCGCTTCCTAACCCCCTATCTCAGATGCTGCATGTTGTTGCAGATTTCGGATGCAGAATCCGCACTGTTAGTCCATGACAAATTCACCAACATGTGAACCTGGCCCTGATGCACTGCTGACATTGAGACTTGACTTACCTTGTTTACCAGTACAAAAAAATTTGACTACATATGTTATCGCTGCAAGCAGTGGAACAAATACAAATGTTAATCCAGCTACAATGTGACTTCTCTTTTCTTTACATATGGAATCAGTGGTCGAATTTCCTTCTTTATATAGAATCTGACCCGATTTCACGCACCTGCAGAAAACACAAAAATGTACATGATTCTTGTATTATGGTAAACTCTGTCTATAGATATATAGTGCTTAATTAACAATTCATTTGTAAAAGATTTGGGTCAAAACCTGATACAAGATGAACAAAGCAGTTCTAGGAAAAAGGAGAGCTGCTCATATAGGGCGAGTCCCAGAACGGTGCACAAGTAGGAAAGTTCTCACATGGGAATAGGAAGAGCACTGTATGCAAGAAGGAAAAGCCAGAGAAGGTGGAAATGATGGTGCAGAAGTCTGCCAGGATAATACCAGGCACCCACCACTCAGTAATCTGTCTGCTGGGTGCAGAGAAGGGGTACTGTTATATGGAAGGCCATCTGATGTATTTTTGCCAAATGCTATTGGAAGGTCAATGATGATCCTAGTAATGTGGGTTATGAGCCCCATACATAAAAACAGTCAACATTATGCATAGCAAGAAATGTTGGCTGCCATAAAACACTTCAGAAGTGCAAAGTCAACCAAAGGATGGGAAGTCATAGGAGAGAAATAGGTAGGAGAAGGACAGAAAAGCAATTTTGTAAAGGAGTCGGTCACTTTGTATTTAATTTATTAAATAGGATATGACTCTGTGGCACTTAGTAATACATGTATTACAGGTTCTTATTCTTCCTGCATTGACTGCTGATAGAGAAGCATGAGACCAGACCTGCCCACCAGCCTCCTCGAATTATGTCTGTTTTTAATGCAGCGCCACCCGCGGATCCATATGGATTTCTACACAATCTCTAAATCTTGTGATATTATGTCCTATGGATTTTGCGATATTCAAAGTCTTTGCATTTTTACATTGAGGAACATTTTTGTGAAGTTGTTCTGCAATTTGTAGACCTAGTTATGCAAAGATTGGTGACCTCGGACCATCTTTGCTTTGAGAGACTCTGCCTCTCTGGCATACTTTTTTTTTTTTACTGACATGTGACAGAATGGAAAACTGACCCTCTGTCTGTTTTTCATTAGTACCACTTACTTTTTCAGCCTTTTGTTAACCCTGTCCCAACATTTGAGATGTCTTGTTGCCTACAATTTCTAAAGGAGTTAATTTTTTTCAAATGAAGTGGAAAAATGTCCAACGTTCACCTTCTGTTCTGTGCTGTACGTTCTGTTGTGAAGAGAATATGGCGATAAGTGGTTTCAAACTCTTCTGGCTTTCTTTACATCTTAGGTCCCCCTAACATGTACATGTTATCGTTACACGTGTCACCCATAATTCTCACGGATACCACACGTACCCATTATCAGCTATGGTGGTCTTCACATGTCTGTGTTTCCGTGTGAAGCACATGGAGGCATGTCCTTTTTTTTCTTTACAGCAGTACGGATAACAAGGGCCAATACAAGTCTATGGGTCCTTAAAAAACAGGGACCGCACAGGGATGGTATCTGTATGCTGTCTGTGTTTAACATTGTAAAGTATAGGAGAAGCTTTGTAATTCATTTATTTTTTTATCCATACCGGAAAAACACTGATGACACCAGTACATTTGTTTTTTTTTCCATGACATTGGTATTGTCGAGCTGTTTACTCGTACGGAACCAAGGACTCCCCAAACTGAGCCCCTTCCCCATTATCAGAACAACCCCGTTATCCTTCCCCAATAACGAGAGATGATAAATCTTTGGAATATATATGGCCACAGCAGCCTTTATTTAAGTACAAACAATATTAACAATAATTAACAATATACCATAACAACATTAGGGAGGAGTCCTTGAAGCCCCAAAGATCATGGTGAACCCAAAATACTGTGAACAACACCCAACCTCTTACTCCCAGCCGTTACCCCACAGGCTCGGGAGCACCAACAATCGAGGTATGCTGTTCATCCAACTACTTGGGGATCCGCCCACTCATGTGTGAACTCCCCTTCCACCTTTCACCAGATCACCATCCACGTAACTTCAGACAGTGGAGACCCTATACAGAGTCCCACCAAACCAATTTCCAAACAACTTCAAGACTCTCTCCCCACCCCCGTGAGCCGCCATGACCCAAAATTATACAAAATAAACCACCTCATCATACAGGGAGGGAGGGCGGGACTACTGATGGAGCAAGGCAGGAACTGACACCTGGAGCCGCCCCATCGCTGCCTTATAAACCCCCCACCACCCCCTCTCATTTAAATGTTCCTTCCTCTTTGTAAACCCCTCCAACCTCCCGTCATGCCGGCCTCCGCCCACGCCTCTTTCTTGAGGGGAGGGAGGCTCTGCTCCGGCCATTACTTGACGTTGGTATTGTCGAGCTGTTTACTCGTACGGAACCAAGGACTCCCCAAACTGAGCCCCTTCCCCATTATCAGAACAACCCCGTTATCCTTCCCCAATAACGAGAGACGATAAATCTTTGGAATATATATGGCCACAGCAGCCTTTATTTAAGTACAAACAATATTAACAATAATTAACAATATACCATAACAACATTAGGGAGGAGTCCTTGAAGCCCCAAAGATCATGGTGAACCCAAAATACTGTGAACAACACCTAACCTCTTACTCCCAGCCGTTACCCCACAGGCTCGGGAGCACCAACAATCGAGGTATGCTGTTCACCCAACTACTTGGGGATCCGCCCACTCATGTGTGAACTCCCCTTCCACCTTTCACCAGATCACCATCCATGTAACTTCAGACAGTGGAGACCCTATACAGAGTCCCACCAAACCAATTTCCAAACAACTTCAAGGACTCTCTCCCCACCCCCCCTGAGCCGCCACAACGAGGGCCCCATTGAAACCTCAATGGCCCGAGACCCCCTAGACCCGCAAAGCTATGGCCCTTTCAATACCTTCCTGAATACCCAAAGCCCAAATATCCGAACCAACGGCATTCTGATGAACCCCATCGGCCAACCAAAAGTCCCCCTCACCCTTCTCCAGATCAAAATGCCGCACAGACACATTACCGTTTCACGCTATAAAAGAAGACACAGCCCTATTAACCTTTATCCTGGCCTTATTAATCTTAGCCAGGGACCTCATGTTCCGCCAACGCCTGCGAGGAACAATTTCGGACCAAACCATGATGACCCCCGGGTATAACACCCATAACCGCAAGCAATCCTGCTTAATGTCCTTTACTAACTCCCGGAAGGGTCGCACCGCGAGATCATTCCCCCCTACATGGAGTACCAAAATATCAGGAGCACGGTCCAAACGAGCGCAACCATGAATTTCAGGCAACACCCTCCTCCACTGCATTCCTCGAAAACCGAGCCATCGCACCACCACCATAGACCGGGGAAATCCCAGTTGCCGACCATCAGTCCTGACGTCAGCTCGCAACGCTCCCCAGTGGACGAAGGAATGACCGAAAATCCAAACCAGCAGGGGGGCGATACCTGAAACGAGAAAACGATACTAAACATACCAAAAGAACACCCTCAAAAACTGCTCCAATAGTCACACATCCCCCAACAGAAAGGCCAACGCCCCCACATCGCGAATTAAGGCCTAATGTAACTCCGAAATCGACTAGACTTCCAAACTCCAATACGTTGTATCGATGACGCACCCAAACCCCTAACTGGTGCGACCACACTTAGAATACTGTGTGCAGTTCTGGTCTCCGGTGTATAAGAAAGACATAGCTGAACTGGAGCGGGTGCAGAGAAGAGCGACCAAGGTTATTAGAGAACTGGGGGGTCTGCAATACCAAGACAGGTTATTACACTTGGGGTTATTTAGTTTGGAAAAACGAAGGCTTAGGGGTGATCTTATTACAATGTACAAATATATGAGGGGACAGTACAAAGACCTTTCTAATGATCTTTTTACTCTTAGACCTGTGACGGGGACGAGGGGCATCCTCTACGTCTGGAGGAAAGAAGGTTTAGCCATAATCACAGATGCAGATTCTTTACTGTAAGAGCAGTGAGACTATGGAACTCTCTGCAGTCTAATGTTGTAATGAGTGATTCCTTACTAAAATTTAAGAGGGGACTGGATGCCTTTCTTGAAAAGTATAATATTACAGGCTATATTCACTAGTTTCCTAGATACAGCGTTGATCCAGGGAGCTAGTCTGATTGCCGTATGTGGAGTCGGGAAGGAATTTTTTTCCCGAATGTGAAGCTTACTGTTTGCCACTTGGGGTTTTTTTGCCTTCCTCTGGATCAACATGTTAGGGCAGGTTAGGATAGGATATGGGTTGAACTAGATGGACTTAAAGTCTTCCTTCAACCTTAATAACTATGTTACTATGTTACTATGTTACTGCCGCTTCAGTCGCCGCACCAATACGGAAAGAATGAGTCCCAAAACGAGAGTCATCCAAACCCAACGCTCGAATGGACCTCTTGAAAATGGCGTTAAACTGATACCTAGACAGGCTACCGCCATCAGCATGGCACAACAACGAGCCCCCTAATCCGGGGCCCAACTCCCAAAAACGCTGCAAGCATAACACCGGACACATCGAATACTCCGGTACACTGCCCAACACAACCCGACGGCCCTTCCCCTCCTGATCCGTTTTAGACCTACGCAGCCAAAACTCAACTCCACCCGCCGTCAATAGCATGTCTTTAGCCAACAAACCGCCTACCACCTGCTTATTACACGAAACCAGCTCGCCCACCCGCAAGGCCCCAAAAAATGCCAACGAAAAAGCCAAATGGAATAATAAAACCTCAAAACGAGAAGAACACATCGAATCCAAGATAAAACCCAACCGTTCTAACAAAACAAAGGATACCGGGCGCCTCGTGTCACCAAGCCCCTTTGTTCGATGAAAACCTTTCGCCGCCTGCTGTACCAAAAAGGTCTTTGACAAATCACAATTCCCACGCAAACGGAAACCAAAAGATAATGCTGCCAAAACCCGCGATACTTTAGCACAAGACCATCCTTCCCTCGCTCCCTGCCCCAACCAAGCCAACAAGGCCCTTTGCTGATCCACCCCATGCCCCACAACTGGAACTGTCGCTAAAAACTCCTCCCAATTAGACCACACTGCCTGATAAGCCGCCCAAGTTTTTGGAGCCAACGACGCCCTAATCAGTGACTCTGCAGACCGTAAACCACCTTCCACAGCTCCTCCAGGCAGGCTAAACCTTCGAACTCCGCTTCTGGGGCCAATGAGCGAAAACGATCCCACTGTAAACGAGAAAGAGAATCAGCTATATCATTCTTCACACCCGGAACGTGCGTCGCCGTCACGTGCGCATTCAATGCCAAACATAGCAAAACCAAATGTTGCAAAACTCGAACGACAGGAGGAGAGGATGCAGTAAGCCCATTAATTGCACAAACAACTCCCATGTTATCACAATGGAACCGCACCCGACGATCCCGAAACTCCTGGCCCCATAGGTGCACTGCCACAAGGATCGGAAAAATCTCCAATGTTGCGTACCAAACCTGCGTATGTTATGTTGCGTACCAAACCTGTCGCACCCACTCACCAGGCCAGCGAGACGCACACCACTGTCCCCTGAAATAGGCTCCAAAACCAACACCGCCGGCCGCATCCGTAAACAACTCCAACACATCATTCCCAACAACCTCAGCCATGACCAATGAGCGCCCGTTATACCCTTCTAGAAAGGATCCCAAACTGCCAAGTCCGCCTTAAGTTCCCCGGACAACCGTATGAAGTGATGAGGGGCCTTAATCCCTGCCGTAGCGCTTGCCAGCCTACGTGAAAAAACTCACCCCATCGGCATCACTCGACACGCAAAATTTAGCTTCCCTAGCAACGACTGCAAATCCCGCAACAACAACTTCTTCAAACGGCGCGCTCTTCCCACTTCAGCCCGTAAAGCCAACAACTTTTCCTCGGGCAATCTGAACTCCCATGCCACCGTGTCGATGACTATCCCCAGAAAACACAAACAAGTAGTTGGACCCTCGGTCTTACCAGGCGCCAAAGGAACCCCAAAACGTTCCGCCACCCACTCAACAGCTCTCAAAATCCCATGACAGCGCGAAGAGTTTGCCGGACCCACACACAAAAAATCATCCAAGTAATGAATAACTGATTCACAACCAGACACCTCTCGCACCACCCACTCTAGAAAGGAACTAAAAGCTTCAAAATATGCGCATGACAAAGAACACCCCATGGGTAAGCACCTGTCAACAAAGAACGCGCCTTCCCAAACACAACCCAGCAGCTTCAAGCTATTCGGATGCACCGGCAAAAGTCGAAAAGCAGATTCGATGTCGGTCTTAGCCATAAGGGCCCCTCGACCGCACTTCCTCACCCACCGCGCAGCCTCATCAAAAGAGGAATAAACCACCGAACAAATTTCAGGATCGATGCCATCGTTCACCGATCTACCCCGCGGGTAAGAAAGATGCTGAATAAGCCGAAACTTGTTCGGCTCCTTTGGAACAACGCCCAAAGGGGAAACCACTAGATCAGAAAAAGGTGGCGACGAGAAAGGGCCTGCCATGCGACCCAACGAAACTTCCTTTGCCAATTTTTCCCCCACCACCTCCTTATGCAATAGGGCCGAATGCAAATTCCTAAGTACCCGCGGAATAACAAACGGGGGATGCGGGATAACAAAACCGTCCTTAAAACCATTATACAACAACGCCGCCTTCTCCTTGTCCCCATATCTATTTAGATAAGGGACCATCCTTTCCAGACTCACTGGAGTCTCTCCCTTGTGAATTACCACCCCCAGATTTTTGCTTCCCTTTTTTAAAACACTTAGACGCTCCATGTGAGGCGCCATTGCAGTTGGAGCAAATATGTTTGAATTTACAACTTGCTCCAAACTTACACTGGCCGTCATTAAACTGCCAGCATACCCCCAATTTGTTTCCACCTGCTTGCCCTTGACCGCTTCCCCCCTCTGCCCCAGCGTTGTTGCTACTCTGGCTGGCGCCCCCAGTTCCCCCATGAAAGGAATGCCCAAACTTATTCTGTGCTATGACTCTCATCCACATACCAATATCCTTCTGATCCCAACGAATTGCCGGACGAACAGCCTTCCTTTGCCTAAATTGCTCGTCATACCTCAGCCAACCCTGCCCCCCATACACCCCATATGTCTCCCCTATAGCATCAAAGTAACAAAATAAAGCCGAACAGTTGTCCGGAGCTTTTTCTCCGATAACACTTGCCAAAATGGCAAACGCTTGTTGCCAATTAACAAACGTGTGAGGAATTAAGCGCCACCTCCGTTTTTCCTCCTCCTCCTTCTTACTATCCTCCTTTTTACTTTTGTCCAAATTAAATTTCTCCAGAGGCAATAAAGAGAATATTTCAACATACTCATCCTTCCAAATACACTCTTTCACTTCCTTCTTCAAATGAGCCCCCAAGGGGCCCTCAAAACATACATACACCTCCCCGTGAGCCCTATCATCTAAACGCACCCGACACTCTTTTTCCTTCTCTGTCTGCACCGACACAGACACAGGTTCGGCACTATGCCCCTCCTGCTCCGTCCCGATCGAAACCAGTTGCCCCCCAACCTGCGACCCAACCCAAGCCGACACCGGAGACGGAGAACCAAAACCCTTCTCTAACCGTGACAGCAAATTGCGCACATCAACCAACATTTCCTTAACCCTGGCTACTTCGGCAGCCCCCCCAACACTATTGCCGACCCCCGACCGAACTACCCCAAACGGTGAAGAAGACAAAAACGAATGACAGACACTTGACACAGAATTATACTCACCGGGCTGCGAGGGTGCTGTGAGCCCTCCAGCCGGATAACCTGGCTCCAAAGATGCATCCCCACTGTCGCGATCCGACACAACGACTCCGCTGACTTGTTCCTGACGTCCAGAAACCCCGTCGGGACCTCCAGGAGAAAAAGGCCCAGACCCCATTGGGGATCCAGCCCGCTGGTCCTCAAATAGCGATGACGGCTGGGTCGCAGTAGCACCCGATGATGCCTCCATGCCGCTCCCAGTAATGGCCCCCCGCTGCACCCCAGTGACACCCGCGTGGGATCCCCACCCGCTATCCACCGAGGTCAACTGACTAAGCCCTGCCGTATAGCAGGTCGACACTAAACCCTCAGGGGCCTCAGCTCTAGAAACGGCAGCGTAGGCAGGCCGCCCCACGTTCACCACACGGCGACGGCCCCCCGCCACATCTGGAACCCCACTCACTATGGGGGATAAAACCTGCTGTTCCGAACTGCCGACCGATGACTCGGCCGCCGAAACTCCGGAGCCGTCAACAGAGGCAGGCCACCTTGCAGGAACACTGCCCCTGCGGCCCCCCGACGAACCTGGAACCCCGCCGCTATCAAGGGGGGACAATTGCTGACCTGATAAGCCGGCCAATCCGTTAGCCGCCGACGCACCTGCGGTGCTGCCTGAGGCAGGCCACGCAGCAAGCCGATCGCAACTGCGACCTCCCGAGGACGCAGCTCTCAAAAGACGCCCGGCGCGTAAAGGCTCCACCACCTGACTTGAACGCGGCGGAGGAGAGGTTACCGCCGCAGGGCCTCGCCGGCTGGGCGGATTCCTCCCAGGCCGGGGCCTGCTGGCACGAGCGCCGCGCGGCGCCCGGCCTGGAGGGGCCCGTGAGGGGCTCCTGCGCCAACGCGAGGCCCGAGGCGCCTGATCAGGCGAAAGCCGCTCTGGAGGCCTCACCCGTCTCGGACGCATCTCCCGCTGCGCTGCCCCTGACGACTGACCGGGCGTTCCCTGGACAAGGATCGCAACCTGCGCCTCCAGCCATCCTGGCGGCTGCGACAAGGCCGCAGACCTGAGGCGCTCCAGCGCCACATTCACTGACATGGTGAGCTGTACTACTGATGGGGCAAGGCAGGAACTGACACCTGGAGCCGCCCCATCGCTGCCTTATAAACCCCCCACCACCCCCTCTCATTTAAATGTTCCTTCCTCTTTGTAAACCCCTCCAACCCCCCGTCATGCCGGCCTCCGCCCACGCCTCTTTCTTGAGGGAGGAAGGCTCTGCTCCGGCCATTACTGTACCTGTTTTATACAGACGTGTGAATGAGGCCTTACACAGCATCTGAATTTTTTGGAAAGTGGGGTTGTACATTAGAAAGTGCAACAAAATCATCATTTCCCCATTACATTTTTTATGATAAATTAGAAAATCATTTTAGTTTGGGCATTCAAATTATATTTAATGTGTATGGGGGGAAATCGAGGAAACACGATCGGACATATTAATTTTATCATCCAACATCTAACATTTAACATCCAATCCTTTTGTTCCCAGGGGGTATAAGACATCACAGGACGGGTTTTGGCACAGTTTCAGGTCACAAGACGAACCAGCAACAAACCGGTAAAAATCACAAGACAGCTCATTCACTGGGTAATATGATTTTTTGAGCATGCTTGAGTCATCATTACCGGCAGCCTTAGCCTAGAGTAATCAAGGGATCGTCTGGAGATAACATGCACAGTATACGGGGGACAGAGTAACCAATTATTCTGCCCCCCAATATTGCCGGTAACTGAGCTCCAAATGACCTTAGCAAAGTAGATCAGAGGTCACTACTTGGCCGACATCGGCCCATGCAACTGGGTCATTACTCACCTTTCTGCATGCTCAGGCAGAGTCAGCAGAGATAAAACTCTGCTGGATCTCTGCAGAGACAACTGATATTGTGATGCTTAGTTGCCCGGCCACAAGTTATTGTGTGGCCCATTATTATGTATTCTGAAAAAAAAACACAACAACATCAACAACATACTTTGTCCATGGAGAACATTCAGGTGCGTTGCTTCTATTGCTATAATGACCCTCCGTACATATGTCACACTCTGTGTCTTTTACTGGAGTCCCTATTTAAGAAAAAAGAAAACATTGCATCGTTAAGGACTTTACCGTCCGATCACCATTCTCTACATTGTCACATCCTTACAGTTTCAATTCTCTAATATAATCTTGGATTTGCGCAATTAACGAAAAATAAAATGGTTTAAACGGCAGTTTCCTTTTATCTGTCGTTAAAGGGGAAATGTAACTTGCAACTTTTGGAAATATTACTAGAGATTAATTCAAACATCTTTTCGTTTTGCTTTCAACTTTAACCCCTTAGTGACAGAGCCAATTTGCAGCTTAATGACCGGGCCAATTTTTACAATTCTGACCACTGTCACTTTATGAGGTTATAACTCTAGAACGCTTTAACGAATCCAGCTGATTCTGAGAGTGTTTTTTCGTGATATATTGTACTTCACGTTAGTGGTAAAAAAGTTTTTATATGACTTGCTTTTATTTATGAAAAAAAACGGAAATATGGCAAACATTTTGAAAATTTAGTAATTTTCAAACTTTAAATTTGTATGCCCTTAAATCAGAGAGATATGTCACACAAATTTCTTAATAAATAACATTTCCCACATGTCTACTTTACATCGGCACAATTTTTGGAACAAAATTTTTTTTTGTTACGACGTTATAAGGGTTAAAAGTTGACCAGCAATTTCTCATTTTTACAACCCCAATTTTTTTTTTTAGGGACCACATCACATTTGAAGTCACTTTAAGGGGTCTATATGATAGAAAATACCCAAAAGTGACACCATTCTAAAAACTGCACCCCTCAATGTGCTCAAAACCACATTCAAGAAGTTTATTAACCCTTTACGTGCTTCACAGGAATTGAAGCAATGTGGAAGGAAAAAAATTAACATTTAATTTTTTTTTTAAAAGAATTTACTTCAGAACCATTTTTTTTCATTTTCACAAGTGTTAAAAGAGAAAATGAACCACAAAATTTGTTGTCCAACTTCTCCTGAATACCCCATGCGTGGGGGTAAACTACTTTTTGGGTGCACGGCAGAGGTCGCAAGGGAAGGAGCGCCGTTTGACTTTTTCAACGCAGAATTGGCTAGACGCCATGTCGCGTTTAGAGAGCCCCTGATGTGCCTAAACAGTGGAAACCCCCAACAAGTGACCCCATTTTGGAAACTAGACCCCTTAAGGAACTTATCTAGATGTGTGGTGAGCACTTTGAACCTCCAAGTGCTTCATAGAAGTTTATAACGTAGAGCCGTGAAAATAAAAAATCATTTTTTCACAAAAACGATCTTTTCACCCCAATTTTTATTTTCCCAAGGGTAACAAGACCCCAAAAGTTATTGTGCAATTTGTCCTGAGCATGCTAATACCCCATATGTGGGGGTAAACCACTGTTTGGGTGCATGGCAGAGCTTGGAAGGGAAGGAGCGCCGTTTGACTTTTTCAACGCAGAATTGGCTGGACGCCATGTCGTGTTTGTAGAGGCCCTGATGTTTCTAAACAGTGGAAACCCCCCACAAGTGATCCCATTTTGGAAACTAGACCCCCTAAGGAACTTATCTGGATGTGTGGTGAGCACTTTGAACCCCCAAGTGCTTCACAGAAGTTTATAACGCCCGGGCGTGAAAATAAAAAAATCATATTTTTTCCACAAACCTGATCGTTTAGTCCCCAATTTTTTATTTTCCCAAGGGTAACAGGAGAAATTAGACCACAAAAGTTGTTGTCCAATTTGTCCTGAGTACGCTGATACCCCATATATGGGGGGAACCACTGTTTGGGCGCACGACAGGGCTTGGAAGGGAAGGAGCGCCGTTTGACTCTTTGAAACCAAAATTGGCTGGAATTGAGATTGGACGCCATGTCGCGTTTGGAGAGCCCCTGATGCACCTAAACAGTGGAAACCCCCACAAATGACACCATTTTGGAAACTAGCCCCCTTAAGGAACTTATCTAGATGTGTGGTGAGCACTTTGAACCCCCAAGTGCTTTACAGAAGTTTATAACGTAGAGCAGTGAAAATAAAAAATCATTTTTTTCCTCAAAAATGATTCTTTAGCCCGCTATTTTTTTATCTTCCCAAGGGTAACAGGAGAAATTGGACCCCAAAAGTTGTTGTGCAATTTTTCCTGAGTACGCTGATACCCCATATGTGGGGTGGGACCACTGTTTGGGCACATGGGAGAGCTTGGAAGGGAATGAGCGCCATTTTGTAATGCAGACTTTGATGGAATGTTTTGCGGGCGTCATGTTGTGTTTGCAGAGCCCTTGATGTGCCTAAACAGTAGAAACCCCCTGCAAGTGACACCATTTTGGAAATTAGACCCCCCAAGGAGCTTATCTAGATGTGTGGTGAGCACTTTGAACCCCCAAGTGCTTCACAGAAATTTATAAATGCAGAGCCGTGAAAATAAAAAATCATTTTTTCCTCAAATATGATTTTTTTAGCCAGGTATTTTTAATTTTCCCAAGGGTAACAGGAGAAATTAGAACCCCAAAATTGCTGTGCAATTTGTCCTGAGTGCGCTGATACCTCATATGTTGGGGTAAACCATTGTTAGGGAACACGGCAGGGCTCAGAAGGGAGGGAGCGCCATTTGACTTTTTGAATGCCACGTCGTGTTTGGAGACCCCTGATGTGCCTAAATAGTGGAAACCCCTCAATTCTAGCTCCAACCCTAACTCCAACACACCCCTAACCCTAATTGTAACCCTAACCCTAATCCCAACCCCAATTCCAACCCTAACTGTAACCCTAACCCTAATTGTAACCCTAACCCTAATTGTAACCCTAACCCTAATTCCAACCCTAATTATAACCCTAACCCTAAGGCTAGGTTCATATTGCGTTTTACCAGCCCGTTCAACACATAGCGTTGACGGGCTGGTAACGTTATAGCATAACGCGATCGCGTTATGCTATACCCGCTAGCGCAGAGGAATCAGCAGATGATTCATCTGCGCTAGCGGTGACAGAGCCCAGACGCTGCAGGCCGCGTCCGAGGCTCCGTCACTGAATGACGGAACGTCGCGAACGCATGCCGCTTTACGGCATGCGTCGCGATGCGCCCTCAAATGGGGGTGAATGGCAGCGTTAACGGACTGCGTTACACCGCGTTATACTGTGGTGTAATGCAGTCCGTCTAACGGACTGCCATAACACAGTATGAACCCAGCCTAACTCTAACCCTAATTCCAACCCTAACCCTAATTATAACCCTAACCCTAATGGAAAAATAAAAATAAATAAAAAATTTTTATTTTATTATATGTCCCTAACTAAGAGGGTGATAAAGGGGGGGTTTATGCACTGTTTTTTTTTTATTTTGATCACTGTGATAGTTTATCACAGTGATCAAAATGTACTTTTCCTGAATGAATGAATATGCCGGTAGGCAGATTCGGCGGGCGCACTGCGCATGCGTCCGCCATTTTTTTTTTACAGGATGAAGAGACCCGGAGCTGTGGAGGACAGGGGGATCTGCCGGAGGACAGGGAGACACCTGGAGGTACCGGGGGACCCTATTTCTCTCCCCTCTGATGTGCGATCACATCAGAGGGGAGAGAAAATACATGCAGGATCACGGCTTTGTTGTTTCTTTTGCGATCGCCGTTATATGGTTAATAACGGCGATCACAAAAGAGGGGGGACTGCGGGGGACCCTTATTATGTTCTCTGGGGTCTTGGCTACACCTGGTAGCCGAGACCCCGGAGAAAATCCGGCTCGGAGGGCGCACTGCGCAGGCGCCCACCATTTTCTTTGTCGGAAAAAGACGCGGGGAGCTCGGGGAGGCACGGGGGGCTGATTGGGGGTCCCGGGGACCCCATTTCTCTTCCCTCTGATGTGCGATCACATCAGAGGAGAGAGAAATTAAATGCAAGATCACTTTTTTCTTTTTTTTTTGCGATCGCTGTTATAGTGTTAATAACGGCGATCGCAAAACCAGGGTCGGTACAAACCGACCCGAATCATGTTCTCTGGGGTCTCGGCTACACCCGGTAGCCGAGACCCCAAAGAAAATCCAACTCTGGGGGGCGCTATACACTTTCTCCGTTAATTAACGGCGCTGTGGTTTAAGTACCCTTAACTA
>JARQOD010000003.1:331999678-332023333 GCA_033576555.1 Oophaga sylvatica
TTGTTTTTGATAAAACTTTAGATTTGCATGGACGGGGATAAATTAGCCAGTGGAGCAATTTGTAAAAAAGGTGCCCCTTGAAAGGAGTTTTTAAATCAGGATTTTGCAAAATGCGGATCTAGAAGATGTTGTAGAGTCTCTGTTAACCAATGTCAGACAATGCAGTCCGAGGTAAAAGTGAGAATCCCAGGTTTTGCATACCAACACCCGGGGTTATCTCTATCCCGGGAGCCAGGAATTCCAGGGGGGTACGCGCAGCTCTGAAATGGGCATGTCCCGTTCAACAAGCCCCCACGGATCCCATGGGGGTCCTCCCTTTTTATTTTTGGCGGACAGCAAGGACACTTTAAACGTTTTTGTCCCAACCTCGGCCAAACTGTACACCGGGAACCCCGGGTGCCTTTTTAATCCCCCAGCATCCCCCGGGAGTTCCCTTTAGACCACCCATTTGGGAAAAGGGGTATGCCACACTAAACAATACGCAAACGGGATCGCAAAAAAAAGTCACTATTTAGCTATTCCTGTTAGCGATTTGTTCAGTGCGGCAGCTTTCCAGCGACGAGCTTCCTCTGTGATCTCGCTCGCGCTGGAATCGTTCCGGACCCTTTTTCTCGTCGGCGCTCCCGCTGGGTAAGATCTAACGCTGTGTGGCACCTTTTCTTAGCGATTTAGGGTACTTTTGTACCCTAAATCGTTAAGAAGATCGCTAACGGCGATAGCGTCGTTAACTAATGCTAAATGTGGCCGCATTTAGCGTTTAAAAACAACCCCGCTAGGATCGCATTAGTAAGCTCGAAAACGTGATCGCTAGCGGGATTGTTTAGTGTGACATACCTTTAGACTTCCTTATCCAGCAGGGGGAATGATCCTAGGGCATATCAACAGTATAACGGTCTCCAACTGATTAACCCATCCGCAGGAGCCTTCTGCCCTTTCCCGATAGCCCCCACTCACCCCCCCGGAGGTCCACTATTCAGGGAGGGGTCCTCCTCCCGCCTAACTCCCCCTTAAGGGGCTGCGGGAACAGAGGACCGGACCCTGACGGAGGATCCTTGGAGCGGGGGTGGCGGCTGTTGGACAAGACAAGTCCAATGGGGATGTGGATTTTTTCGGCTTCCCACCGCAGGAACACTGATTGATGCAGTGTTCCCCCTGTTCCCCTAGTCCTCCTTGCCCCCCTTTTCCCCTGGGCGGGGTGGAAGACCTTAGTCAGAGGGAGAATAGAGGGGTTGCCGTGGGAAACATCCTCATCTACAGGACCTCAGTTTCATAACAGGACATAAATTGCAGTCACCCCTGGACTGCCTGAGACTACCACTTTGGTGGGATTTGAGGGCTCCGTATTCAAGCAGTAAAAATTCATCCTGTGAACTGATATTTCAGGGCTCAGGGGGTCGAACAAGGGTCTTCGATGCCTTTTTGGGTAAACCCACAGTTACAGTCACAATCCACTATTTTGGGTACTTGTTTTTGGGACAATGGGAATTGTTGTTGATTTATTAACAAAGTTTTGTGGCGGAACAAAGAACAACTATCTTTTTTAATTGTACCTGTGGGGAGGATGAGTTTAAAATTGTGTACTATGAAAATGTTGAAAATGCGACAATGAGCTTTGAAAATTGAATTGAAGCAAAAGTTTCCTAAATTGTGGATCTCAAAAAAAAACGGATTGTGATTAAAGCAAACTCAGGTTAAAATTGAGGGTGAAAACTGCCACTTTCCAGCGTCATTACCGTATTCCGGGGGAACAATCCCTTACATAAAGGGTCGCAAATCGGGAATTTGGAAAAGCAGGGCGTTGTTGTCAAAGGAAATTCCCAAACATCCTATTTTACCTGTAAAAAAGGAAGATGGCAGTTATCGAAGGGGTTTAGACCTGAGATTTTGTAAATAAGGACACCCCTCACAGCCATCTGTTGCCCAAACCATCCTTGAAGTTATGCACAGCTGAGGACTAATGTAAAGTGTTTTCCCGCTTGGACATTGCAAATGGTTTTTTCTCCGACCCCTAACACCTAATCTGCCCTCCCCCCTTTGCTTCTTTTTTGAAATTACAATACCTGTTCACACCCTTGCCCATGGGGTCCATAGCTCCCCATTCATTTTCATCAGGCATTGGCTCGGTGTTAAAAACCCCTCGGCTACGGAGGGTAAAATCCTACAGTATGTGGATATATATTGATTCAAAAATGTCGAGAATGTAACACAAAGAAAACCTTTGAAAATGTTTGTCAGGCTTTACAGGACCCGGGCTCAAAATGTTTTAAAACAAATTCAACTCATAAATCAGAGCTTAAAATTCGGTTTGTCTGTTTCCAGCAGAGGGAAAAACCCTTGCATGACAGGGTAAAGCCATTCAAAGCTGTCCCAAACCAACTAATATTTACTGGCTCAGAAAATTTTTTGGGGGCTTATAATTTTTCCAGAGAATTTATTGAAATTTGCATGTCTGGCTAAACCATTGTATGATTTACTCAAGATTTTTTATGATTTTGCCCTCTCAATGTGGAAGGGGGCAGCCTTACAGGCTTTTGAGGGATTGAAACGTGCCTTCTGCAGCTACTGCACTGGTTACCCTGAACCTTCCCAGACTTTTTACATTCAACTTACACGGTGATGTCTCTATTTCTTCTGTACTCTTACAAAAATCCTAAAGAAATCCAGAATTCCACAGTTGTTCGCCCTAGGTTTTTACTCTAGGTTGCTCACCCCCGGAGAAAGGATTTACTCCCCTGCAGAAGCACCACTGGGCGTGCACTGGACATGAATCAAGTGAAACATACGGGGGTTTGCTCCTTTAATTTTTCAAACCCCACTTTACTTTAAAAATTCTGTTAAAGGAAAACTTCAGGTATCAATTCACAGGAATGGCCAAATGGATCATTGATTTTGAACAGAGATTTACAAGTCGAAGTGGGTGAAAATATCACTTACCCAATAGCAATATGCAGGGAAAGCGTCACGATTGTCACACTAACAGGCTAATTGTCACCCCCCCCCTTTCAAGCAACTTTCAGGGATATCCCTTGTGCTTATACGATGGAGCTCAATACTGGCACGAAGGCAATACGTCAAGGCTTCGCTGTAGGCTTCCGCTAAGTCACTGCTGCTGCTTACAAACTCCCCGGTCATTTTTCTGCTCGAGAGCTGAATGGAAGCACCCTACATCATTCTTCTGTTACGACCAATAATACTTCAGTGACAGCGCAATGGGTTTCATCCCTCACTTCTGTAAACTCAATGTAGGGCCCTGAGGGGGGGTGGACTCACAGAAAAAGCCTTTGCAGCATAAAGGCGTTCTCAACAAATTGAACAGCGGGGCAAAGAATTCCCCAAATTTATGGTCCTTTTGTAAATCAAAGGGGACCAGAGGCTAACACCGACCCCCATATCCTTGGCAACGCGTATGAGACCGCAGCCAGAGAAGCGCCTTATGGGAGTAAATAAATATCCTCAGAAGTGTCCTGCGTGGCTGCAGTTGCTAAAAAGCCCCGAGAGCCCCCCTCGCTTTCTCTCCACAACAAGATCCTGTGAAGGCACAAGAGAAGGATGGTGACTCATCCCTATTTAACTCCCTTGAGTCCATACCGATAGAGGGGGAGTGTCTGTACTACAAAAGGGTTAATGACAGGCTAGTGCCTTACATCCCCACAACAATGATTAAGCCTTTGCTCAAATTTAACCATTCAGTTTTTGCTCATCCAGGCCCAGAGGCTCTATTACAGCTTGTCCAACAAAAAATGTGGCATCCCCAATTAAGAGCTTTGTGTCAAGAGATACATGATGAATGCCTTATATGTTTACAGAATAATCCTAAAGGTAAAGGCAAGCCACATCTCCGCAGAATACAAGTAGCGGAGGGACCCTGGCAGTCCATCCAAATTGATTTTATTGGTCCCTTCCCCCCTGCCTAAAGGAGGTTTCCGATAAGCCCTAGTTCTGGTGAACGTCTTCTCAAAATGGGTAGAGGCGCTTCCAGCCACTAACAATACTGCTCTTACCACGGCCAAACTTTTGTGGAAAAATGTGTTTTCACATTGGTGTTTCCCTAAAATCATTGAAAGGGACAATGGCCCTCATTTTGTGGGTCAGGTTATGAAGCACCTCTGTGCTTTGCTGGGGATCCAGCAGCGGTTTTCAAGTCCCCTATCATCCACAATCTGCAGGATGGTAGAACGCATAAACTGGACCCTGAAGTCAAAATTGTCTAAAATGATCCAAGAAAAAGGTAATGATTGGTTAATCACTTACCAGCTATTCTGTTAGCCATCCGTGCTGTGGCATCCAAATCCACCGATATTTCACCATTTGAATTAATGACAGGGAGACAGATGCCAGTTCAGTTGCCAAGTGACATTGTACTTCCCAGCCCACAACAAGCCGTAGTACAGAGGGATCAGTGGTTACAGCAGGTGCAAGAGCACATTACACACCTTCAACAGTACGCTGCTTTCCAAATGGCAAAGAATTGTGCAGACCCTACTGACAAATCCTATGAGTCTAAATTTGTTATAGAATCCCAGGTCATGGTGAAAAATTTCAGGAAGATAGGACCCAGGGACGCTAACTGGGAGGGTCCCTTTGTTGTCACTCAGATCATAGGTCCCACAGTTTTGGGAGTACAGAGAAGTAGCAAACCAAGGACAAGGTGTCAAAATCGTTCACATTGATCAATGTAAGCTTCTTAAGAATTCTACCAATTCTATTGGTAAGAACTGATACTTCGCTTTATTCTTTTCCACAGATCCTTGACGGGACTCGGCAGCCATGTATCCACCAGAGTACTTGGAGCTCCAGAACACTGCGTCTCACACTATACAGATGGACCCTGATAGTGTGACAGAGGGAGAAGATCCAGAGGATCCAGGAACTGGAGGAACAATATACATGGAGCCAAGCCTTCAGAGACTCTTTCGGCCATCCTTGCTACGTTGGGACTCAAACATTACTGACTTTTATTATATTTTTATGTCTTGTACTGGGAACGTTTGTTCTCCCGATACAGGCCCAGGAACAAGTTTTTCATTATAGTAGACCAGTTAGGGAGAAAGATCTTTTTTTCGAGGACGGGTCATTCCCAAGACAAGAGAGGCCTTGTTCTTTCACTTTAGGTGTTGACGGAATAGCATCTACATGTGTTGGACTTTCACGTAGGAAAGAAAGTGTAACCAAAGTTTCTGTATGTGTTAAGGAATGTTGTATTGCGAATATAGCTTTAAGTACGAATATTGAGGCCTCGCTACAAAATTCTACTCTGACCTTACGCTTAGGAAGACAAATGTGTGATACTAGTGTAGATATTGTGACCCCATGGCAGATTCAAATACTTACTCAGTTTACAAATGAGACTATACAGGGAAATTGCCGTGTCATGATTGAAAAAGAATGGAGGGATCCCTTTGGTGGAGAAACACCCCGGATGGGGGAAATGGTTTGGAGGAAGAAGTCCTGGAGTTGTCATAACCATTTCACAGTGTACCCATTACACCCTAAGACCTTGTCCCCTGAAAGTACTATAGATTATCTTGATTTCTTTGTATTGTCTACCAATTACTCCCGTGCAACTACTCCATACCCTTCATGGGTTAGTATAATATCCCCTTTAGAATTGACACTCCAGTACCATAATTGGTCTAAAATCACAGGAATCGGTCCAGCATGTAAGACAAAGAAAATTTTTGCTCGTACATCAAATCCAATTCGTATTATCAACACTGGCCATTTCATCTCCCTAAATACTCAGTATGGTTTGTTTACATGGCATCTTAATATGTCAGTCTGGGATTTAGCAGAGCATATTCCAGCATGTACCCCTTTCTTAGATGGGTTTAGCATGAATTTTGACAGATGGCTGTCTGCCAGAACGGTATCCACTCAAAACAGAAGATATCCCAGGACTGTTAAGAGTAGTATTATACGAAGAACAGGAATTAGCACAGGTCCGAGACCGGCTTACAAAGGAAAAAAAGAGAATGGTATGAAACTCTTTTGGGAGGTGCAGGTACAGCAGCAGGTGTCCTTAACACCCTAGACATCCAGACCCTCAGTAGTAGACTATCCTCCCTTGCAGCCATTGGAGCTGATGCTGAGAATGGGGCCCTAGTCCAAAGTGCTATTCAAGGCCAGATGATTATCAATAATCAAAAGTACCAAGCCCGAGTGATGGATTATTTTCAGGGTCAGATTAGAACATTATTCAAGGTTACTAGAGAGATTAGCAATGTAACCCAACACGCCCTTGCTTGTATTGCCCTTCAAGGGGAAATGCATACTAATGCTAAAATACTCCTCCAAACTCTTCTGAATGGTCACTGGCCATGGGAAATGGGCCGCACATGGCCAGGTATAACTGAATTTGCAAAAAAACATGTTAATTGGTGGAAAATTGGGTGAATGGGCTGTACTGATCTTAATATGGAGGATTGTACCTTCGGTGCCTTAATACCCATCCAAGGTAATGTTCATCCCCTCCTGAGTCAAGTTGATATGGGACTGGTCCATAACAATTTATGGGTTCGGACACCGTCACATACTTCTGTTAGTTATGGTCGAACTCCAGAGGGTATTCAAAAAATTTCTATCGCCCTATGTGGACAAGAACGTTCTGATTTGGTATGCCCTTACAGAGTCACTAATCCTGTCGAAAGCCGCCCCTGTTGGGAGAAGGAAGAGACCACCTGTCCTCTCATTCTCGAGGAACTTAGAGGTCCTCTGTTCTGGCAGTTCAACAATGGAGAGATGTGTCTCCATGTTCCTACTAAACAATATGTCACTTTCCGCACTCCTTCTTGCCTAATTACAAGCCTGGCGCGGCCAGCATTGTACTGTACTACCACACCAATTATTGATATCAGAGTTGATGAACAAAAATGGGTTTACCAGCCAGTTATCCTGCTGAGAAGAGAATTCAATGTAACATACCGTCCTCCCAGGGTAGCTTCTCCCCATCTGTCTATGGGAAGAGGCCTGTATCAAATGATTCAGGAGCTAGAGGTTCTGGAACATTTCCAGAAAGTGTACAATCAGACTGGTCAAAGAGCTTTAATCACCATAGCCCACAATAAGGTAAAAATTCAGAAAATCATTAAACAATATGAGGAGGTGAATATCTCTTGGTGGGACGAGATTGTCAAATTTTTCACAGGGAAAGTTCCCCCACTTTGGAATGCTGCAGGCCACTTCTTTACCCATCCCATACTCTGGGCATTCATTCTAGGTGGGATTATTATTGTTTGTTTTCTTTGGATCTGTTGTAAGCAGATATTTCTGCGCCGGAATATTGGCCATGTCGAGGAGCTGTGCCGGCTGCAATCCCGCGCCCATAATTACACTCTGGTGACAAGATGTTACAGGACACCCATTCTCACCACAACTGTTGATCCTCAAAGATCCACTCCACCTTCTACCGAGCCAGGTACTGACCGTCCATCTGTCACAGTGTCCCGTGTATATGAGGTAATGAACCCTATCTACCACAACATCCTTTCCCATGATCCTTCTCGTGATATGCTCGTGTAGAAATTGTACTCTGGATAGAGTACAAGAGGGGGACTTGTAAGAGAATGGTCAGCTATAATATAGTCAGCAGCCATGATGAATCAGGAAGCCATCTTGTGAAAAATTAGAACTTAAGATTCAACTTATAAGAAGAGAAATAATAAAATGTATTCTGTGGAAATAGGAGGGGATGAGATCACGTCTTGGGCGCCGAAGCTGGTGTCCACAGTTGAATGAGGTCAATAAATATATGGTCAATAAGTGTGTGTGATAATGTTGTCAGGGAAACAGGAACAATTAGAATGTCAAATGCCTGAATTTATGGATATAGACTAGAGGAAGAGAACATTAAGTATTAGAAGTTACGATTTTATGGACAGGCCAGTAACTTTCGTGTGTTTTAATGGTGTGTGTAGAAGAGTCAATTAATGTGAAAAAATATCAATTAATGTTGTCAATTAATGTCGTCATACTATGCATATTCTTGTAGATTATCATGTGAACGCCCTATGCGGAAAAGCACAGGATTCTAGGATTCCTTTGTTCTACCAGGTATAAAAAGCCACCTATTTCTTAGCCCGGGGCCATTTGCCATCTTCGCCATATTGCTATTACATCGCGAGACTTCTCTGCGAATCTCTGTCCGTCTACATCCTTGTTCTGCACCTATATACTTCAACTCGCTGACTCTCTGTAATCTGTGCTGTCGTGTATCTCCGAATAAATCTTCAACCTCAGCTTTAAGAGAAGATTGTCTGCATGGTTCTTCCCGGTTCCTCCAGCTCTCAATAAGGACTTTCTCTTACATTGATGACCTATTCTTAGGATAGGGTATCAATGTCTGATCAGCCGGGGTCCAGACGATCAGCTGTTATCGGTGCCAGCAGCAGCCGCCTCCAGCCGTGAGTACTTCCTTGCGGAGCTTGTCCGTCTACTTGTAGTGGTCGGCGCAGGGTACTATAAATCTGCCATCTATACAATTTCATGTGAGGCGGATGTGCAGTAACAAGCCCTGGCTATGCAAGTAATCACCTCCGGCAAGCGGCCGCCGCCACTAGCACCGATAACAGCTGATCGACGGGTGCAGAATGCCGGACTCCGGTCGATCAGACATTGATACCCTATCCTAAGAATAGGGCATCAATGTAAAAGTAGTGGACAACCTCTTAAAGCTGCACAACATAGAATATTTCCAGACACATTTTGTGACCTAAACATCACGTAAAAATACAGAATAGAAAAAAATCATTATAAAATTGCAGAATCACCCACCTTTAACACACATTGGGCAGCAGATGTTAT
This sequence comes from Oophaga sylvatica, assembly GCA_033576555.1. Lineage (NCBI taxonomy): Eukaryota > Metazoa > Chordata > Amphibia > Anura > Dendrobatidae > Oophaga > Oophaga sylvatica. Next base: position 332,008,478 of record JARQOD010000003.1, read on the forward strand.
TGATCTTGTATTCCCTCGGAAGGCAAGCAGAAATAATATTCACCATCAATATCTGCCAAGATATAAAAACAAAAGAGAAAAGGTAAATTATGTAATTAAGAGACAGTAAACTATGATTATATTACCAGGCACGGGCTGCATCTTGTCCAGGTAGACATCACAGCTGAGCTCCATCAAGTGGTCCGATCCACTGGTATATTACGCTGCCCCTTTTCTTTCCTAAAATCACACTGTCAGCATGCTGGGAAGGTTCTGACTACTGCCAACCTCATCCTGACACAGATTCTTCACAGTGTAGGCTACATTTTAAGGGATATTCCCGTCACAATCACATATGATCGGCCTTGGTCGCAGGAGTTCCACTTTAGCCCTGTGATGGACATAGCAAAAAGCTTCCTGTGATGAAACGTCGTCAATGCTGTGAATGAGGGGTCTGGCTGACAGCTGTTGATAAGGGCAAAGCCAGCCCCCCTTCATGCAGACCACTAATACCAACATAGGAAACTTCTCCTGTGTTAGGCTATGAGCAAACAGAGTTCTTAGAGGAGTTTTTGGAGAAGAAACTCTACTTCAATTCTCTAAGCGCCTCAAAATCTTTGGGTATCGACTCCGTTTTGGCTTCAAAAAAATTAACAAAAAGATTCCATGTGCACACTGCCTGAAAGTGGTTGTCCGGTGTAGGGGTGAATGTATGCAGTCACGATGTGACTGTAGACTTCTAACTCCTTATATTTTGTGCATCATAATTCTCTTGTGTTGCTGGTGACAGTGGGCAGCCTCTGCAAGTAAGTGATTTGCATACTTCCAGCCACAGTCCGACTAGACGTACTTGACCTCAGTATTTATTTGTATTGAGCAAGGCAATGCAAGTCTAGTGGGCACTTGACTATGTATGCAAATTACATAAAGTGGCTTGCGAAAGTATTCACCCCACCCTCCCCCTTTGGCTTGTTCCCTATATTGTTACATTACAACTTGTGTTTTTTAATATATTTGTAATCTGATTTGTGTGTGACACATCAGCACGAAATAATCTAAGTTGGGTGAAGTGAGAAAAATATAGATATAAATTAAATTTATGGGATCAAATAACAAAAATTGGTATGCACATATTTTCACTCCTTTGGCTATGAAGCCCCTAAAAATTTCTGGTGCATACATTTACCTTCATAAGTCAAATGCTTAGTGACAGGACTTTACCTTTTCTGAAAGGCCATAGAAGCAGCAACACCAATGACAAGAGTCACCACTAACCAAACAACAACAACATGAAGACCAAGGAGATCTCCAAACATGTCAGGGACAAAGTTGTGGAGAAGTACAAGTCAGGGTTGAGTTATAAAATAAATATCCCAATCTCTGATGATCCCCCGGAGCACCATCAACTCCATCATAATCAAATGGAAAGAACATGGTACCACAACAAACCTGCCAAGAAAGAACCGGCCACGAAAACTCTCAGCCTGGGCAAAGAGATAATCAGAGTGGCAGCACAGAGACCAATGTAACCCTGAAGGAGCTTCAGAATTCCCAAAAAGAGACTGGAGAATTTGTCCATATGACCACAATTAGCCATAGACTCCACAGAGGTGGTCTGTATGGAAAAGTGAGTAGAAAAAAAGCCTTTACTTGCACACAAAAATTGTAAGGCTTGTTTTGAGTTTGCCAAAAGACATGTGGGAGACTCCACCAATATATGGAGGAAGGTGCTGTGGTCAGATGAGACCAAAATTTAACTTTTTGGCCAACAAGGTATACGCTATGTCTGGTGCCAAAACAACACAGCTCATCACCCCAAGAATACCAACCCCATAGTGAAACATGGTGGTGACAACATCATGTTGTGAGGACAGGGAAAATGGTCTGAGTCAAGGGAAGATGGATGTTGCAAAATACAGGAATATTCTTGAGCCATACTTGTTTCAAACTGTTAGTGATTTGAGACTGGGATGGAGGTTCACCTTCCAAGACAATGACCCAAAGCTTACTGCTAGAGCAGCACTTGAGTGGTTTAAGAGGAAATCCGTAAATGTTTTGGAGTGGCCAAGTCAAAGACCAGACCTTAATCAAATTGTGAATCTGTGGTCAGACTTGAAGATTGCTGTTCACAAGAGGAATCCATCTATCCTGAAGGAGCTGGAGCAGTTTTGCCTTGAGGAATGGGCAAAAATCCCAGTGACCAGATGTGGAAAGCTCATAGAGACTTATCTAAAGCAACTTGCAGCTGTAATTGCTGCAAAAGGAGGCTCTACAAAGTACTGACTTTAGGGGGTGAATAGTTATGCACAATGAAGTTTACAGTTATTTATTGTTTGCTTCACAATAACAAGAAAACTAAGTGTTTACAGTTGTAGGCACATGAAATGATGCAAACCCTCAAAAAATATGTGAAATTCCAGGTCATGATGTAGCGAAACACAAAAAATGCCAAGCAGGGTGAATGTTTTTGCAAGCCACTGTACTTGCGGTCACATAACCATCTACATTTAATGTCAACACTGAAGAATCCTTACAGAGCAGTGCGCATGCTGTAAGGGTATGTGCACACGTTGCGGATTTTTCCGCATGGATTTTGCTAAATCCGCAGGTAAAATGACCTGCGTTTTACCTGCGGCTTTACTGCAGATTTTAGGCAGATTTTGTGCGGATTTCCCCTGCGGTTTTACACCTGCGGATTTCTATAATGGAGCAGGTGTAAAACCACTGCAGATTCAGCACAAAGAATTAACACTAGGACTACTGGACTCGTGACCCCGCCTAGAACTACTGAAAGGAGTCATTTTGACTCCTTGCTTGTTTTCGTTTATTTTTAGAGTTTCATTTGTGGTTATTTATTAATAATTATATTTTTTGTAATGTATTATTATTGTGAGATCCAACAGTAATGCTTTTGATTGTTTTTTTCTGCTTTTCTTATTTTTCTACAGAAAATAATAATTATAATAGACGTTTTTCAAACATTTTTTTTTATTCAAGTGCACACATATAAAACAACTAAAGAACAAAAAGCAGAGAAAATGTAGGTGGAGGAGCATAAAAATGAAAATATGGCGCAGAATTCACCTTCTAAACATTTGGTGTTTCGCATTTTAGGCATTGCCTTTGATTTATGGCAGTACATTGCCCACACAAAGACTTACCACAAGTCTTACAATTGCCGACAGATCTATTTTTCTTGCACTTTTCTTTGATCTGGCAAAATTTTGTTTGAACCATCACTTCTGAGCATGTAGAAACTTGGGACGTGGAACCCTTTTCCCTATCTGTGACATAAGGACCACTCAACTCTCTCACAAGCGTTTGCAAAAATGCCTTGCGTGACATTTTTTGGTGGGTTATCTCATTGAATATTATCCATGCATTTATACCCGCAAAGTCTAAGGCATTTTCAAATGCATGAACAGGCCATCTCCTTGTACATGTTCGTGTGGTATATTTTCGTGCCATCTGATCCACTACATCTACTCCATATTTTGTTTCATTGTAAAACTTTACCGTTTCTGGAGTTTTTTTAGCGGAATCAGACGCAACAACAACATCTGGATGGACGGAACTCAAAATGACAACATTTTGTTGGGCTTTCCTTGATATACTGTAAGTGTAAAATTGTCTTCATTTCTAAACACTTTAGTGTTGTACAATTCCTCTTTCATGGATTTTATTTCTTTAGGCACTTCTCGCCTTATCTTGTTCAGTGTTCCCACATGGTTGTTCCTTTGCTTTTTAGCTGTTTAGCTAATTTTACTGAAGTAAAATAATTATCGGTTGTAACATTGCGACCTTTTTTCAAAAACGGGTCCAATAACTTCATTACCACATGGTCAGCTAAACGGTCCTCAGCACGGCGTGTGTCATCTTTGCCTAGATAAGGGAAGCCATTTGCCAGATATTTGCTCTCCTTATCAACAGCTAGCCAATATTTGTGGCCATATTTATCTGGTTTGGAAGGCATGTACTGCGTGAATGGACACCTAGTTTTGCTTGGGAAAAGTTGCTCATCCACCGTTATGTATGGGCCAGGTTTGTAACACGCAATACAATTTTCAATAAACCTGTCCCACACAGTAGAAAATAGAGCAAACTTGTCCGTTTGCAGTCTCTCCGATCGAGTAGATTTCTCATCAAATCTGAGAAACCTCATAATTTCAACAAAGCGGTCCCTAGACATTGTCGCTTTGCAAAACGGTATTCCCCAGTCATTACACCAAATACTGCTAATCGAGTGACGGTTCGTGCCAGATATTCCACGAGCATAGAATATCGCAATGAATGCATCTAGCTCCTCATCAGATAGAGTAAACTGTAAATTATTGTTCCTGCATGCTTCTGCAAGCGTACAGTTCTTTATATGTGTCAATATATATGAATCAAAAATTAGCATAAGATAAGAGCCTAGAGTAAACAAGCTATTTTGTTCAGCATTACACAGTAATACAAGCCGGTAAAACACAAGGAAAATGTGAAAAGTTGACATGTAAATTGAACTACATCTATATGAACATCAGGGTAAATAAGACAGAGTGAAAAAATGATGCACAAAACTTTATAGCAACATTTAGTGACAAAAGGACCTCAAAATATAGTAGGGAGTCAAAATGACTCCCTTCAGTAGTTCTTGGTAAATTTTGAAAAAAACGCGCAAATTTTTCACCAAAATTATTTATTCTCACAAAATCTTTTTTCACATCATATTTGAGGAAAAGTCACCGAGTTTCAAGCTGGAATTCTGAAAAATGTAGTCACAGAAGAGAAATAAAAAACGAAAGGAGTCAAAATGACTCCATCAGTAGTTCTAGTGTCAGCACAAAGAATTAACATGCTGCGGATTCAAATCCGCAGCAAATCTGTGCGGGAAAAATCCACAGCATGTGCACAGCGGTTCTTTTTTTTTTTTTACATAGATTTGAATGGTACTGTACAACGCAGAACAATCTGCTGCGGATCCGCAGGGCCAAATTCGCTGCAGATCCGCAGCAGATTCCACAACGTGTGCAGCACCCTAAAGATTCAGAAGTCTGCAATCACAGAGTGACTGAAGACTCATCACAAGACTTTTAAGGGTTTTTCACATGTTTATAGATGAATACTGTCAGATAGTTGTTTTTATAAGCACTCATTTTGCTATTTACTGTTTAGTAAAAATTTCAGTTATTGTTGAGATATTAACACTTTTCTTTTTTCCTTGCCGTCCAGCAGCTGTGGCCGAACATGCTTAGTGCTTACAAGCTCTCTTCTAATGCGCTTGTAAGCGCTGCTTTGAATCTGTCCAGGATCGCTGGAGCTCCAAATTATATGCCAGCTTGACTGTAGTGCTTACAAGCTAGACAGCAGCGGTGGTAGGTCTCCAAGGCAACGAGCTGTAAACAAAAGTGTTAATATCTCAAAATCTTTTTTTTTTTTTTTTTTTTACAAGCACTATCCAAGAAAATCCACTTATGAAAATGAAAATAAACCTTTAAGGGTGAGTTTCCACGGTCAGGAAACGCTGCGTGTTTGGCGCTGTGCGCTGGCGCAGCGCCAAACACGCAGCGTCCAGATGTTACAGCATAGTGGAGGGGATTTCAAGAAATCCCGTCTCCACTATGCGTAACAATACGCAGGTGGCAAACCTGCGTAAACGGACATGCGGCGCGTCTTTTCAGACCGCAGCATGTCCTCGCGTATTGCGGCGACGGTGCGTCGCCGCAACATAATTAACACAGGGCTATGAAGCCCTGCGCTCTTTCCGGAGGTGTTCCGGAGGTGTCCTGAACACCTCCGGAAAGATCACGCGTCAGAAAGGGGGCGGGGCTTAGACGGAGCGGAATTTCCGCTCCGTCCAAAGCGCTATGGTTCCGGACCGTGGAACCATAGCCTCAAGGCATGATTGACACTGCCTCTGTCTGGACAACATCGATATCTGAAAATCTGTGCACTCCTGGTAATGTTGGCCATAAAAAAAAACTAAAAATGCAAGATGGAATTAGTCCAGCTTCATTAGAATATTCAGTGTTACAGAATATACATTTTTTTTTTTTTTTTCTTGTAACCCCAATCACTGAGATCGGCAGCCCTGCTGTTGCTGACGGCACAAGCTTGCGGAGCTCAGTGATGCACGTTGTGATCATGTGGTCCCCCCGCTGCAGCAAAAACACAAATCCCAGTGCAGCGGCAGGGAGCCGGCGCTGGACCAAAGCAGGGCGAGTATTTGCTCTATTTATATTTTTACTACTGTACTATCTGATTAGTTGAGGACCATTTTTCTAAAAAGTAGAGAACCCCTTTAACATAATTAACCAGTATAGTCTATTTTTGCAAGTGAGAGTGATCACACGTGGGGGCCAACTAGCTTACTATGTAATTCTCTTAAAGGGGTTGTGATATGAATAAAAGTTAATTTTAATCAACAGATCTTGGCATAATAATAATTTCCACAATTGGATGTGTGTAAATAAAAGGTTCCTGTGCTGAGATAATCTTATAAATGTGTGGCTGCTGTGTACTGTGTAATGTCTGTGTCTGACTGTAGGGCAGGGAAGGAAACAAAAGAGTATACAGACAGGACAGCACGGATCACAGGTGATTGTTTATGTGAGGGAAAACATTGTTTAAAAACAAACAAGGAAATGTTTTATCTCACGGAAAGAATCAGCTCTGATCCTCATCTGTAATGTTAGTATGTAACCTCTGAAACAGTGCCAATGTAAACTACAGCTCATGATCCCACAAAAATGGAAAGTTTTTTTAGTAGTTAAAAGAAAACGATACATTTGGTCTAATTCCCCTGTACTGACTCTGACTTGTAGAATGTTATCAATCATTTGTCAGTTGCATAAAATAAAGAAAAGTAAAAAAGACGATTCTTTTAAGGTTAAAAGAAAAAAAACAATCATCAAATCAGCCAATGATGGAAATGCAAAAAGAAAAAAACATCTCCTGAAAATAACTAATAATGCGAAAAAACAAGTGCGTGCAGAAGAGAAAGTGAAAGCAGCTGCGAAGTCAGTAATGACATTGGAAAATACTGGAGCGACGCGCAGATGTCACTTACTGAACTGGCCCGACACCGCCGAATACACGGGATGCGCGTATTCGAGGCCCACACCGCCGATGATAACACCAGAATGCGCGTATCGGAGCGCTGCGCACACGCCCGATATAACACCAGAATGCCGTATCGAGCGCTGCCCGCACACGCCCGATATAACACCAGGAATGCGCGGTATTCGGGAGCGGCTGCCCGCACACCGCCCGGATATAACACCAGGAATGCGCGGTATTCGGGAGCGGCTGCCCGCACACCGCCCGTAAACCCAGATCGCGATCGGAGCGCTGCCCGCACACCGCCGGATATAACACCAGGAATGCGCGGTATTCGGGAGCGGCTGCCCGCAGCTCACCAGGCACAGTGGCACCAGGAAGTCGCCGCCCATGTCGTCCGTATTCGGGATGTCACCATAGCCGTCATTCCGGTTTTGGAATCTTCCATCGTCCCCGACAATCCATTACAGAAGATACAATACAAAGAGGTTCCGAACCCCCCAAAAAAGCCGCGCCTACCAGGCGTTAATTGGAGGAGTCACATGACTCACAGTACGTCATCACGGAGGAGGGGGTTGGAGAGGCGGGGCACGCTCCCACTCGTGACCCCATAAGCTCTGCACCTACTGAGGTCAGACAGCGCATGGAAACCGCAGCAGCTAGCAGAAATGGCCCCCATGTGGTTTTGAGGGTGGAAAAAAAAGTTTTCGTCCACTCCATCTGGCGTTAACCCGGCCTAGGACCAAGTTCAGATGACTGTCATCAAGTTTTCCAGTGTACGGAGGACCAGGAGTGGTGTGTGGGGCGAGCGCACAGACCGAGCCTGCCCCGTACCCGTAGATAATGGCTGACAGGCCGCGTCAGGCAGTATAATCAGTGCGCAATGCTCAGACTGGCCGGAAGTGTGTCCCGTCCCGCTGCATAGAAATTAATGAAGCTGTCACACTCGGGTCGGGAGAGCTGCCGGCCAGTCCGTACACAGCGATCCAGTCCTGCTCCGATTTATAAGGCCATCTGCGCATTCAGAGCCTGGATCTACCTCTTAGGTCGGGGTCACACGTGTGAAAAACTGGGATTTTCATCCATCCTTCCTTAGGAATTTGTTCTAGTTCTGTGAGATTCCTGGGGGGTATCTTTGTCATACAGCCCCTTACATTAGCAGATGGCTTTCCATAGAGCCACAGAGGGCTGCATGTGCTGCCATAAACCCTTGGAAAACCTCCATCCATTTATTTTTTTTTGCAAACGAGAAAACAGACGATAGCACACATGAAAAACGACCCTTTTTTTTTGCGGATGTGAAAAATAAATCCTGCGGCTGATTTCACCCATCTGTGTTTTATGATCCGAGTCCGGATGGAGATGTGCGCTCCTGACCCGGACTTAGCTGTCGATTTTTGGTCAAGTCACCCTCGGCTGGTTTGTGCAACGTGGCCCGTAGTCACACCACAAGATGTGGATACTGGCCTGGCTGGATGCACATTTTTAAATTTTTTTTTCCAGTCAAAGAAAAAGTGGAGGAGTCGTCCATAGCAAATAATCAGATTCCAGCTCTGATTTCCTAAGTTCCTTTGGAAAATAAATTAACATTTACATCGGTGCCTTTCTGGCAGCTGCCAGTTTTGCTAAAATTCCGTCTATGCTTTTTTCTTTTTCTTTCTTTGCCTTCCGTAAAAAGTTATGCCCTCCAGAAATAAAAATGATAATTTTTCCTTTAACCAACTGGTCATACATCACAGATCTTCACTCTGGGCGTTCACTTCTTCTCCTGTATGGCAGAATTCTGTGTTACACACCCACTTGGTTAAGATTTGAATTTCTCTGGTGGGAATAACAATTAGGGCTCATACTCACTTGAGCCGAAAACGGATGATTTTCAGCCGATAAAAAATCGGATTCAAATCGGACCAATGTTATTCAATAGGTGACATCTCATTTGCGATTTTTTTTTTTTCAGCCGAAATCGGTGTGAGAAAATAATCGCACATGCTGCGATTTGATGCGATTTTGGCATGATAATCGCTAATGCAATAGATGGTGCTATAAAAAATCGCATGACAATTGCACATAATCGGACCATCCTGAAAACTGACCGATTTTTTTTCCAGCAAGTGAGTATGAGACCTAACAGAGGGGCACAGATAAATAAAAAATTGTTGCAGAATCAATGGAGCAGCAGCAACTGACGGAGGCACTGAGTGTAAATTTTAAAAAATTCCAGTGAAAGGTTCTAAAGAGCATGAAACCGCTCTGAAATTGTGTGAAACACCTGTTAGTCAAAAAATACACAAACTAGAAGAAAAAATAAATTTACCAGACATTTCACACTATAGAGAATGAACTGCAGTAATGTATAAGTGTAACACCTTTATGAGGCTGTATGACCACAAACCACCGAGATATGACTATTGCGCACCACATATAGTATTCACACCTACATTTCACTTCTGAACTTCTTAGCTTCCCACAACCAGCTAAACTTCTTAACTTAAAACATTCAGAATAATTTATGACTCCATGGCTCTGATTCGCCAGTTTGTGCCAGGAAGATTAGCTACAGTGCCATGGGTTGCAAACTTCTTGATTATGTTGCGCACGGTGGACAAATGAACATCAAGATCTCTGGAGATGGACTTGTAACCTTATAATTGTTGATGTTTTCAGCAATTTTGGTTTACAAGGACATAGACAATTCTCTGTTTCTGTTTCCCATAAATAGTGTAGCACACAATGCAAAGACGGAGTCAACATATCCCCTTTTTGGGCTCATACTCACTTGAGCCGAAAACGGATGATTTTCAGCCGATAAAAAATCGGATTGAAATCGGACCAATGTTATTCAATAGGTGACATTTCATTTGCGATTTTTTTTCTCATCCGAAATCGGTGTGAGAAAAAAATCGCAACATGCTGCGATTTGATGCGATTTTTGGCATGATAATCGCTAATGCTATAGATGGTGCTATAAAAAAATCGCATGACAATTGCACATAATCGGACCATCCTGAAAACTGACCGTTTTTTTTCCAGCAAGTGAGTATGAGCCCTAAATCTGATTCCAGGTATGATTTTTAGATTGCCCACACCTGTTACTTGCCATAGGCGAGTTTGAACGAGCATCACAAGCTTTAAACAAATTTTGGAAAGCTGCCAACAATTTTGTTCTGCCATTTTTGGGGTTTAGTGTGAAGTTATGTCCAATGTGTCTTTTTTTCTGTTTTATTTTTGTTTTGTTCCAATACACACAAAGGAAATAAACGTGTATAACAAAACGTGTAATTGCAATAATTTTCTAGGAGAAATACTTCATTTTTTGGAACAATTTCAAGGGTGGTATCCAGTTTGTGGTGTTTAAATTGGGGACAGATCCGCTTATGGAAAGTAAATATCAGCTATATATAAATCATAGAACTATAATAGTCATGAGCAGTGATAACTGTATTATTCAGTGGTGACCAAAAGTTTAGCATTTTTTTTTAAGTGTGATTACTTCTGTCTGGTTGTTGTGAAACCATTTTCCTTGTGATTTTAGTAAATCAGAAGCAAATGGTTGTCAGCTATAAGGCCGGCGTCACACTGGCGACATAATTGGACGACTGCAATGCGATGAAAAATCGTATTGCAGTCGGACCTATGTTAATCTATGGAGCAGCTCCCAGTATCCGTTATTTTGTGGTCCGTTTTAAACGTCCGTGTACAATCGCAGCATGCTGCGATTGTCACCGATTGTGGGTCGACAATCGCCAATGCAAGTCTATGGGAGCGATGAAAAATCGGATTACAAACGGACCGCATGTGTGACTTGCGATGAAATCGCATCGGTGTCCTTTAGAAAAGCCGGCAATTCATCCCCGGCTATACTGTAAAATCACACTGACAGCTTTAATAAAGACTAGAAAGAATAGGTATACACACATAGAATACATATATATATATATATATGTAATTGTGACATGTGTATATATATACATATATTTATATTTCCTAGACTTCTACATACTGTAATAGCCGCAAATTCAATTGCCGGCTTCTGTGAAATCACAGAAGCTGACATGAAATGATACATTGTTTCCACACAGTTAACCATGTCATTTCCTGTATTTTGATATTTGTTTAGAACTTACAATTACATGAGTGTATTTGTGCAAAATTTCAGACATGTAGGGGTTAATAAAGGTGTAATTTCGTTGAAAAAAAATGCGTGGGCTCCCGCTGTATTTTCTCCACCAGACAGACAAAGCAAAGCGAGTGGGGGCAGATAATAATAGCCTAGGGAGGGTACATTTTTTGTGCCCCCCTGGCTACTAACATCTGCCCCCAGACACCCCAGAAAGGGCAAATCTATAATTAGATTCGCCCTTTCTGGCACTTTGCCCGTCTATTCCCATTGCCCTGTAGCGGTGGCGAATGGGTTAATAATCTCACCTTACTGTCACCTTAGTATTGAAAGGTGACCTTAAGGCAGGTTAATAATTGAGAGCTGTCAATTAGACAAATATCAATTATTAATCCTATTGAAGTAAATAAAAAAACACACACACTTTAAGAATAAATAATTTTAATGAAATAAAAACACATTTTTTGACCATATTTTATTTTACACTTAATCCGTGCGAAGCCATTGATCTCCTAAAATAAAGAAAAAAACATAAAACAACATTATTCTTACCTATTCCGCCGATCTGTCACGTCCCACGCTGTAATCCTTCACAAAGGGTTAACTAGCTTTGAGCCAAGCAGTGCAAGTAATCCTGCGTGCTCAGCTCAAAGCTCCTGAATGAATAAGTTCCTCTCCTGGCGACAGGAGAGGATGTGATTCATGAATGAAGCTTAATTGATTGTATCCACTTTCACCTTAGGTCAGGTCACTAAAGTTAAATTGCCAATAAATCAATTAGCTCCATTCATGAATCTATTCCTCTACTTTCGCTGGGAGAGTAACTTATTCATTCAGGGAATACAGGTCTGAGACAGCATTATTAGCTCTCTGCGACCTGTAACCTGTTAACCCTTTCTGATGGATTACAGCGTGGGACCTGACTGTACTTCGGATTGGTAAGAATCATTTTGCTTTTTTATTTTATTTTTATTACAGCAAATGGTTTTAGCAGGAAAATAAAATATTGTCAAAAACTGTGTGATTATTTCATTAAACTTCTTTTTTATTAAAGTGTGTGTGTTTGATTTTTCTATCATACAATAGGATTAATAATTGATAGTTGTCTAATTGACAGCTCTCAATTATTAACCTGCCTTAAGGTCACCTTTCAATACTAAGGTGACAGTAAGGTGAGATTATTAACCCATTCGCCACCGCTACAGGGCAATGGGAATAGACGGGCAAAGTGCCAGAAAGGGCGAATCTAATTATAGATTTGCCCTTTCTGGGGTGTCTGGGGGCAGATGTTAGTAGCCAGGGGGGGCACAAAAAATGTACCCTCCCTAGGCTATTATTATCTGCCCCCACTCGCTTTGCTTTGTCTGTCTGGTGGAGAAAATACAGCGGGAGCCCACGCATTTTTTTTTCAACGAAATTACACCTTTAATTAACCCCTACATGTCTGAAATTTTGCACAAATACACTCATGTAATTGTAAGTTCTAAACAAATATCAAAATACAGGAAATGACATGGTTAACTGTGTGGAAACAATGTATCATTTCATGTCGGCTTCTGTGATTTCACAGAAGCCGGCAATTGAATTAGCGGCTATAACAGTATGTAGAAGTCTAGGAACTATAAATATATGTATATATACATGTCACAATGACATGTATATATATATATATATGTGTTCTATGTGTATATATCTATTCTTTTTTTTGTGATTGAAATACTATTCTTTTGGATCCATTATATGTCAGTTTTGCAAGCCTGCGAGAAAATCTCGCAAGTCGGATGAAAATCGGATGTTACAAGGTACACACACATGCGACTAAATCGCATCTTTGAAGGAAAATCGGATGCCAGAAGGATGTGTGATGTTTGCATTTTGATCCGACAATCGACCGTCTAAAACGGACCGATTTTTTGTGGTTGTGTGTGATGCCGGCCTAAGGATGAAAATTGTGTTTGATATTGTTTTATCCCTTAATGAGATACTTTTTCAACATTTGTTGGGCCAATTGTATTGCATATTTTATCATGGATAGTCGAATTTTGCCTAATTTTTTTTTTGGTTCTTTTGGTTACAATATAGCAAAGACAAAGCCAAATTTATCACCAGATGTCAGGGAACTTATTAGGCCGGGGTCACACTTGCAAGTGTGATCAGGGCTGCCACTAGGAATTTCGGGGCCCCATACTGGCAAAATTTATGGGGCCCCCCTTGAGACTCCGCCCAGGCTCCACCCCCAGTTCCGCATCCACCCTAGCTCCTCCTCCACCACGCAAACCTTCCAAAGTCCCTCCGCCCCTTTCATGGAAAAACTTCACTTCTGCACCATGCCCTCACCAATGACACATTAACACCAATCACTCGATGAATATGCAGCATTTTGCTTGTTTAGTATAATACACCCATAGTCCTCCATATATTATAATGTGCACCACAGTCCTCCATATTGTAAAGTGCACACCCCATAGTCCTCCATATAATATAATGTATCCATGGTCCTCCATATAGTATAATACACTCCTAATAGCCCTCCATATATTAAAATACACTCAGTCATTCATATAGTATAATACACTCCTCATAGTGCTCCATATAGTATAATGCACCGCCATAGTCATCCATGTAGTACAATTCACTTCCCATAGATAATGCACCCCATATCTCTTCATATGGTATAATGTATTCTCCATAGTCCTCGATACAGTATAATGCAGCCCACATATAGTATAATGCAGTCACCCTATAGAGCATAATGCAGCCACCCCACAGAGCATAATGCACCACCCCAGAGTATAATGCAACCACCTCCCACACAGAGTATAATGTAAACCCCCATAGAATATAATTGAGCCCCTTATATAGTATAATGTAGCCACTCCATAAAATACAATGTAGCCCTCATATAGTATAATGCAGCCCCCATAGAATATAATGTAGTTCCCTCATAAAAGTATAATGAAGCCCCCATACAATATAATCTAGCCCCCCATAGAATACAATGTAGCTACCTCATACAGTATAATGTAGCCCCCTCATAAGTGTATGATGCAATCACCCCTCATAGAATATAATAAATATAATACAGCCCCTCATAGAATATAATGTATCCCCGAATAGAATATCATACAGCCCGCCTCCCCAAAGGAATATAACATAGCCCCCCATAGTATATTACACAGCCACAAAGTATATAACACAGCCACCCTATAAAATATAATATATCTCCCAATAGTATATAACACAGCCAACACACATTGTATACGGCAGGGCCCACATTGTACAGCAGGGCCCACATTGTACAGCAGGGCCCACATAGTATACGGCAGGGCCCGGCCCACATAGTATATAGTAGCAGGGCCCACATAGTATACGGCAGGGCCCACATTGTACAGCAGGGCCCACATAGTATACGGCAGGGCCCACATTGTACAGCAGGGCCCACATAGTATACGGCAGGGCCCACATTGTATACGGCAGGGCCCACATAGTATACGGCAGGGCCCACATTGTACGGCAGGGCCCACATAGTATACGGCAGGGCCCACATTGTACGGCAGGGCCCACATTGTACAGCAGGGCCCACATAGTATACGGCAGGGCCCACATTGTACAGCAGGGCCCACATAGTATACGGCAGGGCCCACATTGTACAGCAGGGCGCACATAGTATACGGCAGGGCCCACATTGTACAGCAGGGCCCACATTGTATACGGCAGGG
>JARQOD010000003.1:332023433-332138503 GCA_033576555.1 Oophaga sylvatica
GGGCAATGTCATGATTTGGGGCTGCTTTTCTGCATTTGCCATTGGCCCTCTGCATAGACTGATGGAAATATGAATGCTACCTATACAAGATATTACTGGAAAATGAAATTATGCCCCATGTTAAAACCAAAGTAGGCAAGGGCTGGAAATTCCAGCAAGACAATGATCCTAAGGACACATCTAACTTAGTCACAAAATGTTAGCCAAGCACGTGTTCTCCTGTTGCAATGGTCAAGCTATCCCTAATATAAACCCTATAGAACATCTTTGGGATGAGTTAGGGAGAGAGTTGGGGCACGTACCCATAGTAATAAAGATGAATTGTTGCAGATTTGCAAATGGAATGGAGCAAGATTCCTAAGGATGTCTTGAATACCTTAGTGGCTTCAATGCCCCTCTGTGTGGTGCAGTAAGATGCCCATACCTACTAAGCATTTGCCCCCTTTTTCCCCGCGCAAAGAAAATACCAAAAACCAATAACAATAACACTTTTTATTGCATATCCAGAAATCCAAAACTCTTTTACACACCCACTGTTGGAGGGTAAGGTCGCAGCTCTCCATATTATCTTCAGAACTTGTGGTGATATGCCACCGGACTCCCCGCACATGTAACCCCAGTCTTTCTCTTCGCCAATGCTGCGACTTTCTTCATCATTAACTCCAAATCAAATTATAACTTTTACCAAACCAAACGGGCTGGCGGGTGGCCGCTCTGCTGACAGCGTTCAAAGAGACCGGAAATCCTCCTACGCTCCCTTTTATACTCATAGGAGGGACTAAACACCCCAGAAACCATCACCATCTCCAATAGCCGAACCAGCTATGTACACAAACTTAACCCTTTCCTTTTGCGCCACAGGAAGCGAAAAATTGCAAATTATCCTTAATCCAATTAGGCTGGCCAGTCAGGGGCCCCACCTGATAAAGCCGGGCTCCCATAGACGATGCCCATCCTACCTAAGCATTTGCCCCCTTTTTCCCGCGCAAAGAAAATACCAAAAACCAATAACAATAACACTTTTTTGCAATACCAGAAATCCAAAACTCTTTTAACACACCCACTGTTGGAGGGGTAAGGTCGCAGCTCTCCATATTATCTTCAGAACTTGTGGTGATATGCCACCGGACTCCCCCGCACATGTAACCCCAGTCTTTCTCTTCCGCCAATGCTGCGACTTTCTTATCATTAACTCCAAATCAAATTATAACCTTTTACCAAACCAAACGGGCTGGCGGGTGGGCCGCTCTGCTGACAGTGTTCAAAGAGACGGAAATCCTCCTACGCTCCCTTTTATACTCATAGGGAGGGACTAAACCCCAGAAACCATCACCATCTCCAATAGCCGAACCAGCTATGTAACACAAACTTAACCCTTTCCTTTTGCGCCACAGGAAGCGAAAAATTGCAAAATTATCCTTAATCCAATTAGGCTGGCTAGTCAGGGGCCCCCACCTGATAAACCCGGGCTCCCATAGACTGCCCATACCTACCTAAGCATTTGCCCCCTTTTTCCCCGCGCAAAGAAAATACCAAAACCAATAACACTTTTTATTGCATTTCCAGAAATCCAAAACTCTTTGAAACACACCACTGTTGGAGGGGTAAGGTCGCAGCTCTCCATATTATCTTCAGAACTTGTGGTGATATGCCACCGGACTCCCGCACATGTAACCCCAGTCTTTCTCTTCCGCCAATGCTGCGACTTTCTTCATCATTAACCCCAAAATCAAATTATAACCTTTTACCAAACCAAACGGGCTGGCGGGTGGGCCGCTCTGCTGACAGTGTTCAAAGAGACCGGAAATCCTCCTACGCTCCCTTTTATACTCATAGGGGGGGACTAAACACCCAGAAACCATCACCATCTCCAATAGCCGAACCAGCTATGTACACAAAACTTAACCCTTTCCTTTTGCGCCACAGGAAGCGAAAAATTGCAAATTATCCTTAATCCAATTAGGCTGGCTAGTCAGGGGCCCCCACCTGATAAAGCCGGGCTCCCATAGACTGCCCATACCTACCTAAGCATTTGCCCCTTTTTTCCCCGCGCAAAGAAAATCCCAAAAAAACCAATAACACTTTTTATTGGCATACCCAGAAATCCAAAACTCTTTGAACACACCCACTGTTGGAGGGGTAAGGTCGCAGCTCTCCATATTATCTTCAGAACTTGTGGTGATATGCCACCGGACTCCCGGCACATGTAACCCGTCTTTCTCTTCCGCCAAAGGGAGTAGCGACCCCGAAGCTACGACCCCCCACCCAAAGCCACAATTGCTTCTTAAATTCCCTTCCTTCAATCCCGACAGAAAAATATCTAAACCTATCTCCGTCAGATGTACACCATCTGGCGCAATAGCCTGGTATTATTACCTTCTAATTGTCTATGCCTAACAATTTAATACCTCCCCTTAAATGTACAAAACGAGCTATTTGCTGATTCACTGTTCTCCTAGCCCGCTCTATCGCAGCCCAATCCCGGGCCCCTTGCCAAACTACTCTAGGAATTATTTCCGCCATACTAAAACCATCTACGGAAATAAACCCGTGAATTTATCAATATCAGCTCCATTACCGTAAGAAGCTCCACCATCTGTACTGTTCCCAAATCGTTTTTCCTCCAGCATGCAAAACCAGTATATCCGGAGCGCTCACTCTTCTTGAAATATGAACCACCTCTAACAACACTTGTGACCACTTTAAACTTCGAATACCTCTCCAATTCACTTCCAAATTATAAAACCCCAAGGACCTTCCACCGGGGCGCACCTCCGCTCTCTGCTCCGCCCAATATACATATGAATGACCCAATATCCACACACTGGGTCTTGGACGACCTAAAATAAGAAAAGAAACAGTTTAAATGCTATCAATTTATTATATCGTTAACAATTCCGGTCTAATGTAACGGAAAAAACATGCAGATCGCCACCTTCCTATCCTCATTATTTCATCGTCTCTGAGCCCTGCTCGAGCTGCTTCTGTTGCTGCACCAATTCTAAATGAATGCACACCAAACTCACTTGCCGGAAGGCCTAAAATCACCAAAATCCTTCGTAATAATGATAAAAACTGAAATTTTGTTACCGGCGCCCCATCCGCATGCGCAAAAAACGACACGCTATTAGGCCTAATTTCCAAGTATTGGGTTACTAATATATTGGGGCAAACCGGACCCGCAATAGAGTCCAGAGCAAACCATAATCCGCTCCCCGTAGGATCCGTCTTTGACCTCCTTATCCGTACACGAATACCTCCATTACACAATATCACATCATTATGCTGCAGACCTCCCGGTGCCCGAACCGACGGAGCTAGCAGCTCACTGACTCGTAGCGCCCAAAAAAACACAACCCCAAATGCCGCTGAAAACAATATTGACTCATATTGTGAACTGCACACTACTTTTGTACATTCAATAATTCTTAACAACAACGCAAAAGACATAGGCCTCCTCACCACGTTAGTAACCCTCGTCTTCTCCCAACCTTTTAATGCCTGACTCAACATAAAATTTTTTGTTACATCTTCCCAACCCCTAAGCTTAAAATGAAACGCCAACCCTGATAATCTATTTCGAACGAGTGTTGAAGACGCTCCTTTAGCATGCAATTGCTGTACGTATGCCAAAGTCACTTCTAGTCTTGACTCGCTAGAAACACCCACCTGAAGATCTCCAACCAATCCAACCATTCTTGCCACGCCTTACCATATGCATTCCATGTAGACGAAGCCACTGAAGCTCGTACCAGCGGCATTAAGAGACTTCCGGAATTTTCCAAAGATAATCCGGGCATTCTGTTCCCATCTGATTGGCAAATGGAGCGAGCTCCCGGAACTTCTGAAAATTAAATTGTGTCAGTGAATCGGCCATTTCATTTCGTGTACCTGGTACATGTCGCGCTCAGAACCAAATATTCCACTCCAGACATTTTAACACTAGAAACCGGATCAACTTTATGACCGGAATGGACGATGACGTCAGATGATTGACAGCATGCACTACACTCTCATTGTCTGTCCAGAAACAAATCCTTGCATTTCTTAGCTGTTTAACCCATAGTGCTACCGCCACCACCAATGGAAATAACTCTAACAAAGTAAGATTTTTGGTCCAACCTTTTTCAAACCAACCCACCGGCCATCTCTTTGCACACCACTGCTTCCCAAATATCACTCCAAAACCCACCGAACCTGCCGCATCTGCAAACAGGGCAATCTCTTCTCCTGTTTTCTCTCCTGTTTGAAAATAAGTACAGCCATTATACTTAAACAAAAAACTCCTCCAAACCCTTAAATCCTCCAACAAAGGGATATCCAATCGTATCCTGTGATGTGGCATTTTTATTCCTCGCGTCGCCATAGTCAATCTCCTTGAAAAAATTCTTCCCATGGGCATTACCCGACACGCAAACGCCAACAAACCCGTAAGAGACTGCATTTGTACCAACTTCACTTTTTTAACTGATAAGAAACCATCTATTATTCCTAATAACTTTGAGATCTTTTCCAACGGTAACCTAAAAACCCTTTCTTTTGAATCAATTTCAATACCCAAAAATGATAAATTAGTGACAGGGCCAACCGTTTTTTCCTCTGCTAGCGGAACACCAAACAACCCCATAATTTCCCGGAACTTTTCCAAAACCTTTTGACAACTATCTGATTCCCTTGGGCCCACAAAAAGAAAGTCATCCAGATAATGTGTTATCCCTTGTGTACCTGATTCCACCCTTGTTACCCACTCCAAAAAACTACTAAATAACTCAAAATATTTACAAGAAATGGAACAACCCATAGGAAGGCATGTATCATAATAATATGCGTCATCCACACAGCAACCCAGCAAATGATGACAATCCGGGTGAACGGGTAGTAACCTAAAGGCAGAAGCAATGTCCGACTTAGCCATTAATACTCCTTGCCCTGCCTGCCTTATCAACAACATCGCTTGATCAAATGACGCATATACCACTGACGCCTCTTCAGTACTAATCCCATGATTTACTGACGCGCCCTTTGGATGCGAAAGGTGATGTATTAGTCTAAATTCCCCTGGATCTTTTTTGGGCACAATTCCTAATGGGGACACCCTAAAATGAGGAAACGGTGGCGAAGCAAAGGGTCCCAACATACGCCCCAACGACACCTCCTTCATTACCTTTTGCTTCAACACTAGCAGAAGCTCCCTGGCCGACTACAAATTTGACGAATATGATGAACATTTAGAAAATTTGTAAGGAATAAAAAATCCATACCTAAATCCCACTCTCAATTGAGCCGCAGCTACTTTATTGGGGTACCTGTTTAACCATGACTCCATCTCGTTGACCTTCACCGGGGTCCTTACTGTCTTGTTGTGTGGATGGCCTCCCCACAGCACCTTTTGAGACCGGGCGATGACATTTTGTAACTCCATGCAGACCTCCACATGCTGAGCATTCGTGCTTGTATTTACAAAGCCCGTAGAATCTGCAGTGACCGTCATTAAACAGCCAACATGTTCCTGGCCTTCGAAAACTGGCTGGCCCCGAACCAGATTGCTGGCTTGGGCCCCCACATGAAAGGACTGATTACTTCTCTGGGCATCATGAGTCGCAACCAGGAATCCGTGGCCTTAACACCCCAACCCAATTGCGGGTTGATCTCTAAACGCCGGCGAAATTCCTCGTCATATCTCCACCATGCTGCCCCGCCGTGAGTCTTATATGAATTATAAATTGTGTCCATATGCAGAAACAATTCAGAACAACGCTCAGGGTGCTTTTTTCCCATGACACAACCTAGTACAAAAAACGCTTGTAACCAGTTATTAATGGTCTTTGCCACTTTAGGCTTTCGTTCAAATGGCCTATCGTTCGGTCTCCTTTCCCTGTCAACTGTATTTTGCTCCGTTGTTAGTAATGTCCAAATATCTATATATTCATTAGCCCATATCTTTTCTATTTTCTCTTGTTCCAAGTGTGAACCTAGCGGTGTCACTCCACAATAATATGCATCCTTATGAATATCAGCCCTCAACGGTGGTGGTTGGGGGTTAGCCATCTTTTCCTGCATTAATAATTTTGGATTCACTACCAATTTTTCTCCCCCAAAATACTCCTCAGATTTTCCATTGTCACAAATTGTTCCCCTTTCGTCCAAGCATTTGCATAATTAAACTCACCCATAATCGTCTCCGGAACTACCATAGATCTCCACCCAACGGCCTCTTCATTCTGATCCTGTTGTTTTTCTCTATTACTTCTTGCTGATTGGCGATGTCGTGACCCGCACCACAATTGTGGGTTACCAGGCAATGGGGTACTCGGAGCCGAGCCTGTAGATTTCTATAGGGAATGTCACTGGTAGCGTGGCTCGTTCCGTGTCCCTGGCGGTCAGGCGTATGATGGGGGGGAATTATTTACAGGGGATTTAGTAGATAACAGTTTGTGACGCCACCTGTAGTTTTCTAGTCACTAAGACCAGCGCTGCTGTAGATCTCTGAGGGGATGTTATGGCAGCTAGATGACGGGTCCCCCACAGGTGGGACTGGTCCCTCAAAGTCTATGGTATTAATGATGTAGGGTGCAAATAAATGAATCAGTCTCACACCATCCAGCGTCTTTCCATACCTTTTACTTGTCAGATGTTTAGGCAGGTCCCAGAGAGCTGGTCGGGGTGGAGAATGTGCTTCGAGATAACAGCTGAACAGGTTAGAGGCCTCCTTTACTTCCAATATGATGAGTCCAACTAGCATAGAGCTAAGTTAACTCCGAATACTCCAGCTAACTCCATAGCTGTACTGCCCGGTCAGCATTGTGGTCGGAGCCTTCCAAGTGATGGAACTAGGTTCTTGCTTTTGTCGTGCACTGACTAAAGTCCCTATTCCACCTGACTCCGGTTACGTACCGACACTCCAGGGGCTGCTTTCTGCGACCTAAGGTCCAGTAAGACTCTGGTTTTCCTGTCACTACGCCTGAAGCTGTAGCGACACCTCGGTCCCCAGTGACCGGGTAAATTGTGCAGGTAATCCTATACCTAAGGCACTGCTCCGATTCCTTCCACTGCGCCCTTCGCCCTGTTCGCGCTCTTAACATAAGCACTCCACACTTCCTAGGATAGTACAAGCCAATCCTTTCTTACTTCTTCCTTGGGGCTTGCTGACAGATTCTCAGTATTCTCCTAGTTCAGGAACTCATCAACTGAACTTCACTGTCCTTGGGACAGGCGACTGAAGTTTCTGCTGCAAACTTTCCTTTCTTCAAAGCTGTCTCCGTCTGTCTGACTTTAGCTCACCCAGAGCTCTGACAGGAAATGCAATCTGATCTCTTCTCCTCCTGCACAGACTGACTGGCCGACTCACTCACTGATCGACTCACTGAATCCACTGCCTGACTGACTGACTGACTGAGACTTATATACCCTATGGGTGTGTCCAAGTGTGTGATGGAGTGAATGGATATCAAGCATTAAACTGTTACCTCTCCGCACATCCTCCAGGGTACTGTGTGCCTTACACACCAGGGCTACACATTCCCCCTTGGTAAAACACAGCACTCCCGGGCTGTAAAATACAAAAAGAAAGACATTTTGTTTTGCATTAACAATAACATGAAACTCATCCCAGCAGGGAGGTGAGAAATTCTTAAACGTTACAATATGTACAGTAAGAAAATACAAAAGTATCAGAACATCAAGACACTCAATAAATATTCATAGTATTCTTGTGAAGGACCCGCACCAAACCTTCAACGTGGGTCCTGGGTGGGCTGCAGGACATCTGACTGCAGACCTCGCTCAGTGCCACACCATACGGGTTTTATGTTCAGAGGTAAGTCCAAGGCTTCATGTGAAACCAAGACAAGGCACAAAGTGCAACTATTTACAGGATAAGTTCTGGGCTGGCACAGTCCTCAGCCTCTCAGTCCATGACATAATAAAAGACACATATTGGTAACTTCTGAAACTCACATTATACTTCTCACGGTATTTACCCAACCAGGGTATTCTATATGTAAAACTATGCAATCAACATATTACTTTTTAATTTCTCAAAATTCTTCAACTTTTCAAAATTCCTTTTACCCAGCCGGGTATTTTACTCAATATATATAAAACTATGTAAACACTATACATAGCAATAAAGTGCAAAACAGCAATTATCTCTTCTATCAAAACTTTTTACATCTTCTTAGTTGCGGTAAACCCCTGTCTGGGTCCTACCGGTCCTCACATTTTCTTGCAGACTTCAATGACATTTTCCACCCCGGGGGCTGGAACAATGCGATGCTCCTTAGAGCACATGACAAACAGGTCGTGACCTGCTATCAGGGTTTGGGTCGCTACAGTTCTTGTGCGAACCGCTTGGGGCACGCCGGGTGCTTTCTCCTTGTGAGACGCCGATTGCGTCGCAGTTTGCGTTGCTGGTAGCGATTCAATTTTAACCGCAGGTTGCGATACAAAGGAAGACTTGGGTGAAGAGATGCGAGCAGGTAGCGATGCCGACCGCGTCGTAGACTGCGATGGGCCTGCAGGGGGCGATGCTGAAGTACGGCCTGGTGCTATTTGAGCTCGAGACGGGGACGCTGCGGTAGTGGTGACGTTACCTGCGTCGGGGACGGGGTCACAGATGATTTCCACATTAAGGGCATACCATCCCTTCAGGCCCCAGTGACGTGTATAAGTGACAATGTCCCCATTAATCAGGTCCCTTCCCGGATGACCTTGTGGTAGGTGGGACTCTACATCGCGACGGCTCACGAAGACCCCTTGATAAAGTCCTGGCTCGCGGATGAATCCCCAGCCCTTGCGAAGCTGAAACTCCACTACGCACCCCTGACGCCGTGGTTCCCTCCGGTTCCTTTATCACGGCGAACGGTTTCCTTATCTGCGATGAGCTCTGCATGCTGTCGCTGCCGGTTCCGCTGCACCTCCCGCTCTTCCTCCTGCCGGCGTCGCTGCTCCTCTTTGCGACACGGCGTCTCTCTTTCCCACTGGACAGCGTACGTGACGTCATCAATCCGCTCCATTGCATCCCAGTCGATGTCTGGCAACGATGGGCAGGACCCCTCCGGTGTCCCTGCCGGGGAACGGTAATCCGCGGCGGCCCTCTGACCTGGCTGGCATTCAGGGACGGGCAGGACCTCCTCAGCCTCCTTCGCCTCCACCGCTCCATCGGTGGGATCAGGTACAGCATATCTGGTGTCCGCCTCCAGTCGCTCCGCAGCCTTTTTCATAATGGCCTTTGGATAATCCAGTGATAGAGGGGTATCAAGAGACGGTATTTCACTTGTGGGAGAGAACATGGCGTCCCACAGCAGCCGCTGTGTTTGGGTGCGCCAGCGTCTCTCCGTCTCTTGTCGAATTGCACGATTCTGCAGCTTCTTTTTCAGCTCTGCGTTCTCCTTCCGCAGCTCCATCATGGCGGGGTCGGTGTCCCGATCTGGGGACAGCTCCGGCACAGGCAGACAGTCCTCTGGTAATGGGCACTGATTCTCCTGTCCTTCCGCCATCTCGGTCCATGTATCTCTGTGGTATCCAACAGGAACATTCTGGTCCTTTCCGTGGAGGCGGGATTTGCGTCTCCTCCTCTTCGCATAGAGGATGAAGAGGAGGCGTATTTCTTTAGCAGTGGGGCTGGATCTCACATTGTAATAGGCCTTGGAGAGGGCGGCCATAACTTTTCGCGCTTCAGGGGGGTACACGCCCACGAAGGTACGCCCACCTTCTTCACCAGCGCCTCAGGGCGCAAATATGGCGGCAAAGATGGCGGTATTTGGCGCCAAAAGTGCAAACAGTCCTTTTTCACTGAAACATTTCACAGGCACACAGGGCTCGCAATTCTGCAAGTTTCGGATCCTGTTCGTGACGCCAAGTTTTGTCGTGACCCGCACCACAATTGTGGGTTACCAGGGCAATGGGGTACTCGGAGCCGAGCCTGTAGATTTCTATAGGGAATGTCACTGGTAGCGTGGCTCGTTCCGTGTCCCTGGCGGTCAGGCGTATGATGGGGGGGAATTATTTACAGGGGATTTAGTAGATAACAGTTTGTGACGCCACCTGTAGTTTTCTAGTCACTAAGACCAGCGCTGCTGTAGATCTCTGAGGGGATGTTATGGCAGCTAGATGACGGGTCCCCCACAGGTGGGACTGGTCCCTCAAAGTCTATGGTATTAATGATGTAGGGTGCAAATAAATGAATCAGTCTCACACCATCCAGCGTCTTTCCATACCTTTTACTTGTCAGATGTTTAGGCAGGTCCCAGAGAGCTGGTCGGGGTGGAGAATGTGCTTCGAGATAACAGCTGAACAGGTTAGAGGCCTCCTTTACTTCCAATATGATGAGTCCAACTAGCATAGAGCTAAGTTAACTCCGAATACTCCAGCTAACTCCATAGCTGTACTGCCCGGTCAGCATTGTGGTCGGAGCCTTCCAAGTGATGGAACTAGGTTCTTGCTTTTGTCGTGCACTGACTCAAAGTCCCTATTCCACCTGACTCC
This sequence comes from Oophaga sylvatica, assembly GCA_033576555.1. NCBI lineage: Eukaryota > Metazoa > Chordata > Amphibia > Anura > Dendrobatidae > Oophaga > Oophaga sylvatica. Next base: position 332,033,919 of record JARQOD010000003.1, read on the forward strand.
GGTTACGTACCGACACTCCAGGGGCTGCTTTCTGCGACCTAAGGTCCAGTAAGACTCTGGTTTTCCTGTCACTACGCCTGAAGCTGTAGCGACACCTCGGTCCCCAGTGACCGGGTAAATTGTGCAGGTAATCCTATACCTAAGGCACTGCTCCGATTCCTTCCACTGCGCCCTTCGCCCTGTTCGCGCTCTTAACATAAGCACTCCACACTTCCTAGGATAGTACAAGCCAATCCTTTCTTACTTCTTCCTTGGGGCTTGCTGACAGATTCTCAGTATTCTCCTAGTTCAGGAACTCATCAACTGAACTTCACTGTCCTTGGGACAGGCGACTGAAGTTTCTGCTGCAAACTTTCCTTTCTTCAAAGCTGTCTCCGTCTGTCTGACTTTAGCTCACCCAGAGCTCTGACAGGAAATGCAATCTGATCTCTTCTCCTCCTGCACAGACTGACTGGCCGACTCACTCACTGATCGACTCACTGAATCCACTGCCTGATGACTGACTGACTGACTGAGACTTATATACCCTATGGGTGTGTCCAAGTGTGTGATGGAGTGAATGGATATCAAGCATTAAACTGTTACCTCTCCGCACATCCTCCAGGGTACTGTGTGCCTTACACACCAGGGCTACACAGCGAGTCGAAGCCCGACTCCGACCTCTTGACCCAGAAGAGGAAGATGACCTATACCTGAATGACCGTGACGAACGACTCCGCCTGGACTCAGATCTCCTCCTATTGCTGTGTCTATGTCTCCCATGTCTACTATCTGAATCCTCAGAGGATGAAGAAGATTCTACCCTTCTCCTTCTTATACTTCTACGAGATTCCTCAACCCTGCCTAATGGGTTTGCACCTGATCTACTCCCACCTGCGGATGCGGACAATGCACCCTCCTGTTGAGATGTCCCAACATTTCCAACTCTGGCTGTAGTAACTGCCAGTTCATTTAATAAACCACTCATTTGTGACTGGTTTGAATTACTGGGCCCCCCTCCCCCTCCGGCCTGTGAAGAAACGCCTGCTCCTCCTTCCACCACAGGTGCCACCATACCTGGCGGGAAAATGTTCGCCTGTGAGGCGAAGGGCAAATTCGGTAATACTTGTGGCTGCCCAAATACCGGCATTTGCCATGTGCCTTGTTGTGGTATCCCCCCTTGCCATACTGAATGCCTAACTCCAGTCAGCTGCTTATTTAATGCTTGATTCCCTTCGCCACCAGCATTCTCTGCTTCTTGCTCTCCCAACTTCTTTTGTCTCCCCTCTTGCTGCTCCCCTTTGTGCCTAGTGTCATCATTAGATGACCCAGATGCACTATTTGTACCCCCCATCACCACCACTTCACTAATAATCCTGCCTTCTGCTCCTGCCCCCGTTCCTTCCCTATCTGCCTTATTCACTATGGCCTTATTTCTGGCCCATGTCTTTCTTATAGGCCTCCGCCTCACTACCGACCTCCTTGATCTCGCTCTTTTCTTCACCTTCCTTTGTCTGCGGGACGTTCCCTCAGCTACTGCACCTTCACCCTCTTCCCCCTCCTGAATTAACTCCCCTCCTGCGGCTCCAACTTCCCGCCCATCACCTGACCTATCCGCAGCCAGACTCTGCTCCAGGGGCGTGTCCTCCTCTCTGACCGACGGCTTCGCGAAGCTGCAACAACCTTCGGGAAATCCATTCCCTGCCCCGGCAGCAGTGCTAACAACCACCCTTCCCCTTCTTTCCCTAGCCTCTCCCTCTAATTCAGCCATTACCGCCGACGCCGACCACGGGGGGTACCTTCGCTCCTGACGCTCTCTGCTCTGCTGACAGCGTTCAAAGAGACCGGAAATCCTCCTACGCTCCCTTTTATACTCATAGGGAGGGACTAAACACCCGGAAACCATCACCATCTCCAATAGCCGAACCAGCTATGTACACAAAACTTAACCCTTTCCTTTTGTGCCACAGGAAGCAAAAAATTGCAAATTATCCTTAATCCAACCAAGCTGGCCAGTCAGGGGCCCCCACCTGATAAAGCCGGGCTCCCACATTAAAGCTAGAGGTTATGCTACAAAATACTATGTTATGGCATTATAAATGATTAATTACACTCTATGTTGTTATCAATAAATCGTTTATGGACAACTTTTGGCAGTCAGTTTTCAATAATTAGGCCGGGATCCCACATGCGAGAAACACGACCGAGTCTCACATGTGAAATCCCAGCTCTGGCGCCGGCACTTGGGATTGGAGCGAGCGGCTGCATAGAAATACATGCAGCTGCACACTCCACTCCCGAGTGCCGGCGCCAGAGCTGGGATTTCACATGCGAGACTCGGCCGTGTTTCTCGCATGTGGGATCCCGGCCTTAAGTGACCATACCAATATTCTAAAGCATTTTGCTTAAAATTAAGGTCTTACATGATGACAACTTCATGCACTTAAAATTTAATCACCAGGAAAATGGCATCACAACAACCAGACAGAAGTAATCACACTTTAAAAAAAAATGCAAAACCTTTGGTCGTCACTGTAGGTCATGAGGCTTTAACACGTGAATTTTGCTAAGAAGCAAAGCAGCGAAAAATGTAACGCTTCATTTAGTTTCTTGTTGTGCAATTCAGTATTTTAGCAACTTCCAAATGGCTTGAAATCTGATCTAAAATACATGAATCCTCAGTGTCAGTCAGTTTATGCTGAATATTTTCTATATATCGTGTGAATGAAGGAAATTTGTTAAGTCTATAACCTTTCTTACCATATCCCTACACTGTCAGGAGTGTCTGAGTCTGTAGGAACATTCCCTTTGAACAAGAAGAATGTTGATTCCCAGTTTTTGATTTACTTGTGCATTTCCAGGAGGAATAACAGAGGTACTTCTTTGAATAGAGGACACTATAGGTAAAAAAAAAGCACAAAGGTAAAAAAAATTGTTTAAGAGACAGGAAACAAAGAGAAGTAAATGATACATTCTATAAGTGGGCTAAAGTAAGCAGTGGGGACCACAAGGATCAGTACTGAGAGCGGAGGAGACCACAAGGATCAGTACTGGGAGTAGAGGGAAACACAGGGATCAGTACTGGGAGTGGAGGAGACCACAAGGATCAGTACTGGGAGTAGAGAGGAACACAAGGATCAGTACTGGGAGGAGAGGGGAACACAGGGATCAGTACTGGGAGCAGAAGAGTCCACAAGGATCAGTACTGGAAGCAGTGAGGAACACAGGGATCAGTACTGGGAGCGGAGGAGACCACAAGGATCAGTACTGGGAGGAGAGGGGAACACAAGGATCAGTACTGGGAGGAGAGGGAACACAGGGATCAGTACTGGGAGCAGAGGAGTCCACAAGGATCAGTACTGGGAGCAGTGAGGAACACAAGGGTAAGTACTGGGAGCGGAGGAGACCACAAGGATCAGTACTGGGGGAGAGGGGAACACAAGGATCAGTACTGGGAGGAGAGTGGAACACAGGGATCTGTACTGGGAGCAGAGGAGTCCATAAGGATCAGTACTGGGAACAGTGAAGAACACTAGGATCAGTACTGGGAGCGGAGGAGACCACAAGGATCAGTACTGGGAGTAGAGGGGAACACAAGGATCAGTACTGGGAGTAGAGGGGAACACAAGGATCAGTACTGGGAGTAGAGGGGACCATATGGATCAATAGTGGGAGCAGATGGGAACACAGGGATCTATACTGGGAGTAATGGAAACCACATGGATCAGTACTGGGAGTAGTGGGGACCACATGGATCAGTACTGGGAGTAGAAGGAACCACAGGGATCAGTACTGGGAGCAGAAGGGACCACAAGGATTAGTACTGGGAGCAGTGAGGAACACAAGGATCAGTACTGGGAGTAGAGGGGGCCAGGAGGATCAGTACTGGGAGTAGAGGGGACCACAAGGATCAGTACTGTGAGCAGAGGGGGCCACAAGGATCAGTACTGGGAGCAGTGAGGAACACAAGGATCAGTACTGGGAGTGGAGGGGAACAAAAGGATCAGTACTGGGAGTAGAGAGGACCACAAGGATCAGTACTGGGAGCAGATGGGAACACAGGGATCTATACTGGGAGTAGTGGGAACACATGGATCAGTACTGAGCATAGTGGGGACCACAAGGATCAGTACTGTGAGCAGAGGGGAGCACAAGGATCTGTCCTCGGAGCAGTGAACAGTACAAGGACCTGTCCTGTTAGCAGAGGGGAACACAATGATCAGTACTGAGAGCGGAAGAGACCACAAGGATCAGTACTGGGAGCAGTGAGGACCACAAGGATCAGTACTGGGAGCAGTGAGGAACACAAAGATCAGTACTGGGAGCAGAGGGGAACCCAGGGATCAGTACTGGGCGTAGAGGGGAACACAAGGATCAATCCTTTACTGGGAGTAGAGGAGACCACAAGGATCAGTACTGGGGGCAGAGGTAACTCAAGGATCAGTACTGGGAGCAGAGGGGAACCCAGGGATCTGTACTGGCAGCAGAGGGGACCACAAGGATCAGTACTGGGAGCAGAAGGGAACACAAGGATCAGTACTAAGAGCAGTGGGGACTGCAAGGATCAGTACTGAGAGCAGCGGGGAACCCAAGGATCAGTACTGGAAGCAGAGGGGACCACAAGGATCAGTACTGGGAGCAGTGAGGAACACAAGGATCAGTACTGGGAGCAGAGGGGAACACAGGGATCTGTACTGGGAGTAGTGGGGTGCCGCAGGGATCTGTGCTAGGACCGATTTATGTTTAAATCTCTATTACTGACCTTGTGGATGGGATTAAAGGGAATCTGTCACCCTAAATTGGCGGGATATTTAAATGATGGCAGTCAGGTCAGATGGGCGGTGTTTTGGGTACTTGCCTTAACATGTTGTTTGCCGCTGTCTCCATTATTTCTGGGAATTGTAGTCGTTGCCCTCCATATAACACACCTGCACATTGCAATCTTGAATTGCGCACGCGCAGTATGCTTTGCCCGCAGATTGCAATGCGCAGGGGCGTTATATGGAGGGCAACGACTACAATTCCCAGAAATAATGGAGACAGCGGCGAACAACATGTTAAGGCAAGTACCCAAAACACCGCCCATCTGACCTGACTGCCATCATTTAAATATCCCGCCAATTTAGGGTGACAGATTCCCTTTAAGAGTAAAGTATCAGTCTTCACTGATGATACAAAACTTTGTCTAATAATAATAAAAACTGAGAGTGACAGTATAATTCTATTACAAGATGATCTGGATAAGCTGACCGAATGAGCAAACACATGGCAGATGAGGTTTAATGTAGATAAATGTAGAGTAATGCACCTAGGACGGAGTAATCCTAATGCTGCATATATATTACATAAAAATATACTCGGGACTATAAAACAGGAGGACTTGGGTATTCGGGTTACAAGTAAGGCCTCTTTCACACTTCAGTTGTTTGGCGTCAGTAAAAATCAGTCTTTTTGAGGAAAAAACGGATCCACCTTTTTTTTTTGGCGGAATCCGTTTTTTTCCCATAGAGTTGCTTAGTGACGGATTGCGACGGATGGTCGTCCGTTCCATCCGTCTTTCAACGGATCCGTCAGAAAATTGGCATCCGCTGTCTGGAGTAGACGGACACTGTAACGTTTTTTGTCTGCGTTGAAATGGCGGATCATGATGGATCTGTCGCATCCGCCTTTTTCTACAATGGACGCCTATGGGCGGCGGATCCGTCCCCTTCCGTTATATGGTGGAATCCGACGACGGAATCCGTTATTGTATGCTGAGCATGCCCACAAGCCCTTCTCTCTCTCTCTCTCTCTCTCTCTCTCTCTCGATAATATATAACTGGTTTTTCAACCTATGTAACTAGCTGTAGTAACAACAGGATGCGCAGTGCAGATGTGGCAGTGGCACCGTGCAGCTGCAAACATCTGCGGTTCAGATTCTTCTATCTGACATCTTTTGTCTTCAAAGATGTAACGACAGATAGTAAAAATGAAAGTCTTACTGTATTTTCCACTGTATCGCTCGCAATATTGTTTTGCACGCTTTCTTACTTTAACCATTTAAGAGCACAGCTCATTCTGGCCTTGATTTTTATTTATGCTGATTGGATTGGATCATTGTTGAATACTTTCAAATTTTGTTTTTCATTTATAGGTTTGTTTTTTGTTTTTTTTAAAGGAAAATGTATCAAAAATTCAGTTCTGCGTATGTTTTTTTTTTTTAGTTTCTGAGCATTTTCTGTTAAGTTTTAATGCATTGTACGGGAAGTAATGATTAAAGGACAAGCAACTGAGTATTCTTTTATCATTTCTAACCGTTGGCAGATGTTGTGGGTGGAAAGAAAAAGGACAACAGGGGGCGCTAAAGCAAGTATGTAACCGCAATATCTAGGGGAGCATTTTTTTTTTAATGATTGGAAATGAAAACTTGTTCCGTTTATGATCTTTACTGTAATAGATATGCATGGCAGCTTTCTTACGCCCGTCATTAGGTTCTGAATGATATTTAATATCGTTCAAAAAGACTCGCTCGGGTCGGTAACATACTGTTTGCTTTCTCTATATGGTTTCACCTAATTTCCGGCCGTATTTCTTCAGATTATGCACTTTTTGCACAGTGCTTTCTTTTTGGACTAGTTTTGCACATGGCGACATCTGGTAATTTTATGCTGTCTGAATTCTTGTCCTCTTCGGTGGTTGCAGCTTGTATATAGTGCACATTGTTAAGGTATATAACTGGCAGTTATCCTGTATTCTCACTTATGGTGTGATTGTTACATATACCTACCGATAGAGTCGCATCTTGGGGATTTACATTATCTTTATGCACACAGGTATCACCATCAAAGGAATTGTATCAACATCTTAAATGCTTAAAGAGGATGTCCGCCACTTTTTCGTGACTCAGGAGGGGTCATCAATGTCTGAGGTTAAGTGCACACGTTTGCAGAATGTTTGCAGAATATTCCTGAGCAAAACCGGACTTTTTTCGCGGCAAAAACGCGCGTTTTTTTGCGCGGATTTTGCTCGTTTTTGGTGCGTTTTTTGCGCGGTTTTGATGCGTTTTTACCGCGATTTTTTCCTGAACTTTCTAGGTCAATAATAAAGCGGGAAAAACGCTAGAAATCCGCAAAATTAATGGACATGCTGCTAGATTTTCCGCGATGCGTTTTTTTTGCGGAAAAAAACGCACCATGTGCACAAAAATTGCGGAATTCATTCTAAATGATAGGATGCTTAATACATGCGTTTTTGACGCGTTTTTTCCCGCGAAAAAACGCGAAAAAAACGCAAATAATCCTGAACGTGTGCACTTAGCCTGACTGGCCAGGGTCCGACACCAGGCACCCCCACCGATCAACTGTTATCCGCTGATAATACTTTTTATGGACACATTGGAAAATCATATTAAATCATTATGATTATGTGATCCAGGTCTGCTGCCCGTATGTCTGATATGAAGACATCAGCTGAATTAACTGGAAACTGTAAAATGATGATAATTACTGTCAAAATAATCTCTATAAATTTCTTCAGCTAAAAAAAAAATCATGGATGCCTCATTTTTTTTTTATATAGACAGGGCAAAAAAAATTAAAAGTGCCCTATTTTTACTGACAGTCCTGTAATTTTTGGACTGTTGGCAACCCTGATGTAAGCGCAGCTCTGCAGGCGGTCATGTCACTCATGCTCATCAGAGGTTGCAGACGCCGAAACTGCTCCTGCGTGCAGAATCGGAAAGAGCATAGTTTAAATTGGTGGCTGGTCTGAACTATTAATTTTCAGGAGCAAGCAACAAGCAGGGAGGCGACAAGGCAGAGTAGCAGTGCACTCCTGAAGAAAGAAGGTAAGACAACCCCTTTAAACTAACAAGTAAAAAGTTTCTCTGGGTGGATCTGTGACACTGTATAGACTGTATGAGACCACTGCAATGCTGCCCTCTGGTGGCTTTGGTGAGTTTTTCTCCTTCTTTATAGTCTGATTTTATTGTTATTTTTACTCCAGCAGTCTCTGCAACAACCCGGCATACAAAACGCCACTTTTGATGAATCGTTCCCTTATCTTTTTAGAACCGTCCTATTGATCTAAAGCAGGAGTCTCAAACTCGCGGCCCGCGGGCCAACTGCGGCCCTCGGGACACTAGTTTGCGGCCCTCACCTCATAGGCCCTCGGTACAGTACTTTGCGGCCCTCGGCTGGGATCACACATGCGAGAAACATGTGAAATCCCAGTCACTCGTAGTACCGCTCATTAAGGTCATGAATATGGACGCCACTCCACTCTCATAGGCGTGGCGCCCATATTCATGAGCTTAATGAGCGGTACCACAAAAAGATGTCAGCGCTCCGGACGGCAGCAGCAGGAGATGAGGTGAGTATGAGAATCCTTCCTGCCCGGCGCCCGCACTTCCTGTCTCTGACACAGAGAGCAGCTCCGCTGGATGACGTCATCATTCAGCGGCCTGCTTTGTCAGAGCGAGGAAGTGCGGGCACCGGTAATGCTGCGGACAGGTGAGAGGTGGTGTGTGTGTGTGTGTGTGTACAGGTGAGAGGTGGTGTGTGTGTGTGGTGTACAGGTGAGAGGTGGTGTGTGTGTGTGGGTGGAGGAGAGTGATGGGGAAAAAGCAATGGGGAAAAACAGTGATGGGGAAAAGCAATGATGGGAGTGATGGGGAAAAGCAGTGATGGGGAAAAGCAATGATGGGAGTGATGGGGAAAAGCAATGGGGAAAAACAGTGATGGCGGAAAAGCAATGATTAGAGTGATGGGGAAAAGCAATGGGGAAAAACAATGATGGGAGTGATGGGCAAATGCAATGATGGGAGTGATGGGGAAAAGCAGTGATGGGGAAAAGCAATGGGGAAAAACAATGATGGGAGTGATGGGCAAAAGCAATGATGGGAGTGATGGGGAAAAGCAATGATGGGAGTGATGGGGAAAAGCAGTGATAGGGAAAAGCAATGGGGAAAAACAATGATGGGAGTGATGGGCAAAAGCAATGATGGGAGTGATGGGGGAATAGCAATGATGGGTGTGATGGGGGAAAAGCAATGATGGGAGTGATGAGGGAAAAGCAATGATGGGGAAAAAGCAATGATGGGAGTGATGGGGAAAGCAATGATGGGAGTGATGGGGAAAAGCAGTGATGGGGAAAAGCAATGGGGAAAAACAATGATGGGAATGATGGGCAAAAGCAATGATGGGAGTGATGGGGGAATAGCAATGATGGGAGTGATGGGGGAAAAGCAATGATGGGAGTGATGGGGAGAATGAGCGCTGGGGGAATGACTTCTTGCTGTTAACCAGTTAATGTTTACTTGTCCACCACACTGCAGTGTCAAAAGAGAAAGACAGCGAGACAGGCAGCAACATTGTATCAGAGAGCTCTTGACCTCGAAACAGAAATTCCTCAGATCCTGGTATTGTAACATAATATTAAGAATAATATTTATTCATTGATATTGTGCTATTAACTCCACAGCACTATACATACATCATCAACACTGTCCCCATTGGGACATTTGATAACATTGGAATGTTTTTGTAAGAGCTTTTCTTGTGGAAAACCTGATGCGGCCCAGCCTGACCCAGATTCTACCTCCAGCGGCCCCGAGTAAATTGAGTTTGAGACCCCTGATCTAAAGTCTCTTGCCTCTTAATACATTTGGCACATCTTGGGCCACCCTGAAAAGAGAAAATATCGGGCAGACGTAAATTTGCACTGAAATGTGAACTTTTCGTAGTGAGAGGATATTTCTGTTGAAAATATGCGAATCGTGCCCCCTCCGGAATAATTCTGCCCAATTTTTCTTTTCGCCTGGAAACAAGTGAGCAAAGACAAAAAGTGATTGCACAGATAGGAGGTTTTGCCAAAATGTATGACTTTTTTTTAAAGCCTAATTGTCATGTCTGGTGCAAGATAATTAGTAATATTGACCGCAAGGGGGCAGAATGCCCACTAATAATAAGATGGGTGAGACTTAAGACAGGACAATGTGAACAAGCCCTATGTACACGATACATGGATGGACCCTAGAAATGTTGGCAGCTATTTAATTATTCATCAAGGATTTTATTTCCCTTCCAATCATAGAAGAAAGTCACTTCTGCATCCAGCAGGGGGCAGCATCGGTTAGTGTAATTTCCACCTGCTCCTTGAGTTGTACAGGTTGAGCTAATACAGCTGTGACTGCACCTCCCCCTGTGCACTGGACCTTTGGAAGTCACTGTCTCCTTGTGCACAGTACTGAATATGGAGGCACTGTGGATATTTTATGGGCACAATACATGTCAGGCACGATACATGTAGAATTTTAGTGCAAACTCTTTGTTATTCTTCACTTTTGATCCTCTTAGCCATCCGTGTGATATGTATGGAGCAGACCAACATTCCCCTGGCATCTGTTACTGAGGGAAAGAAGGATGAGATATGTTGAATTTTAACATGCCCCATCCTTTGTCCCCTAGAGGTGATGACAGCAGTTGACATATTTTTCTATTAACATTTTTGTAGAGAAAAAAAAATGAACTAAAAATGTGCATTTAGATAATAATTTGTTTTTATTTATTGCATTTTTATGGTTGGATTGTTGCAGTTCATGGTTGATTCTCTGCTATTTAGTAACTATATTTACTAATTATACCTGGCTGCATTGTGCAATTGTGCAGCCAGGCTATAATTTCTGCTACCCACAGTTTGGGCATCATGAATCAGATGACAGATTCCTCTTAAAGCGAATGTGTCAGCAGGATTTCCCTTCCCAAACTATTTTTATGTGCATGTAGTTCTGTCATTGCCAAGTCCAGCAATACCTTTACATGGCCAGGAATTTCCTCCATTACTGAAAATTAGCGTTTTAATTTATATGTAAAAGGCTCAAAAGGTATGGTAGATCTGAAGCCTCTGTCACTCCAGCTCTATTCTAGTCGCCTCGTGCTTGATTGACATCTCCTTTGCCTGGAGTCACTCAGCACAGAGGCTGTCAGTCTAGAAGGGGTAGGCGATGCTGGGTGGGGAGTAGAGCTGGAGTGACAGAGGCTTCCCATCTACCATAGATCTTCAGCCACATTTGCATATAAATTAAAACGCTGATTTCTCAGTAATGGAGGAATGGACTGGCCATGTAAAGGTATTGTTGAACTTGTCTTTGAAAGAGCTATATGAGCATATGAATAGTTTGGGGAGTGAAAAACTGCTTACCGATTCCCTTTAAAGAATAATGAGATATGGTAAGACCCATAGACTTATATGGACAGTGTAATATGGCGTATTATGTGGGTTGCAAGGAGCTGTAGTACAGACTAGTGCATGATTTATAAGTTCAGAACTAAAAGAGATAAACCCTTGTGTTATACATTGTCCCATCAGACCCTGCACTAGGCATAAATGGACACAATATATTCTATTTTTTCTAATTGTTATACAGCACTTATTACTAAATACTTTACATAAATACGGAACTTGCAATATAATTAAAAAAAGGAAAGAAAACGACATTTCCTATATAAAAATATATTTAATTCTCACTTAATAAAGACACATAAAGCACATATATAATATGCAGACAAGAACATAATTCCAAAGTCCACTTTAGAAGCAAAACACTTTGCAATTACACAAGACAATCATAACTTTCAAAATGAAATACATTGTCCTCACTTCGCCTTTATCATAAAGCATAAACTATTTTATCAAAATTAACAAGTAGTAGAAATATTCTACATACATAATACATAACCCAGATCAGGACTCGGCCCGGGATCGGACTGTAGGGCTCAGGAGCACATAGGGCTCGGGGTCCTAGTGTTAGGTTATGTGACTCACGTTTAAAGCTACAAGCTTTTACATTGAATCTTGAGAATTTTCTCATACATAAGCAATCTAGAAATAGATATCACAATAATATTTGTATGTGCAGTCAGAAAACTGCAGGTACCATGATGGGGCGTGTAGGGAGGCCACTCGTCATGATACTAGAAATTGTAAGAATCAATCAATACAGCGTTGATGAGGTTGTACCCCTCCACCGCTCTGTGGATGAGATCTTGATAGAGATCTACAAAAGTTGCAGTATGCAATACAGGTGAACAGAGGTCAGACTCTAACTTTGAGTCATCATCAGTCACACTCTATTCTTTCAGAGAAGAATCTATCAACCTCCTAGCATTTGAGGTCGAGGAAAATGTTTCCTACAGAGCAAGAGGACAATGACTGAATATACTTCTAAGTCCTCTGGGTTCGTGAGTGAACAGTCCATCTACCAAGGTCTCCAGAGTGCGCTGCTGCTGCTCAGATCTGAGGGCTTGACGTGACAGTATCTGGCAGAAGTAGATGATGATGATGAAGAAGAAGAAGGAGGAGAAGACATGGTGGCCTCATCATTCAGCTTGAAATGGTTCAAAAGCCTAAGTTCTGTTGTCCTTTGATTTTGGTGGAGTGAGAGGAAGCTGAGGACTTCATTGAAGCATCTGTTGTAGCCATCGCTGAACTCAATGTGTAGACTGTTATTTTGATGGACTATGTCTGAGAAAGAAGAAGAAGAACGTTAGATACTTGGCTACAATGCAAACAGTCCATGATTCATTCTCCTTTTGTATTTAAAGACTACACTATATATATATATATATATATATATAAATAGATATATATAGATATATACAGTAGTTTAGTCTTTATATATATATATATATTATATATATATATATGGTTTAGTCTTGAAATGCAAAAATAAAGGAGATTTAAAAAATATAAAAATATATATATAATTCTTAATTGTTTGAAGCATGGAAAGTTCTGAAACTTTACAAATCATTTTATTATTTTATTAGGGGATTTATTTTCATTTCTGAAAAAAAAATTACAAGTACGGTAACTAGGTTTCAAACCCTTGTTTTTCCCCAGTCTATGTGCCTGCTTGCCTTTAGCACACTGATAGCAGAACATACTCTTTTGGAGCACAGATGATGGGTCAGCCTCTATCTCCTCCTCTCAGTGTTCTGCTTATCAGCACTATCTCCTGCAGCAGATTATCCCCAGAGTTTGTAAGATAAAGGTGCTGCACTGACACTTTCACTGCCATCATCAGTACTCCAACTATGTTCTAATATCAATGTAGCTAAAGGCTTACAAATAGATTGGGAAAAAAACAGGGTTTGTAAGTTACCAGTACCTACATGCAATTTTTTTTTACAAATATGAAGACAGATCCCAATTACGTACAAAGTTTAAAATTTTTTATAGACAAAAATCTTAAACAAAAATGAAAGTTTAGTTACGTTTTATAAATGTTAAGTCTAATTACAATTTGAAAAGTTTTAATCTGCGGAGATTTGGGTGCTGAAACCTCACTGATTACTACAAAGAAGGGGCAAGTGCTGAAAATGGGCTCATAGAAAGTTTGTCTTCAATCTCGGAGCTGTTGTTGGACTTGTAGAAAGTTTATGGAGCCCATCTCCAGCCTTGGAGGAGAGCAGTGCTTGGATGAGCTCTTGTGCCCTTTCATTTTAGAGATTGTTGATGGTCTCAGCACTTGGACCAACACTGATTTCATTTCTAGGATGCTTTTATGACATTTGAAAAGTTTTCTAAAAGTTCAGCTACACTTTTAACAACCAACTTTTTACCACCATTGCAAATTATAGAAGGATAGGCTAAATGCAAAAAGAGATACTCACTGTTGGTTGTGGGCAGAGTCTGCTGCTTGAGGTAGGTGACGGCCATCTCCAGTATGTCGGCCTTCTCCAGCTTGACATTGGGCTGTTGCTTGTGGAACTCCTTTTCCAGGAGAAGCTTGAGTTGCTCGATGCTGCTATTAATCCGATCTCTGCGCATCTTCTCCACAATGGGTTTCCTCATCTGTAGACAGAGGATACATCGCATTACTACATTTGTCACCTTGAGTCGTCTACATGTATAGTTGTGCAATATTTTTCAATTGTTGCACTACACGTTGCATCATGGCTCTTACCTTATTTTTTTCCTTTGGGGAGACCTTGTGCTGCTCCAGGTACACCGTGCCGGGCGCCATGGGTAGAGATGATCAGATCCTTGGATGCAGTGTTGTGGTGGAGCGTGGCGTCACCTCCTATTTATACTGTTCGGACTGGCTAACGATATGTGGGTCTGAGGTCTGTTCTAGTTTCCCACACTCTGCAGCCAATGGTAGGACGTGGACGGACAATAGAGCAGGCATCCATTATGTCATGCTGCATTGACAGTGAATGGCTTGGGCATAATAAGCTCGTCTCAGAGGAGCAGGTGGGGAGTGTGTGAGCGGGATATAGTGTGCTGGGAATGACGTGACCTGTGCTGGGAAAAAAGCTTCCTTTACCAGTGCCGGACCACTGTCTAATGCCCCCGATCAATAGCATTCTGCCAACACACACTTAGCAATTTGCAGCAATTCATAAATTTCTCAGCGATTTGCTTTTGGCGGGAAGATGCTAATCACAAGAGACAGAAATGAGTGGGATAACGCTCTAATCTCTGGTGGTACACGTGCTGACACTCAGAGACCCACCATGTAAGCTGGATGGACAGACAGAGAAATAGATTAGAAAGATAGATAGATAACAGATAGATGATATATAATCGATAGATAATAGATAGATATGAGAGATAGATAATAGATAGATATTAGATAGATGATAATGATACACAGATAACAGATAGATAATAGATAGATGATAGATAGATAATAGATAAATAACAGATATATAGATGTTAGGTAGATAATAGATAGATGATAGATAATAGAGAGATAATAGATAATAGATATGAGAGATAGATAATAGATAGATAATGGATAGCTAGATAACAGATAGATGGATGATAGATAGATAATAGATAGATAATAGATAGATAATAAATAGATATGAGATAGATAGATAATTACATATGGATAATAGATAGATAATATATATGATAGATAAATAGATGATAGACAGATAATAGATAGATGATAGATAAATAGATATGAAAGCTAATAGATGATAGATAGATATAGATAGATAATAGATAATAAATAAATACGATAGATAGATAGATGATAGATAAATATATAGATAATAGATAGATGATATATAGATGATAGATAGATATGATAGATAATGGATAGATATATATGATAGATGATAGATAGATAATAGATAGATATGAGAGATAGATAGATACATATGGATAATAGATAGATAATAGATATGATAGATAAATAGATGATAGACAGATAATAGATAGATGATAGATAAATAGATATGAAAGCTAATAGATGATAGATAGATAGATAGATATAGATAGATAATAGATAATAAATAGATAGGATAGATAGATGATAGATAAATATATAGATAATAGATAGATGATATATAGATGATAGATAGATAGGAGAGATAGATAATAGATAATAGATAGATAACAGATAGATGATAGATAATAGATAACAGATAGATGATATATATTATAGATAGATATAATCAATAGATAGATGTTATAGATAATAGATATATATGATAGATAATAGATAGATAGTAGATAAAGTAACAGAAACATAGCATAAGGGAATGAATTAGATGGAAACAATTACAGAAGATAGATAGATATGTTAATAGATATAGATACAGTGGCATGCAGAAGTTTGTGCACCCCTGGTCAAGCTTACTGTTATTGTGAACAGTTAAGCAAGCTGAAGATGAAACAATCTCTAAAAGGGCTAAAGTTAAAGATGACACATTTCCTTTGCATTTTAGGGAAAAAAATATATATTTATTATCGTCTTTTACAGTTTGAAAAATTACAAAAAGGAAAATTCGGACATTTCTGTTGATATCTGATACAACCTAGATAAATATCACATAATCCTGGAAGTCAGCGCCAAAGTTCACTTTATCTGTACATAGCAGTACACCCCTCTCGTGGGTGACATACCACCCAGTAAGCCCCCCGAGTTCTCCCTTGTGGAACTATATAGAAGTGCCTGGTACACCATGGATCTTGCGGTCGAGCTGGGCCGGATTTCAGGCTATGTCTTGGCTATGCAGCGAGCAATGACCCGGCAGGCTAACATATTGCGTTACATATGTGATGTGTTTCCGGTCTGTGCCACATTTGGATATTTGAAGGACAATTGATTAGGTGCGATTGCATCCACGAGCTATTACTGATCTGAGTGAATGGCCTGATGACAGATCCTCTGTAAATCCTAGGTTACAGGTTTTGGGATACTGTATAAAATGCCCTATGAACATAAGCCCTTTGTCTGGCCGGGCCGCACACTAAACACACGTATTGTCTTTTACCTACATGTAACTAAACCCAGGTAGGACTTAAGCTCACAAGTCTATTGCCCTCTCCACACTTTTGTTATAAGATTGAGCCCTTTGTGTGGTGGAGCAGCTGTGGGGCTTTCAGGCCCCTTTGTAAACTTGTGGGAAAGTGTCTGTCACTACTTCTCAGACGGCCTCATAGAAACCGAAGATTAGCTCATTCTGTAAGGGCAATATGCTCCTCAGAACATCCATCCCTCTTTTTCTTCTGGTGCCCTTCAGATGGAGGTCATAGATTCTCCTAATGCCTGGAGGATGGAGATGGAGAACACACTCGTGCCAAATCAATATTGATAATCTCCATTCATGTTTATTTCTTAGTTTCACTCTAGTCACGTGGGTGTCATTATATGTGATGTCATTACATGTGATGTCATTACATGTAATGTCACGCACATCTCCGCAAGATAAATAGACATGCTGTGGTCTGGAGAGATGCGCCGCATGTCCATCTCCGCGGGTCTGTGGACATAGTGGGCATGGGATTTCTAGAAATCCCATCCCCTATTCTGTAATATCTGGACGCTCCGGGTTGGATGCTGCACAAGTATACAGCGTCCAATCTGCAGCATTTACTGATTGTGTGCACATACCCTTAATCGTCAAGCTTTGTCTCTTCCGTGGAAAATGTTGGAAATTAAAATTTATTTTTGATACATAGAATATTGAAAAAATCCTATGTGTTTTATGCCGTTTTATGGAAAAATGGATCTGGACGTGGGTCCATGTGCTCTGTCTGTTTGGTCCTTGCTGCTCGCGGGTAAGAAACAAGTTTGAAGTTAGTCACTTAAAATACGCTTATCAATTGTGTCAGTAGAATGGGGCATGGCTTTCCTTCCAGCAGAGCAAGATATGACAGATTTTTTTATTTAATTACTTGGCACTTCTCAGCCCAAAATGTATATTTTATCTAAAATGTTTGTTTTATCTTACTTTATGTCGCAATACGGGTGGGTCGCAGCTTACTAAGCCTACGCTCCCACGCTGCCAGGCCACGAACATGAGGGGTGTGCGTCTGTAAAGGGGAGAAGGAGTATCACTGCTTCGCCCTGCCCCTTAAGTGTTCCTAATGTAGATATTTGCTAATTGTCCTTGTAAATATTTTGGTGGTATTGCTACATGGGAACATGTATTACCACACATAGCAATGGTATTGCCACATCTCCTATTGTTTACCATTATGTGTATAATAATTGCTTATGACTTGTATTTCTCCTGTATAACATTGTATTATATAATGTGACTTATGTTCTTTGTCATGTACAGTTTAGGGAAAGTGAAGTGCATCCTTTTGGGACAATAGAGGAGGGCACTTTAGCATATAGTTCCTATATACTTGGGCTAAGTGTGGTTCTGTTGTGGGACACTAGGTAGCGGCATACTAGTGGACCTTGGTAGGTATAGCTGATAGGAAATTTACATAGGGTTAAGTGTAGGAGGGGCTGCTGGGTAGTAAAACAGGAGTTTGTAGGAAGTTAGCACAGATGGGGTCAGTGTGCCCAAGTGTCCACATGGGCTTAGGCCCGGACAATTGGCAGCCACGCAACGTTTAAGTGCTGCAGCCACATTACCCATGGCCACTGTATACCATATCAGTGGGGCCTGTACAGAGAAGAAAGATGTTGCATCTTACCACCTGGGCCAATGCTTTTAGGGCAGAAGTTGGCTGGACTAAGGAAATGAAGGGAGCTGGAGCTTCGACGAGTTTGGTACAGACGGGCCGGATGCGTCACCGGGGGCCACCAAATGTAGTGATTGATGAATTCAGTTCTGAGGTGAAGCAGGCTGAAGGAAATGTCATTATAGCGAAGACAGTCGTGGAAGGAACTGGGGAGCAGTCTAGTACGGTCCGGTCCGGGCGTGTACTGCACAGAAGTGACCGCAAAGCAGGGAAAGATAAGGAAACTAGTGAAACACCTGATGTGCCAACTGTGGATATAACGTATGAAGAGTTAAGTAAAGAGTATGTTCAAGTTATCCTGGACTGTGTCTCCATTACTGGGGGTTGCCTGGAAGAGGGACCGTCGTCACCTGGGAAATGCCCAGGAGAAGCTGTACTTGGAGATGCAGGTATGCTGAAGAGCAGAATACAGTTTCATGTACGGGAAGGACTGGACATAGATGTTGCATTAATTCTGATCACGACTACAGTTCAGTCCCTCACTTACACGTCCCAGATGGTAGAATAGAATGTGGACCCACTGGACCGCAGAGGGGGACCTGGGCCTACCTGGAATAGCGAAGGGGAGCGACCAGGGTCTGTGGCAGCTGAGCATGTGGGCGAGGTGGTGATATGCAGGACTAGAAGGCACGGCACAATTTCAGGTAAGAAACAAAGTTCACTACATAACGTCACATACGGAACACAAGGCATGACAATGCTACACTCCCGATTTCACACATCAAGCAGGGGTGAACATGACAGGCAAGCAGATGTCAGACGATGGCAGGAGGTCATCACGGGTTGATGCTGTCCAGAGTCATCTGGCACAGGCATATCAGGAGAACCTCTCTCTCAGGTCTCAGGCGTAGCGCAGGCACAGCTGGAGAACATTAGACATCGACCTCAGACAGACATCATCACAGGATGGACCCCAGGGAACCGGCAGGACATCGCGACACAGGCAAAACCCGGACAGTACGGATTCAGGAATGCCGACATAGCAGCTCAGGACATCGGCTGGTCAGATCCAGGACTCACAGGCAGAGCCGTCACCAGGAAACAAGACTGGACACTCCACAGGAACACGGAGGAGGAGCCCAACCAGGAACACGAGTGGGACTGACTCTAGAACACCGGCTGGACCACCAGGACCACGGAATAGATATCTGGACACAGGCTGGACATCTAGGACACAGGCAGGACATCAGAGACACCGGCAGGACTTCAGGAATACCGACAGGACATCGAGCAGCAGTCATCAGGCTCCAAGCACTAGACAGCGGTCGTCAGGCTCCAGGCATCAGGCAGTGGTCGCCAGGATCCGAACATCTGACATGATCTACAAAGGAACTCAAGCGGTATGGAGCAAGCACTGCAAGCTCGGACCGGAAAGTCACAGGGTACATAGTTCAAGACACAGAAGGACTTCGAGAATATCACACAGCAGGAATCCACATTCAAGGCAAGGACTTTGGTTCCAACACATAGACAGGATGGGTCCAGGGACAAAGACATCAGCTTTCCCAGAACTGATAGCAGCAGAACAGGAGCTGAAGACCAGACAGACCAGGAGAAACATGGAGGACCAAACACACATGGCTAGGTTCAGAAAACTAATGAGAAGCTCTGGCAACGCCTAGCCGGGAAGAGGAACTTTAAATAGGAGCTGCCTCTCAGCAATAGGCTAGGGACAGCAATTCAAGCGCACACTCTGCCCTTAATAAAAGCAGGGAAGGTGTGGCAGCATGCACCCTAAGCACAGACAGAAACCAGTACAGCATAGCCAGCACAGGAACTGAGGCCTAGGGCACCTGGCAGCGGCTGCAAACCTGGACACACGTGGAAAGTCATGCACCAGCTGCAGAGGACCTCACAATCCACGGATAGCTTCCATAGCGGCAGCCAGGGACCACACATGCGGAGGGTCATGCAGTGGAGCCAAGACCCTACAACACATGGCTATGCAGCAGAGCAGGGAACTGAGCAGCATCCATACAAGTAACAGTCAACAGTATCCCAGTTCATTAGGGGGGAAAGGAGCAAAGGGTAAGAGCACAGACATGCAGAGCAACGCCGGGGAAACAAGGCACAAACACACCGGCGTTACAGTATCCCCCTACTTAGGCCCCTTTTTCTGAAGACCCAAAAGTTCCCCAAAAAGTTCACGTGGGTTAGGCGGTAAGTCCCACAGTTCACAATATGGCAGCAGAGTCCATCGCTCGAGAAATCTGAACCGCTGACCAAGTGGGTGACCAAGCAATCTAGTCCACTTACCAGGTGGGGTCCAAGCAGTCTAATCCACTCACCAGGCGGGGCTCAGGGAAAGTCCTGCAGTCCACACATGCTCAGCGGAGTCCATGGCCAGAGCTTACTGTCGCGATACGGGTGGGACGCGGCGTGCATCCCAGATGGTAGAATAGAATGTGAACCCACTGGACCACAGAGGGGTACCCGAGCCTACCCGGACTAGGGAAGGGTAGCGACCGGGGTCTGTGGCAGCTGAGCATGTGGGCGAGGTGGTGATATGCAGGACTAGATGACAATGTACAACTTTAGGTAAGAAGAAACATAAAGTTTTACTACATAACATCACATACAGAACACAAGGCATGACAATGCTAGATTCTTGATTCCGCACATGAAGCAGGGGTGAACATCACAGGCAAGCAGACGTCAGACGATGGGAGGAGGCCATCACGGGTTGATGCAGTCCAAGGTCATCTGGCACAGGCATATAAGTATCAGGAGAAACTCTCTCTCAGGCCTCAGGCATAGAGCAGGCACAGCAGGAGAACATCAGACACTGACCTCTGACAGACATCATCACAGGATGGACCAGCGTTACACTTTATAGCTGATTCCTGTTGGGCTGTGCCATCTAATAGAATCATAGAATGCTAGAGATGGAAGGGTCCTCCAGAGTCATTGTGTCCAACCCCATGCTCAATGAAGGATTCACTAAACCATCTCAGACAGATGTCTGTCCAGCCTCTGATTGAAGACTTCCATTGAAGGAGAACTCACCACCTCTTGTATCTGCCTGTTCCACTCATTGACTCATTGATTAAATCTAGGAAAATGCTGAGGGGACTTTGCATGGATATAAATATATGTCAGTGTAGAGCATCTTTTGTGCACTAATCCAAAAAAACAAACCGTTCGAATGACTGGGTGACCAGAAAAGCAAGCTAAGCAACTCCAAAATGGCTGATTACAGTTGCAGCATCTTGATCACACTTCCCGTTTGCCCATTCAACTTCAGCAGCTGATGGCAGAACACTTGCTTGCCAACAGCTATTGCTACCAAACCCCTATATTTGTGCATGCTCTGTTTGGGCAAGTGTCCATGTGCTACCTAACATATTAAAGTTTCAGCTGTAGGCTGAAATTACGGTTTTTATTCTGCCGCTCCACCCTTCACACTTACCACTTAATATATCTTCCCGCACCGTCTTCCCATAGTGCTGCAGCCAATCTGCCCTCCTCCAAACTCTTATTTTAGGAACTGTGTTTGTGTTAATAATCTTGAAATTTGTTGGATGCAGTCCTTATTTCAGAGCATTTCGAGTACTTGCAGTATTCGCAGTGAATAGATTTGCTACAATGTGAAAAATGTCAACTTTGATTTTCAAAGATTCACTTTTCTCTAATGCTCACTTATTCTTAGCAAATATAAGAGGATTTCATAAAAAAAAAACACCTGGAGCTCGTCCTCTTTCATACTTAATATTTTTGGGCTTTCTCGTAATATAGTAGGCAAAAAATCTAAGGGTTAATACTATAAGTTTTATGCCTCCAATCTAAAATTTCACAATGTGTCCTATTGGATGCTACATTAAAAAGGTATTCCTCTTTAAAACTACAATAATACCTCCATAATAAAGTTTCTTTTAAGAAGAAGATACAATAGTGGTGCACACAACTGACAATTGCCTAAGGCTAGTTTCACACTAGTGTTTGGCAGGGCAGCGTACTTCCTCCTTTAAGCGCCGCCCACTGCCGCCCCTCTTCTGCTCAGCTCCGCCTATGTCTGCATGCATCCTGCATACCCTATCTTTAACATTGGGTACGCAGGCCATGCCATTTTTCAAGCTGGTGTTATAAAGCATTCTAATTTACTGAGATAATGACTTTTGGGGTTTCATTGGCTGTAAGCCATAATCAACAAGATTAACAGAAATAAACACTTGAAATAGATCACTGTGTTTGCAATGACTCTATATAATATATGAGTTTCACTTTTTGTATTGAAGAACTGAAATAAATAACATTTTTGATGATATTCTAATTTTGTGAGAAGCAGCTGTATCTATA
Source organism: Oophaga sylvatica (assembly GCA_033576555.1). Lineage (NCBI taxonomy): Eukaryota > Metazoa > Chordata > Amphibia > Anura > Dendrobatidae > Oophaga > Oophaga sylvatica. Next base: position 332,056,173 of record JARQOD010000003.1, read on the forward strand.
ATATAACGGTGGGAGCGTCACTCTGTCTGAAGCCTTTACAGACTGCGCAAGCGCGACACGCCTGCGCAGTCTGGCTCCAGACAGAGTGAGGCATCCAGAGCGGTGAGTACTCTGTATGGCGCCAGAGATCGCGGTATGCGTACTGGATGCATACCGCGATCTCCGGCGCCATACTCACATACTTACCTGACCGGGAGTAGCGTTGCCACGGCGCTTCTCTTCTCCCGGGGCAGGAGACCAGGAGTGCGCATCGGATCGCGCATGCGCAACAGCGCTATCCGGCGCCATTTTGCTGAAGACACATTTACAGTGTGTCTTCAGCAATATGGCGCCGGACCGCGCGGTATGGGCATGCGCGTACTCCGGCACCTCTCTCCTCCCCCGGCGTCCAGCTGAACGCAACAGCGCTGGAGCACAGGGATGAAAGGTGAGTATAAATGTTTGTTTTTTTTGGGGTATCTGTGCAGTTTAATAGCGGTGAGGGGGCCATGCACATCAGGATAGGGGGGCGTGAGGGGACCATGCACATCAGGATTGGGGGGTGAGGGGACCATGCACATCAGGATTGGGGGGGTGAGGGGACCATGCACATCAGGATAGGGGGGTGAGGGGACCATGCACATCAGGATTGGGGGTGAGCGGACCATGCACATCAGGGTTTGGGGGGTGAGGGGACCATGCACATCAGGATTGGGGGGGGTGAGGGGACCATGCACATCAGTATTGGGGGGTGAGGGGACCATGCACATCAGGATTGGGGGGTGAGGGGACCATGCACATCAGGATTTGGGGGGTGGGGGGACCATGCACATCAGGATTGGGGGGGTGAGGGGACCATGCACATCAGGATTGGGGGGTGAGGGGACCATGCACATCAGGGTTGGGGGTTGAGGGGACCATGCACATCAGGATTGGGGGTGAGGGGACCATGCACATCAGGATTGGGGGGTGAAGGGACCATGCACATCAGGATTGGGGTGAGGGGACCATGCACATCAGGATTGGGGGGTGAGGGGACCATGCACATCAGGATTGGGGGTGAGGGGACATGCACATCAGGATTGGGGGGTAAGGGGACCATGCACATCAGGGTTGGGGGGTGAGGGGACCATGCAAATCAGGATTGGGTGGTGAGGGACCATGCACATCAGGATTGGGGGGTGAGGGGACCATGCAATCAGGATTGGGGGGTGAGGGGACCATGCACATCAGGATTGTGGGGTGAAAGGACCATGCACATCAGGATTGGGGGGTGAGGGGACCATGCACATCAGGATTGGGGGGTGAGGGGACCATGCACATCAGGATTGGGGTGAGGGGACCATGCATATCAGGATTGGGGGTGAGGGGACCATGCACATCAGGATTGGGGGGTGAGGGGACCATGCACATCAGGATTGGGGGGTGAGGGGACCATGCACATCAGGATTGGGGGGTGACGGGACCATGCACATCAGGATTGGGGGTGAGGGACCATGCACATCAGGATTGGGGGGGTGAGGGGACCATGCACATCAGGGTTGGGGGGTGAGAGGACCATGCACATCAGGATTGGGGGTGAGGGGACCATGCACATCAGGATTGGGGGTGAGGGGACCATGCACATCAAGATTGGGGGGTGAGGGGACCATGCACATCAGGGTTGGGGGGTGAGGGGACCATGCACATCTGGATTGGGGGGTGAGCGGACCATGCACATCAGGGTTGGGGGGGTGAGGGGACCATGCATACCAGGGTTGGGGGGTGAGGGGGCCATGCACATCAGGATTGGGGATGAGGGGACCATGCACATCAGGATTGGGGGGTGAGGGGACCATGCATATCAGGATTGGGTGGGTAAGGGGGCCACGCACATCAGGATTGGGGATGAGGGGACCATGCACATCAGGATTGGGGGGTGAGGGGACCATGCATATCAGGATTGGGGGGTAAAGGGGCCACGCACATCAGGATTGGGGATGAGGGGACCATGCACATCAGGATTGGGGTGAGCGGACCATGCACATCAGGATTGGGGGGTGAGAGGGCCATGCACATCAGGATTGGGGGGGTGAGGGGACCATGCACATCAGGATTGGGGTGTGAGGGGACCATGCACATCAGGATTGGGGGGTGACGGGACCATGCACATCAGGATTGGGGGTGAGGGGACCATGCACATCAGGATTGGGGGGGTGAGGGGACCATGCACATCAGGGTTGGGGGGTGAGAGGACCATGCACATCAGGATTGGGGGTGAGGGGACCATGCACATCAGGATTGGGGGGTGAGGGGACCATGCACATCAAGATTGGGGGGTGAGGGGACCATGCACATCAGGGTTGGGGGGTGAGGAGACCATGCACATCAGGATTGGGGGGTGAGCGGACCATGCACATCAGGGTTGGGGGGGTGAGGGGACCATGCATACCAGGGTTGGGGGGTTGAGGGGGCCATGCACATCAGGATTGGGGATGAGGGGACCATGCACATCAGGATTGGGGGGTGAGGGGACCATGCATATCAGGATTGGGTGGGTAAGGGGGCCACGCACATCAGGATTGGGGATGAGGGGACCATGCACATCAGGATTGGGGGGTGAGGGGACCATGCATATCAGGATTGGGGGGTAAAGGGGCCACGCACATCAGGATTGGGGATGAGGGGACCATGCACATCAGGATTGGGGGTGAGCGGACCATGCACATCAGGATTGGGGGGTGAGAGGACCATGCACATCAGGATTGGGGGGGTGAGGGGACCATGCACATCAGGATTGGGGTGTGAGGGGACCATGCACATCAGGATTGGGGGTGAGCGGACCATGCACATCAGGATTGGGTGGTGAGCGGACCATGCACATCAGGATTGGGGGTGAGGGGACCATTCATACCAGGATTGGGGGGTGAGGGGACCATGCATTCCAGGATTGGTGGGTGAGGGGACCATGCATATCAGGATTGGGGGGGTGTGAGGGGGCCATGCACATCAGGATTGGGGATGAGGGGACCATGCACATCAGGATTGGGAGTGAGCGGACCATGCACATCAGGGTTGGGGGGTGAGAGGACCATGCACATAAGGGTTGGGGGGTGAGGGGACCATGCACATCAGGATTGGGGGGTGAGGGGACCATGCACATCAGGATTGGGGGGTGAGGGGACCATGCACATCAGGATTGGGGGGTGAGGGGACCATGCACATCAGGATTGGGGGGTGAGGGGACCATGCACATCAGGATTGGAGGGTGAGCGGACCATGCACATCAGGATTGGGCGATGAGGGGACCATTCATACCAGGATTGGGGGGTGAGGGGACCATTCATACCAGAATTGGGGGTGACGGGACCATTCATACCAGAATTGGGGGGTGAGGGGACCATGCATTCCAGGATTGGGCAGGAGGTGACCTTGCATACCAGGATGAGGAATGGGGTGCCATGCATAGTAGATTTGGGTGGGGGTGAGGGGATCAATACATATCAGGATAGGGATGAGGGGTGCCATGCATACCAGAATAGGAGGGGGGAAGCACATACCAGAATGGGAGACCATGTACCTATAAAAATGCTTGCCACCCGGGCGTAGAACGGGTTCATCACTAGTATTACTACAAATCCGGTGTCGTTTTATTGCTATACTAAGACTTATACATCCAACCCAACAGTTTCAGTAATAAAATAGTCTTAATAGATTGCCTTGAAATAACAATATGTGGCACCTCTTATTACGCCCATGTGCCATTTTTTGAAAGTAGGGAGTATGTTCAATAAAATCAGATTTATTTTTATGCATTAAAATAACAGATTTCATTAAAGGGAACCTGTCACCTCATTTTTCGTATATAAGGTGTGGCCACCGCCATTAGGGGCTTATCTACAGCATTCTGTAATGCTGTAGATAAGCCCCTGATACAATCGGAAAGATAAGAAAAACAAGTTAGATTATACTCACCCAGGGGGCGGTCCGGTCTTATGGGTGTCGCAGGTCCGGTCCGGCGCCTCCCATCTTCATGCAATGACGTCCTCTTCCTTGCTTCTGTCGCAGCTCCGATGTAGGCATACTGATCTGCCGTGTTGAGAGTAAAGTACTGCAGTGCGCAGGAGCCGGGAAAGGTCAGAGAGTCCTGGCGCCTGCGCACTGCAGTACTTTCCTCTGCCCTCAACAGGGCAGAGAATTACGCCTGCACAGGAGCTGTGACAGAAGCAAGGAAGAGGACGTCATCGCATGAAGATGTGAGGCGCCGGACCCGGACCTGCGACACCCATCAGACCCGAACTGCCCCTGAGTGAGTATAATCTAACTTGTTTTTCTTCTCTTTCAGGTTACATCGGGGGCTTATCTACAGCATTACAGAATTATGTAGATAGTCCCCTAATGGCGAAGGCCCCAGCTTATATGCGAAAAATGAGCTGACAGGGTCACTTTAATATTCATCATTACATAAAAAAAACTTAGAACACTTCCAGAGCATAATTGAGCTAAAAAGCTTCTTTAAGGGGTAAAAAGGTGAGTCCGTTACAGCTCTCTGCACCGCCCTGATGACTGGAAGTGAGCGGCTGCAGGGAGAATATCTTCACTTTCTCTCTGCCACATGTTTAAAATGGTATTTTCCTTTAGATTACGACTATGTCTGTCTGTAATTAAATACATCATTTTTTTTGCTGACAGGTCCTCTTTAATAAATGGTTCGCGTATAAATACAAAAATATACTATGGACATGTGTAATAGGACAGTTTTATAGTATATGCCTATCTAATCAACTGTGGATACATTTACGCTGTAAAAAAATATTAAAAAGATAAAAGGAAAAAAGTTCTAACATCGCTCACATGTCTTCTAGATTCACACATGATGCCTACCTTATTTTATAAAAGTGGCATGAGCAGTATGACAATACCATGAAGAATGGAGGCGTCTGCAAAATAGTAAGAAAAGCCCCCACCTAAAAAAAAAACATCTTTTGATTTTGCCGTAAAAGTCAAAATGAAATAGAATCCACTTTTCAGATAAAAGACAGAAGAAATCAGAAACTCTAAGCTTTCTTAAGAAAGAAAAAAAAACAACAAATTTCTAACCGGGTTGGGTTTTGGACAGATGTTAATTGTGAAGGTAAAATTGTGGCAAAGAAAGAATTATGGAAAGTCCTAAACCTTCAAAGGCTAAATAACGGTCAGAGGCTCCAAGCGTCGGCGGTGATCACTGCATCCCAGATGGCTTTTTGACGCCCAGTATTCCCACCAAACACAAAGACAAAGTCAAGCACCATTGCTAATGGGTTTTGTTGGTCGGCACACTTCTATTATACAGGGGAGGGGATAGCTCATAGGGGGATAGTGTGAGAAAGCGAAAAGAGGGGAAATATTTCACCTTATTAGCTTAATAGGACATATCATAGGACATAATGGCTCAATGGGCAAATGGATAAAAAGACATCAGGAGTGACAGGCTGAAAGCTGAGTTTGATACTGATACGACAAACATGAGATGGGTCATGAACTCAGCTTACAGGCAGGACGGGTCAGAGGATGGTGAGAATAATGGTTTGTACTGGGGTATAAAGGGTTTGAAATCTGTTAAAGGTTTCCAGGTTAGCTCCCTGGATTGCGTTGATCCAGGGAGCTAGTCTGATTGCCGTATGTGGAGTCGGGAAGGAATTTTTTTCCCCAATGTGAAGCTTAGTGTTTGCCACTTGGGTTTTTTTTTTGCCTTCCTCTGGATCAACATGTTAGGGCAGGTTAGGATAGGATATGGGTTAAACTAGATGGACTTAAAGTCTTCCTTCAACCTTAATAACTATGTTACTATGAAAGTTGGATAGACAGTGGTACAGTAAAATGAAATAATAGGCCATGTGCACTGAAGGGTATTTTGGTCTCCTGAGACTAGCTGATGTAAACGGAGTGTGTCATGGTAATGTAATAATTACAATAACTAATAAAACACTATAATATCTGCATTATACCATCTTCAGGGTAAAGAAGAACAAGGAGTCCGGTGTTACACACCTGTCCTGGGTTCGAGCTCTGCTCCCCTCACCACTAAACTCTGTTGTGCTCCACATCGGGCTTTGCTTAATACCAAAAACACCTGTGTCATGGTATTAAGACTTTAGTGTTCCTGAGACCTGTCTGTGGATTCCAGGATGTCTCCTGCCTGCTTGTTGCTTCCAGGACCACTACCTGTCTGCAGTCTCCAGGACATCTCCTGTCTGCCTCTGGCTTCCAGGACCTCAGCTACCTGTTCCCAGTCTCCTGGCCTTCTGCTGTTTCCAGTACCTTCGCTACTTGTCTCACCTGCCTGCTGCACCGATGCTCGTGGTCCATGTGCCCACCCAGACCTTGGACTTGCAGGATCCAACTCACCTAGTGAGCCTGACATCCTGGGATTACATGAAGAGACAGAAGGATTTACACAAGCAACATCCAATGAAGATCTGTGGTTAGTTCTCTAAGATGTTTGGAACAATCTCCTGCCGTGCTCCTTCAAAAATTGTGTACCTAGAAAAATTTATGCTATTTTAAAGGCAAAGGGTGGTCACACCACATATTGATTTGATTTAGATTTCTGTTTTGTTTTTTTCACTTTGCTTTGTATTTTTTGATAAAAATAAACTATTAATACTTTTATTTTTTAAAGCATTCTTACTTTTGTATCATTTTTTCAAAACCTGCCTAAAAGCTTTTGCAGACTAATGTACATCATGGGGATTGTCTTTACAAAGTCACCCCTCAGTCCATATGCCCTAATAGGGTATAAGGACATCATAATAGGAGGCTTCCATATATGGAGACACCTCTTTGAGCAAAACTGGAGAGCCATAATGACAGACTTAGGATAAATAATAATTATTTATTTATATAGCACCATTGATTCCATGGTGCTGTGCATGAGAAGGGGTTACATACAAATTACAGGTATCACTTACAGTAAACAAACTAACAATGACAGACTGATACAGAGGAGAGAGGACCTTGCCTTTGCGGGCTTACATGCTACAGGATGGTGGGAAAGGAGACAGTAGGTTGGGGGGTTGCAGCAGCTCCGGTGTTGGTATGGTGGTAACTACGGTAGTGGTGAGGAAGCAGCGGGGTCATTGCAGGCTGTAAACTTTCTTGAAGAGGTGGGTTTTCAGTTTATGTCTGAAGGATCCGAATGTGGTTGATAGTCGGATGTGTTGGGGCACAGAATGCCAGAGGATGGGGGATATTCGGGAGAAGTCTTGGAAGTGATTAGGTGAGGAGCGAATAAGTGTGGAGGAGAGAAGGAGGTCTTGGGAGGACCAGAGATTACGTGAGGGAAGATATCGGTAGATTAGTTCATAGATATATGGAGGAGACAGGTTATGGATGGCTTTGTAGGTCAGTATTAGTAATTTGAACTGGATACACTGAGGGAATGGGAGCCAGTGAAGAGATCTGCAGAGGGGAGAAGCGGAGGAGTAGCAAGGAGAGAGATGAATTAGTCGGGCAGCAGAGTTAAGGATGGACTGGGGAGGTGCGAGAGTGTTAGCAGGGAGGCCACAGAAAATGGTCTTGCACAAGCATTTTAGTAGATTGAGGGTGGAGGAAAGGACGGATTATGGAAATATTTTTGAGCTGGAGGCGACAGGAGATGGAAAGAGCTTAGATGTGTGGTTTGAAGGACAGGGCAGAGTCAAGGGTTACTTTGAGGCTGTGGACTTCTGGTACAGGGGAAAGCGTTATGTCATTTATTGTGATAGATAGATCAGGTAAGGGAGATCTGTGAGAACGAGGAAAGAGGATGAGTTCAGATTTGTTCACACTGAGTTTGAGGAAACGAGAGGAGAAGAAGGAGGATATGGCTGATAGACACTCCGGATTCTGGACATCAGAGAGGTGACGTCTGGGCTAGATCTTAGTGTCATCAGCATATAGATGGTACTGGAAGCCATAGGACTTTATGAGTTGTCCCAGGCAAAGGTTATAGATTCAGAAGAGTAGGGGTCCTAGAACAGAGCCTTGGGGGACTCCAACAGAGAGAGGGTGGGATGAGGAGGTAGTGTTGGCGTGGGAGACGCTGAATGTGCGGTTGGAAAGGTATGAAAAGATCCAGGATAGGGCGAGGTCTTTGATGCCAAAAGAAGAGATGATCTGTAGTAGGAGGCAGTAGTCAATTGTGTCGAAAGCAAAGGAAGGACAGGTCTAGAAGGAGGAGTATAGAGTATTGTCTTTTAGCTTTGGCTGTAAGTAGGTTGTTAGTAATTTTGGACAGGGCAGTCTCAATGGAATGATGGGGATGGAAACCAGATTGTAGATTGTCCAAGAGCAAGTTAGATGAGATGGAGGAGGAAAGTTCAGCGTGGACGTGCTGCTCAAGGAGTTTGGAAGTGAATGGGAGCAGAAATATTGGGCGATAGCTGGACATAGCGGTTGGGTCGAGGGTTGGCTTTGTTAAGGATAGGCGTGATTGTGGCATGTTTGTAAGCAGAAGGGAAAGTACCAGAAGTTAGTGATAGGTTGAAGAGATGGGTTAGGGATGGGATAAGTGTGGTGGTGAGGTTGGGGAGGAGGTGGGATGGGATGGGGTCAAGTGCACAGGTTGTGAGGTGCGATTTGGAGAGGAGACAATTAAGCTCCCCTTCAGTGATGTTGGAGAGGGAGGTTATGGGGAAGGGCATTGGTCTGGTATACAAAGGGGTTGTGGTGGTTGAACTATAAAGACTTGCCTTATTTGGTCAATCTTATTTTGAAGTGTGTGACAAACTCCTCAGCAGAGATGAGGGAGGTTGGAGGGGGCAATGGTAGGCGGAGGAGGGAGTTAAAAGTTTTGAAAAATTGTTTGGGGTTGTAGGATAGTATAGAAGATACGAGGGTTGTGAAGTAGGCCTGTTTAGCAGTGGTGAGGGCCAATTTAAAAGCGAGTGTTGCTTGTTTGAGAACAGTGAAATCATCTTGCAAATTTGTTTTCTTCCAATGCCGCTCTACAACCCTGGAGCTTTTTAGTTATGTTATTGTGCCAGTGTTGTCTATTGATATACTGCACTCTGCCATGAACAAGAGGGGCGATCGTGTGAATAGCTGATGCGCGAGTGGCATTGTAGAAGGCAGTGGCATTGTCTGTGTCGTGGAGTGAGGGTATGGATGCCAGTGGTAGAATAAAGTCAGAGTGTGTGGGTGTCTAGGTGTGCAAAGTTTCTGCGGAGGTGTGCATGTTGCTGGACATGGGTGACAGGTGAGGAGGACAGGGATGAGAAAGTGAGTAGATGGTGGTCAGATAGAGGGAGAGGGGAGGTTGTGAAGTTAAATAGAGAGCAGAGACGTGTGAAGATCAGATCTAATGTGTGTCCATCTGTGTAGGTGGCTGAGGAGGACCCCTGAGTAAGTCCAAAAGATGAAGTAAGAGACAGGAGTTGGAGGCTGTTGACTGAAGGGTATCAGTTGAAGTCGAAGGGAATGAATCAGTTGAAGGGAATGTTGAAGTCGCCCGTTATGATAGTGGGAATGTCAATGGAAAAAAAATGAAAAAGCTAGGTAAAGAATTGGTCAATAAAGGCAGTGGCTGGCCCGGAGGTCGCTATATGACGGCCACTTGGAGGTTGCAGGGACAGTAGATGCGGACAGAGTGGACTTCAAAAGAAGGGAGGATAAGGGAGGGTAGAGGTGGGATTGGGTTAAAGGTGCAGTTAGTAGAAAGGAGAAGACCCACTCCTCCACCATGTCTGTTGTCGGGGCGAGGAGTGTGGATGAAGTGGAGACGGCCGTAACACAACACAGCAGGGAAGGCGGTGTCGGAGGGTGTCAGCCATGATTCTGTGAGGCAGAGGACAGCAAAATAGCGAGAGAGAAAGAGGTCACGAATCACATGATGCTTATTGCAAATGGAGGGGGCATTCCAAAGTGCTCCAGAGAGAGGGAGCAGGGGGTGGGCTTCAAGGGCACGGGTTTTATGCTGGAGAGATTGTGGTAGTTCATATTAGATAGGGAGTTGTAGGAGGGGGAATTAATGAGAAGTACAGTGGGTTCGGAAAGTATTCAGACCCCTTTAAATTTTTCACTCTTTGTTTGATTGCAGCCATTTGGTAAATGCAAAAAACTTCATTTTTTCTCATTAATGTACACTCTGCACCCCATCATTACTAAAAAATCAGAAATGTAGAAATGTTTGCAAATTTATTAAAAAAGAAAAACTGAAATCTCACATGGTCATAAGTATTCAAACCCTTTGCTCAGTATTGAGTAGAAGCACCCTTTTGAGCTAGTACAGCCATGAGTCTTGTGAATGATGCAACAAGTTTTTCACACTTGGATTTGGGCATCCTCTGCTATTCTTCCTTGCAGATCCTCTCCAGTTCCATCAGGTTGAATGGAGGACGTTAGTGGACAGCCATTTTCAGGTCTCTCCAAAGATTCTCAATTCGGTTTAGGTCAGGGCTCTGGCTGGGCCAGTCAAGAATATTCACAAAGTTGTTCTGAAGCCACTTCTTTGTTATTTTAGCTGTGTGTTTAGGGTCATTGTCTTGTTGGAAGGTGAACCTTCAGCCAAGTCGGAGGTCCAGAGCACTTTGGAAGAGGTTTTCATCCAAGATATCTCTGTACTTGGCAGCGTTCATGTTTCCATCGATTGCAACCAGTCTTCCTGTCCCTGCAGCTGAAAACCACCCCCATAACATGATGCTGCCACCACGTTTCACTGTTGGGATTGTATTGGGCAGGTGATGAGCAGTGCCTGGTTTTCTCCACACATACCACTTAGAATTATCACCAAAAATTTCTATCTTCGACTCATCAGACCAGAGAATCTTATTTCTCATAGTCTGGGAGTCCTTCATGTATTTTTTTTAGCAAACTTTATGTGGGCTTTCATATGTCTTGCACTGAGGAGAGGCTTCTGTCAGACCACTCTGCCATAAAAACCCAATTGGTGGAGGGCTGCAGTAATAGTTGACTTTGTGGAACTTTCTCCCATCTGCATCTGTGGAGCTCAGCCACAGTGATCTTGGGGTTCTTCTTTACCTCTCTCACCAAGGCTCTTCTCCCACGATTGCTCAGATTGGCTGAACGGCCAGATTTAGGAAGACTTCTGGTGGTCCCAAACTTCTTCCATTTAAGGATTATGGAGGCCACTGTGCTCTGAGGAACCTTGACCACTGCAGAAATTTTTTTGTAACTATGACCCTATGACCAGATCTGTACCTTGTCACAACTCTGTCTCTGAGCTTCTTGGCCAGTTCCTTTGACCTCATAATTCTCATTTGGTCTGACATGCTCTGTGAGCTGTGAGGTCTTATATAGACAGGTGTGTGCCTTTACAAATCAAGTCCTATCAGTTTAATTAAACACAGCTGGACTCCAATGAAGGAGTTGAACCATCTCAAGGAGGATCACAAGGAAATGGACAGCATGTGACTTAAATATTAGTGTCTGAGCAAAGGGTCTGAATACTTATGACCATGTGATATTTCAGTTTTTCTTTTATAACAAATTTGCAAAAATTTCTACTGGTTTTTTTTCAGTCAAGATGGGGTGCAGAGTGTACATTAATGAGAACCAAAGTGAACTTTTTTGCATTTACCAAATGGCTGCAATGAAATAAAGAGTGAAAAATTTAAAGGGGTCTGAATACTTTCTGTACCCACTGTGTTAGCTGTGGGGGTCCAGGATTAGGAGATATGTCGCCAGCAGTGAGGAGAAGCATAGAGACTGAGAGCAGGTTGGAGAAAGAGAGTGGCTGGCTTGTTTTATGTTTTATTAGGAGAGATCTGAGGTTGAGGAGCAGGTCAGCAGAGGAGGTCAGGTGGGGAGGTAAGAGGGAAGGGGAGATGATTTTTTGGTTAGATGGTGCTGGTGTTTGGGGATAGTGAAGGAGAGAGAGGATTAGTGGAGCAAACACTATGTAAATATGGTGAAGGAGTACGACTGGTTAAAAGAAAAGCTAGGTCCAAGTAATAAGAAGTTCTTACAGTTCCCTTATGGTCTTTTCTGGTTTATTCCTGGTATATTACTGCAACACACTTATAGAACCACACCTAGAAGCCATATGCAGACCTCGGTATATAATAAATGTGATAGATAAATGTGTCTGAGATGCAATATTGTAAGGCCAAAAGATGTTTTAAAACTCAAAGTTAGAGAGGATAGATTCAGGGCAATCGGACGATATAGTATTAGTGATCAACAATAGTGAGACCACATCAGTCATTTACGGTCGTGGAGGGAGTGATCATTTCACAACAGCCACAGGTTGGAGGTCTATCATTGGCACTTTTGTAATAGTGTTTATCCATTTGGTGCCATTTAGCAGTTTTAAACAGTTTTAGTTTTTTGTACTCTGTGCCTATATTGTTATATCGGTCAAAAGGTATGTGCACACAACATCTTTGTCATAAGTGTGCCACATCCTGCTCAGACATTTTAGGTATCTGGGATCAGAAGTTCACAGTGGTTGGCAGATCGCAGGTCCTCTTTGGAGTCCACTCGGCGTTTAAGTTGAGTAGTTCAGATTTATTTTCCTTGGTGTGAAAAGGGTTAAAAATTTGTTTTTGATCCTGCCGGGATTCCGCATAGCTCTAATCTCCGCTGCTGTATCTTTATGCCACTTTCTAATTATTCCAGCAAATTTTACATTCAAAAAGTCAAATAGCGCTCCTTCCCTTCCGAGCTCTGCCGTGGGCCCAAACAGTAGTTTCCCCCCACATATGGGGCATCGGCATGCAAAAGAGAAATTGCACAACATATGTTGGGGTCCAGTTTTTCCTGTTACCCTTGCAAAAATAAAAAAATTGGGTCTAAAGTAAGAAAAAATTGAAAAAAGTTAAATGTTCTTTTTTTCCCTCACATTCTAAAAATTCCCATGCACCTGAAGGGTTAATAAACTTCTTGAATGTGGTTTTGAGCACCTTGAAGGGTGCAGTTTTTAGGCTATGTGCACACGTTTGGGAATTGCCGCGGAAATTGACGCGGCAATCCTGCACCTCAATGCCGCGGGAAATATGCATTTTATAGGTATGCGTATTCCCGCTAAAAACTAGCGTTTTGCAAGTGTAATTAGCTTGCAGAATGCTAGCGTTTTCCAAGCGATCTGTAGCATTGCTTGGAAAACTGATTGGCAGGTTGCTCACACTAGTGAAACAAGTGTTTGACAAGTGTGAGCAACTTTTTACTATTGATGCTGCCTATGCCGCATCAATAGTAAAAAGATCTAATGTTAAAAATAATAATAAAAAAAAAATATTGTGATATTCTCACCTTCCTGCGGCCCCCGCAGCCTTCCTGGTCCTCGCGATGCTCCCGGCAACTCCCGTTCCCAGTGATGCCTAGCGACAATGACCCCAGATGACATAGCATCACGCGAGACCGCTACGTCATCTGGGGTCATTGTCGCAAAGCATCCCTGGGAACAGGAGTTGCTGGGAGCGTCGCTGAGGAGCGGGAAGGCTGCGGGGGCCGCAGGAAGGTGAGAATATCTCTATTTTTTATTTTAATTATTGTTTTTACATGGATATGGTACCCAGGGCCTGGAGGAGAGTCTCCTTTCCTCCAGACCCTTGGTACCATCCGCACATGAACTGCTCACTTTGCGCATGGTGGGCATAGCCACATGCGGAAAGTAAGCGGTTCAATGCATTCCTATGGCGGAATCGCCGCGATTCCGGAAAAAGAATGAGCATGATGCGTTTTTTTCCGCGATGCATTTTTTTGCGGAAAAAAACGCAGCATGTGCACAAAAATTGCGGAATGCATTTAATAATAGGATGCTTAATGCATGCTGGGCAAAGCATACTGCGCATGCGCCGGCAGAATTTTGAATTGCGCAAATGCGGGAAACTAACGCCGTCTGTGGTATTCACAGACGGCGATACGAAAGAGATGACGAGGAGCGGGGGCGGGGGAGGACATGAAAACCGCCGCCCTCCTGACCTGACTGCAGTGATTGACACGTTCAATCACCAACTTTACAAAGGTATTTTGCTATGAAAACGGGGGTATCATGATATATGATACCCACCGTTAGCTTAGTTATGGGACGCTCTATTCAGCCATATCTTTACTTGATATGGCATTTTTGGGGTGACAGATTCCCTTTAAGTTCCATGCATTCATTAATTGCATTGTTCTGGTGTATAGTGTTTGTAAACTGTAAAAGTGCTTAAATGCCAAATATTCAAATAAAGTAGAACTTATTCCAATGATAAAGCTGCAAAAAAAATCTAGAATTTTGCAAGACCAGAAGAAGAAGACCAAAGAAAAACGCGGTTTAAAGGCCAACATTTATCTCTGTGCCAGAAATCCTAGGACGGCAATTACATTTCTGCTGGAGATTTGCTGCCGGCTGCACGAGGAATAGCTCCATTGTGGTGGCTGAAGTTGCAGAAATCCTATACACATGCCCGGGATGCCAATTGTTGGATTTCAGAAAGATTTCAGCATGAAATACACATTAAAATCCATGTCAAATTGGGTCTTAGGCCGGTTTCACACGTCAGTGGCTCCGGTACGTGCAGTGACAGTTTCCTCACGTAACGGAGACACTGACATACGTAGACACATTAAAATGAATGTGTCTCTGCACATGTCAGCATGTTTTCAAGGACCGTGTGTCCGTGTGGAAAACACGGAGACATGTCAGTTTTCGTGGGAGCGCACGGTCCGCAAAAATGCTGAACACGTGCACACGGAGAACTGTTCACACTGTCCTCCATGCACACGGACAGCTACAGTAAGCGCTGTCCCACTGCCTGTGGTGCTGAAACTCCCTGACATAATTCTCCCTGCTCTGCCGGCAACAGCGAGCAGGGAGAATCAATGAAAAACCCAACGTGGGGTCCCCCTTAGGTTTTCAACCAACCCGGCAAAACTATACAGCTTGGGGCTGCTATTCTCAGGCTGGAAAGGGGCCATGATTATGGGCCCCCCAGCCTAAAAACAGCAGCCCCCAGCTGCCCAGAAAAGGCGCATCTATTAGATGCGCCTATTCTGGAGCTTTGTCGGGTTCTTCCCACTTGCCCTGTAGCGGTGGCAAGTGGGGTTCATAAAGGGTTAATGCCACGTTGCTATTGTAAGGTGGCATTAAGCCAGGCTTAGTAATGCATAGGTGTCAATAAGACACCAATTCATTACTAATCCTACAGTAAAGAAAGGGTTAAATAGACACACACAGTAACAATAAAGTCTTTTAATGAAAAAATACAATACACAGGTTTTAATTCTTTATTACACTGCCATTCCTTAGTTGATGCCATCTATCTCCTGTAAAAATATAAAATAAAAAAACAACAATATCACCATACCTGTCCGGCGATCTGTCAGGTCCCACAGCGTAAATCCATCTCAGGGTTTAATCACTTTACAGCAGGAGCGACTGCTGCAAGGTGGCATTAACCCTTTATGAACCCCACTTGCCACTGCTACAGGGCAAGTGGGAAGAACCCGACAAAGCTCCAGAATAGGCGCATCTAATAGATGTGCCTTTTCTGGGCAGCTGGGGGCTGCTGTTTTTAGGCTGGGGGTGGCTCATAATCATGGCCCCTTTACAGCCTGAGACTAGCAGCCCCCAGCTGTATAGTTTTGCCGGGTTGGTTGAAAACCTAAGGGGGACCCCACGTCGGGTATTTCATTGATTCTCCCTGCTCGCTGTTGCCGGCAGAGCAGGGAGAATTATGTCAGGGAGTTTCAGCACCACAGGCAGTGGGACAGCACTTACTGTAGCTGTCCGTGCTGGCCGTGTGGTCCTGATGAGGCACACGTGTGCCACACGGATATACCACGTTTTTACATGGACGCACGCACACAGATCTCTCCGGTACCGATTTTTCCGGTGCCAGAAGTATCTGGACGTGTGAGACTGGCCTTATAGGATTTTATACGGTCTTCCTTCGGTCTGTTTCCAGGATTTTTAATAATTCAGCACCTTTCAGGTCTTTCATTATCAGGATATTTCCCATAAGTCAGCATATAGTAAGGGCTCGTTCGGACATGCGTTTTATACGTGCTTGTGCTGTCCGTGTTAAACTTAGATAGCACGCAGACTAATTTTATTCAATAGGGCAGTTCAGCTGACATTTTTGTCACACGGATCCCAGAAGGAAAAATCAGATCCCTTAAGGTCTGTCCATATTGCATCTAATTTTTACCGTTACTTTGGATTTGCAAACTATTATACAGGTAAAGTGATCGAAGCATGAAGCCCTCCAAGTGGACAAATACAAGCTGTAAAAAAAAGTAACTTTTTTAATTTTTTTAATATATGTAAAAGTTTAACCCACCCTGCCTGTTCCCATATAGCAAAATTTTTTAAAAAAAATGAATAATTTGTATGGCCGCAAACGCTATTGTCTAAATAAGTAAAACATTAAATATTTTTCCCATTTCCGCAAAAATGGGGGAAAAAAAATCGAATTGACAGAATTGTTCTTTTTTGGTTATATCGTTTCCCAAAAAAATAGAATATAAAGAGATCAGAAAGTTGTAGAGATTCCAAAATTACACAAATAACAGCAGCACATATCCACAAAAAAAACCACACCCATATACAAATTTATCGATTGAAAAAATAAATTAAAGTTCTAGCTATCACAGTGTTGTGGCAAAAGCCAGATTTTTAAAGTAGCAAAACAAAACATATAGAAACTAGCTTGGCCTGTGCAAAATTTTCGCACATTGGTTGTTGGGTCACAGGCAATTTCAGAAAAAGCAAGCTGGTCAATTGTAAATGTATTTCATGAGATGATGAACACAGACAGGTATTTAAATATGTAGCTTGGTAATACAATATTATATAATTTTCAGTAAATTGTATGGTAAAATAAATGGTGTCATTCAAAACATCTAGTTAAGAAAAAAAAACAAGCTATGCAAATGTAATAATAAAAAAGGCATGATTTGGGGAGGAAGTAAAAATATTGCTTTTTCAAGGAGAAAATCACCAAGAGATTTCCAAGGACTTTTTGAAGCAGAAAATGGCTTTGTGCATGATGAGTCTTTTGGCATTTTTTTTTTTGAGTAAGCTGAGCCGAACCTCAAAATTTTTGAGGAGTTTTGTACTTTTTGGGAGGATTTAAAGGGTTTCTACTAAGTTTCTGCTCCAAAAACTCCTTTGAATACTTAATGTTAGCAGAAACTCTCCAAAATCACAAAACTCCTCAAAAACTTGGAGTTTCTGCTCAGTTCCCACTCCAAATAAGCAAAAAGACACAAACTATAAACCTCCAATTCTAAAAAGCCATAAAATTCTGAAAAGTATTAATTATAATTTTTTCCAGTACATAAAATGGAAAATAAAAAGTATTTGTTGCTCCTTTGATCTCGTTAGATATTGCCTCGCATTATCAGCTATGAATAAGTATAGTCGGGATAGATTTTCATGTCTTTTAGGAAGTACGTTGTAAAAGCTTTTACAATATAAGGTTTCATTTGTACAATGCTAATGAAACCTCTGGCCCGGACAGCGGCACCTTCCGTCCTGACAGATGTCACTTTTCCTTCTTTTTTAATGGTTGACACTTTCCCGCTCGCTCCCAGGCAGATGTTAAACCCATGATAGGATTTGGTTACAAGCCTCTGATTCTGTGAGTTCCAAGTAGCTTGGAGTTTCCCACACTTTTGCTCTATACAATTCATTCATCCACAGAACAAAAGAAGTGTGCCGGGCTACATGCTGTATTAGCAATGGTATTTAACTTTGTTTTGTATTCTCTGGATATCACAGAACACAGGCCAGCCATCTGGAGGCAACTGTGCGCTGACTGCGGCATTCATCATGGTCTGTCGCTCCCCCTCCGGCTTCTAATACTTGGCAAGAGTTAATTGTTTAGATTTTGCTTACAGTAATTAATAAGGTAACAATATTCAATCCTACACATTGTAAAAAGGGATTTTTTGATGGGGGTCCAAACTGAATTAGCAAATAAATTGCACTTGTCTGTACCCCTTATTGTTATTGAATGTTGTTTAGCCCTTTCCACAGTGTACAAGTAAGGATGTACATATGGACCCGATGATAATTAGTGGGGCTACCCTACTTCTGTTTGTGACTTAACAGAAAGTCAACAGAGCTTAAATTGCCATATTTAGGGCTTGTGGACACGACCAATTATATCAGACGAGCGCTATCTGTGGTTTTTATGGATAGCACGTGTACTTATCATATTCTATGGGGCAGTGCACATGTTCAATTTTTATCTCGTGCAAAGTGGTCCAAGGAAAAAGTGGACAAAATGTCTAATTTTGACATGAGTTTCAGATCAAAATCAGCAATACAAGTCTAGGGGTCCATGAAAAACATTGGACTGCACTCAGATTACATTTTTCTCAAACTGTCAGAATGGAGAAGGAGACTTTTTTTTTGTTTCTCCACCTTTGATAAAAACGAAAAACTGATGCCACTCTGATCAAAACTTTCTGAACATTTCTCTCGAATGGAGAGAAGAGGGTCTTGTGCACCCACCCTTGGGTGCACGTCAGAAGCTAGTCCATGTCTATAAACTACAGCCATACCTCCATGCGATGGAGATCCTTGATTGACATGTCTCTCCTTGCATGTAAATATGGAGAGATCTGGCAATCAACTGGAATGGGGTGGGGAGAAGTCAGGCAGGTGGCACTGGACTAGTCAGGCTTTCAAACTAGGTTTTCTCTCCAGAGTAAAACATACCTGGCTGGAGTCATGTTGACAGACCCTGAATCATGCTGCCCATGGTACAGGTAGCAAGAATCTAATGACAGGTGTCATAGTGTAAGGGGATTAACGAGTCAGGATTCACACACAGTAATGTCTAAAATGAGAGTCTGCAGGTGAACATTGCCATCTGTCAACCTGAAGATGGTAAGAAAAGAGAAAGCAGAGAGAATTACACTAGTAGGAATTGAAGAGCGAAGTACACGTCACCTGAAAGAAAAGATTAGAGGAGACACCAGGTTAGGTGACAACAATGGAGCAATTAATAATTATAGGAAGCCCTGGAAGGTGGGGTATGGGGGGAGTCAGCATCTGGACCTGTAGCAGGATGGTCATGTGTGCAATGGAGTTGGCTTATAGACGCCAACACGAGAGATGAGACCCGAGTGAAGACCAGAGAGAAAAGACCTGAGTAGAGGATTCGAGAGAGACCAGAGTTGGGGGAGCTAAGCCAAGTAAACAGAGCCAGAGTCGAGAGAGGGACGACTAGGCCACAGCTGAGGGGATGTTTATATGAGCTGTCGCTTCTGGTGTAGATGTATGGTACAAATTGGAGACCTGGGCTGTGCTTCAGGAAACGAAGGTGGCCAGCTTGATAAGTGTGCCTACTAATTCACCAATCTTGTATTTGCGGTCTAGCGGGTGATATCATAGACGCCTCGTTAGGGTCTATGTGACGTTTTATGTTACCTACAGAGTGACAATGATGAACGGCCTGGTAGTGAAGTGATGCCTTTTTTGGTTAGAGTGCTAAGACTAATACCTCACTGAGGATAACAGGAAGGAAGGAAGTAAACGGGCAGTTAAGGACCATCACAATGGTGGCACTGGAGTGGCCATGGATTTACTAGGTGATTACTGAATATTTTGCTATTTCACACCAGACACTGTTTACACATTCCACAATGCTGAGGTTAAAATGCTGTGCTTTTCATTGCATTTAAAAAAAATGATTCATTTTGAAATGGATCCGTACGCCACAAGAATTCTGTTTCTCAGGTCCTAGAATGGAACGGAGGAAAAGAAATTAAAAGTGCAGTTGTGAACAGTCTTATTGACTGTTCTAGTCTTATTGGTCAATTGCTGGTAAAGGGCGAATTTTACATTCCAACTGATGTCTGTCCAGCCTCTGTTTGAAGACTTCTATTGAAGGAGAACTCACCACCTCTCGTGGCAGCCTGTACCACTCGTTGATCACTCTTTTTTATTGGAGCACTGACCTTATATGCCTGTCTCGACTTGCTGTGGCTTTCGGGCTCTCATGAATTGGTCAAAAAAAAACAACGAAATAAGCCAGCCCAGTTCTGGAAAAAACATTCTTTGGACAGATGAAACTAAAATCAAACCTGTACCAGAAAGAGTGGAAGAAGAAAGTATGGAGATGGCTTGGAAAGGCTCATGATCTAAAGAACACCACAATCTCTGTAAAACATGGTGGAGGCAGTGTGATGGCTTGGGCATGCTTGGCTTCCAATTGCGCTGGGTCACTAGTGTTTATTGATGATGTGACTGAAGATGGAAGCAGCCGGATGAATTTTGAAGTGTATAGGGCAATACTTCATGCTCAGATTCAACCAAATGTAGCAAGGATGATTAGACAGCGCTTCACACTACAGATGGACAATGACCCAAAAAATACTCCTATATATATACTCCATGCCTATTTTAAGGCAAAGAGGTGGAATATTCTGAAATGGCTAATAAGACAAAACTTAAGGCAGAAAGAGTCACAAAAAAACAATTGAAGTCACTGCAGTAAAAGCCGGCAAAGCATCATGGAAACCCAGCGTTGGGTGACATCCACGGCTTCAGGCAGTCATTGCCTGTAAAGTATTCTCTGCAAAGTATTAAAAATGAACATTTTATTTATGGTAAAGATAATTTGTCCAATTACTTTTGAGCCTCAGAAATGAGGAGGCTTTGTAGAAAAATTGTTGCAATTCCTAAACGTTTCACAGGATATTTCTGTTCAACCTCTTTGATTAAATGTCACTCATAGTGGCGCAGCTACATGCGATTGTGTAGATGCGTGAGCCCCATAGAGAAGGAAAAGACAGTTTATTATCGTCTTTGCCTTCTCTATCACTGTATACACAGCACTAAACAAGTACTCTATATGCAGTAATGAGAAATGCTGATGGTGCTTCCTCCTCCATACACAGCGGTAATGTGTATAGGGAGGAAGCAGGAGCTGCTGGGTCATGGGGGAGCCAGACAACTCTGCTATGGAGCCAGAAGGCTACATTTCTCCTGTAACTGGGGCTAATATACCAGCCCCAGTTACAAGGGAAACAAGATGAAAATAAAGTTATTTCAATATTTAAATGACTCCCAAAAGGTCTTTTATGACTTCATGGAGCACACAATGTATAAAATAAAATAAATGAAAAATAACAGGCAAAAAGATGAATAAAAATATCACTGCCACTACAAAAAGTAGTCATTATAAAAATGGGAAAAATAGATATGTATTTCCTATATTTTCCCTCCAATATCAGCAAAAAAAGAGAATATGACAGTGAAAAAAAAAACTCTATGTATCACGACAAAAAAAATGCAAAAAATTAATTAAATTTCTGAACAAGAAAAAATATTACAGTTCGTTAATCATCATGTAGGACCCCCCTCTCCCCAAATATGCTTGTTTAGTAAATGGGGTGAAAGGCCTGGTTTTGAACTAGTTAAAAACACACATGACTCTTTTTTTTTTCAGATTATTTGGGCCTCAAAAAACCACGGCAATGTGAACAGCTACATAGACTACAATGCGTAAACGTCAAAAACACGGATAAAACACAAGTACGTGGAGAACAGACGTCTGCATGAGGCCTTACGGCTGCTGAATGAGCACAGTGAAGGCAAACGTCCATTTTATGAAGCTTCTGGCTACCGCATGTGTGTGGCCCAGCTGCGCAAGGCACACATGTCTCCTGGAAAATGCACAAGAAGGTAACTGTAAAGCCTGATATTCATTCACATCACACACTTCCTAACACTGCCACTAGAGGCATTTCAGACTATTTAGTAGTGTGACGTAGCAATAGTGAGTCATTCTAGTCAGAGCTCAGTCTGAGCTAGACAGAAGTTATTCAAGTTCCTGTCTTTGGACAGAGAAGTTCAGTTTAGTTTCTGTTTCAGTCAGAGACAGACGGAAGGAGAGGAGAGTTCAGTCTTGGAGGGAGAGGAGTGAAGACTGATTCCTGAAGGAGCTCAGATAGTTCATTATACAGACGTGGAGGCTGGTACGAGTAGACGGACTTACTCTAGCCTAGTCAGAACTACAATCAGAACTGCTATCTCAGAACAAGCTGCCTGTGTTCCTAAGAAAGTGGAAAGTGACTCTCAGAGCTACAGGGTGTATACAGTCTGACGAAGCGTCCTGTGAGCTGCTCTGTACAGAGTTCTGTGAAGGAAAGAAGGAAGGGGATCACAGCAGTTATAGCATTGAGTCAACTGAGAGCAGGTCAGTGAGCACTGAAGGAAAGCTGACAACTACACTCGCTGCTACCCGTGCTTATGTTAAGGGCGAGAGCAGGGCGACAGGCGAGTGGAGAAGGAAGAGTGACTAAGGTGACGGATCACCCTCACTCAGTTTAACCGGACACCGGGTCCGAAGCATTGCTAGTACTTCACGGCTAGTGATAGAAAATCCGGAGGCCTTGCTGGACTTCAAGTCACAGAAGGTAGCCCTAAGTGCCGATACGTAACCGGGGTCAGGAAGGACAACAGTCTAGCAGGGCCCTGCACAAAAGACTAGTTCTATCCAACAGAAGACTTCCACCACAATGTTGGCCGGGCGAAGCTGTTATATTCAGAGTTAAACCTGACTTCACGCAGGTTAAGACTCACATACACTTTAAGGAGAAAGGAGGCCTTTAACCTGCTCAACAATTCCCTGAATGTGCATTCTCCAACCTGACCAGCTTCCCGGGACATACCTGCAACATCTACAAGTAAAGGTATGGAAAGAGACTGCATTGTGTGTGACTGAATTCTTATCTGCACCCTGCATCACCACCATAGACTTTGCAGGACCAGTCCCACCTGTGGGGGACTTAACACCTAGCTGCCATAACATCCCCTCAGAGATCTACCCTGCAGTGCTGGTCAATCAGATCAGAAACCACAGGTGGCGTCACGAACTATAACTACAATCCCCTGTAAATATTCCCCCATTGCATGACCGCCAGGGCCACGGACCGAGCTCTGCTGCCAGTGACATTCCCCATAGACTTCCATGGGCTCGGTTCCGAGTACCCCATAGCCCTGGTACCACCAATGTGGTGCGCGTCATCTTTGGCGTCACAAACAGGATAAGAAGCTTACAATTTGTGAGTCCTGTGTGCCTGAATTGGACTGTTTTGTGCAAAAAGACTGTGTTGCATTTTTGTGATTTTTGGCGCCATTGCCCGCCAAAGTACAGCGCTATAGTGCGAGGAGAAGGGGCGTACCTGCAAAAAGCGTGCTGATTCCTGGACACGCCCCCAACGCTGACGCGGCGGCAGGTCCTGTGGAGAGCTTCAGTGAACGCTCTGACATCAGAGCGCCAGCGACTCAGGTCCTGTCTCCACCGCTGTGTCTGTAGAGCTGCAGCCTTTGGAGAAGGTAGGCTCCGATTAACTAGGGGGGCGCAAACATGTCGCAGCAGCCAGCAGACAGCGCGGCCCGGCCGGCGGCCCCAATGACTTACCACTTGGCGTTGTAGCGCAGGATGGAAATGTGGGCCCCTCACCTGGTCCTGTGGTCCCGATAATACCGCTAACGCTCCCATACATGCCTGGAGCGAAGTGGCTCCCTCAGTACAGTGGCGAGCCAGACACCCTGTCAGGGTTCAAACGGAAAATATGCAGTATAATGGACATGTACCCAATGACAGAGAAGCAAAGAGCTGCAGTGGTATTAGGACAGTTGGCTGGTGCTGCAGAAAGGGAAGTAGAGACTTGGACCGCTGCAGACCAGAAGTCGGTGCCTGCGATTCTCTTAAAGCTACAGACTATCTTTGAGGACCGCACTGAAACAGATCTCCGGATGGCGTTTTACCAATGCTCTCAGAGACCAGATGACAGTATTAGGGACTACACCTGCCGACTACAGGGGGCCCTGCGAGCTCTCAAACAGGTTAACCCTATAAGTGCCATTGATGAAAGCAAAATGTTGAAGGAACAATTTGTACGGGGGCTGAGGTCCCAAGCGGAAGGCAGGACTGTGAACTGGTGGTCCTTGGATCATCCTGATGCTACCTTTGATGCCCTAAAAGATATGGCTATAAAAGGACTGCGACCCCTGGAAAAACCTGAGGTGGCAACTCAGTATCACCCGGGTGAAGCCACTCTAAAGCCGGCAGTATCCACCTTTTCCCCGCTGGTGGCAGAAGCCAAAACGCAGGTGGCGCCCCCTACTGAGTTGGACTGTCTGCGCTCAGAAGTGCGCCAGCTGACTAAAAACCTGGCCACTGTAATGAGTGCCCTGCAACTGCGGAAGGAAGAAGGAGGAAAGATCCTGCTAGTCGACTGCCCAGAGGATGTCCCTTGGATGAACCGGAGGAAATGGAGGACGTCGCCTCACCGGAGGAGGACAACGCCACCCCCAGGAGCGACCCCTGATCAGCACCATCCTCGCCGAGAGATCATCTGCTACCGTTGCAACAGAAAAGGTCATCTGGCCCAACAGTGTCCTTTAAACGAGCAGATCCTGGGTCCGAGGGCCAACACCCAGGAGTAGACTCATCAGGCCCCTTAGACTGGAATTGCAGGTTCGTGGGAGGAAGACCCTACCTGTCCATCATCCTGGACGGGATCGCAATCCCTGCACTGCTGGATACTGGATCTCAGGTGACCATCATACCTGATGTCCTTTATAATAAGTTTTGGTCCGAGCCCTGACTTTGCGGTGTACGCCTCTAATGGTCTCCCTGTTGAAATACTCGGAGCCAAAAACGTGGACGTAAAGGTGGGCAGAGTGGAGCTGAAGGATCAGGGACTCTTAGTAGTAAAGACTGTAAATGAGGAAAATGGCTTAAATGTGGTTTTAGGTACTAACATAAATTAGTAACTGTCTGGGAGAAGTTGTGTTTTTGCTCCAACAGCTCGCTGAAGTTGCCAAGCCAAAGCAAAAGGGAGTGATCCAGAGGGAGATCCGGGCCCTGATGTGCCAGCAGCAAGCGAAGCTTACAGATGGTGAAATTGGTAATGTACGGGTAACGGACCCGAACCCCATTGTGATACCCCCAATGAGTGAAATGCTAATATGGTGTAGAGCAGCAATAGGTCTGAGAGGACAGAACTACCAAGCAGTAGTAGAGCCCCATCGTTCAGAGCACAGACCTACACTCTTGACTGCTAGAGGAGTAGTGGAAGTAAGAAATGGGAGAGTACCAGTACGACTTCTCAACTGGGGAGAAGATGAAGTAAATTTACCACGTTATGCCACTGTTGCTAAATTACATACCGTAGATAACAACTCTATTCTCACAACAGAGTCCTTAGCCTCCCGCCAACCAGCGGAGGATAATGACCCGGCAACCCAGGTGGCGGATTGGTGTCAGCAGCTCCATGTCGGGACAGACACCACTTCCGCCCACCAGAAACAGGGAGTACTACGGGTGGTACAGGAGTACGCACAGGTATTTAGCAAACACCCACTTGACTTTGGGACAATTAAGGGAGTACAGCATCATATCCCTACAGGCAGTCATCCTCCCATCAAAGAGCGGTACAGGCCTATACCTCCAGCACACTATCAGAAAGCTAAGGAAATGTTGCGTGACATGAAGGAAGCCGGGGTGATAAGGGATAGTTGTAGTCCCTGGGCAGCACCTCTAGTCCTAGTTAAGAAAAAGGATGGAAGCATGAGAATGTGTGTAGATTACAGACAAGTAAATCGTATAACACATAAAGATGCATACCCTTTACCACGCATTGAGGAATCCTTAGCTGCCTTGAAAACTGCTAACTACTTTTCCACCCTCGACCTCACTAGTGGGTACTGGCAAGTAGCTGTGGCTGAGGAGGATCGGGAGAAGACAGCTTTCACCACCCCAATGGGACTCTGTGAGTTTGACAGAATACCGTTTGGACTCAGCAGTGCCCCGGGAACATTCCAGAGAGTGATGGAGAGCTGCCTGGGACATCTTAACTTGAAACCGTGTTGCTGTACCTGGACGACGTAATTGTGTACTCCAAGACGTATGAGGATCATCTGAAGCACCTGGCAGAGGTATTCGAGTCACTGTCCAAGTATGGGATGAAACTGAAGCCCTCAAAGTGCCATCTGCTCAAACGAAAGGTACAGTACTTGGGACATATTGTCAGCTCAGAAGGAGTAGCGCCGGACCCCGAGAAGGTAACGGCTATCCAGAAATGGCCAGAGCCGAAGAATCTCAAGGAGGTGCGCCAGTTCCTGGGACTGACAGGTTACTACCGGAGGTTTGTAAAAGACTACACCAAGAAAGCAGCGCCTCTGCAGGACCTCCTGGTAGGACAACCCCTCAAGAGCAGAAATCCTCCATTCCACTGGGGTAAAGAACAAGCTGAGGCATTCAAAGAGATGAAAGAGATCCTGACAGGCGATGAAATCTTAGCCTACCCTGATTACAGCCAACCGTTCCTGCTGTACACTGATGCCAGTAACGAAGGATTGGGAGCTGTCCTCAGTCAGAAGCAGAATGGCCAAGAAAAAGTCATCGCATATGCAAGCAGGAAGCTCCGGCCGACTGAAAGAAACCCAGAGAACTATAGCAGCTTCAAGTTGGAGTTCCTGGCGCTGGTCTGGGCCATTACGGAAAGATTCAAGCATTACCTAGCCTCCAGCAAGTTCACTGCGTACACAGACAATAACCCCCTGACGCATCTTGAAACAGCCAAGCTGGGAGCCATGGAGCAACGTTGGATGGCTCGGCTGTCAAACTATCAATTTACCATCAAGTACAGGGCGGGCCGTAAAAATGCCAACGCTGACGCCTTGTCCAGAATGCCGCATGAATCCGACACGGAGGAAGAATCAGATGACCTGGAAGAGATTGAGCTACCTGCATTCCACAGAAATGGGATGATCCATGAGCAACGAGCCTACAGGAAGCGGTGTGGTAAGACGTTAAACCTTTTACCTCACCACAGCTGGAAGGAGACTCAGGACAGCGATCCAGTGGTCAGCCGTATCAAGGAGCTGATAAGACAGGAAGGTTCCTCCTTGGAGAAAGATGCACCTATACCAGCAAAGCTGCTGTGGAACGAGAGAAGCCGGTTGTTCATCTACCGTGAGAAGTTGTGCAGGAGATACGTCGACCCAAGGACCCATGAGATGGTTTGGCAGATAGTGGTACCCAGAGCAGACATCCAAATGGTGTTAGAAGCCTACCACGATCAAGCGGGACACTTTGGCTGGAAAAAGCTGGAGACCCTGTTGAAGTGTCGGTTCTACTGGGTAGGGATGCGCAGCTCCATCGAGAAGTGGTGCCGGAACTGTGGACCCTGTGGCCTCAGACGAAAAGACTACTGTAGTCAGAAGGCACCCCTGCAGCCTATCCAGACGACTCGTCCCTTGGAGATCGTGGCATTGGACCATGTCAAGTTGTCACCAAGCAGGTCGGGATACTCATATGCCCTGACCATGGTGGATCACTATTCCAAATTTCTGGTGGTCACCCCTGTCAAAGATCTGACAGCAGAGACAGCAGCAAAGACGTTCCAAGCAAGTTTCTGCAGACCACACGGATATCCGGAGCAGGTGCTAACTGATCAAGGTCCTGCCTTTGAAGCTGAACTGTTTAAGGAATTCTGTCACTTGTATGGGTGTAAGAAGATCAGAACAACACCGTACCACCCTCAAACCAATGGCCTTTGTGAAAAGATGAATCACATTGTCATTGACTTACTGAAATCTGTACCACTGGAAGAAAGAAATCGGTGGCCAGACTTGTTACCTGACCTGGTCGACCTGTACAACCACATACCGGTAAGTTCCACCAACTGCACTCCAGCCTACCTTATGCGAGCAAGACCAGGAAAGCTGCCAATGGATTTGGAACTTGGTGTGGTAGAACCAGAGGCTGATGCCACTGCTGAAGATTGGGACACGAACCGACAGGAACAGTACAGGAGAGTACAAGCCTGCGTGGAAGATAGTCTCAATAAAGTAAGGGAAAAGCAAGAGAAGAACTACAACAAAAGTGCGCCAGCTAAGCCTTTTATGCCTGGAGAAATTGTGCTAAAAAGAAAAAGAAGAATGCACAAATTGGATGATCAGTGGGAACAAGAGCCATATGTCGTGCAAAATTCCAAATTTGATAACAGAAAAACCTGTACCATTAGCAAAGATGGAGGAAAAACGACCACCACGGTATCCAGAGATCACCTAAAACTGTGTCCAGACATGTTAAAACTTCCGAGGAAGAACTTGTTAGGGAAAAAGAGAGACCAGGTGTCACGCTGTATAGCAGATATATATATATATGTGATGACAGTAATCTATATCAAAAGGGCAACATACTATATAACATGCGCATAGATATATGATAACATAGAATTACCTGACAATGTCCAGTGGGTCAATACGGAATCCGTTATACACTGTCTCCGGCTAGAGGGTGACCGGGGTCTATGCTGACCCTAAACTGGGGTCCTGACTAATCCCTCTACCTGGAGGTACTGTTAAAGGTACAGAGGTCCAGGCCACCAGCGTAAACCCTGTCTCCTATCAATCCCTGCCAACTGTAATCTAGTCCTAAGAAGGACCCTGATTACCACCAAAGGGAATGAAAAGGTAACGGTTAATGAACAGAAAGACATACAAGAAAGACAAGAAATAAAGTAAATAAAGTCTTACATACAACACTCACACACAGTAGGAACACCTAAGGTCTCAGAGATAAACTATAAGCTATAAGAGTAAAAACAACTAAGGAGCTCTTAGCTTAAGTATTCTCAGAACCGCTCCAGTCTGCTAGACTACATGAATGCTTTCACCGGCGTCTAACACCCAGACTGGCAGGAATATAAAGGAAACTAATTAGAACATAATCAAAAGCAGCCGGGCGAGGCTGGACCTAGTCTTAGCAAAGAGCTAGGTAAAATTAACTCTCTCATTACCAAACACAAAGAAACAGCAGCTCAGCTGTGAGAAGTCAGAATGTGCAATCGCGACGATCTTCGTGGCGATGCACCCATGACAGTACCCCCCCTTCTACGAGGGGCCTCCGGACCCTCATGACCAGGTCTGTCCGGGTAAGTTGTGTGAAAGGTCCGAACCAATCGATCTGCGTTAGCATCAGACGCAGGGACCCACGTCCTCTCCTCAGGACCATACCCCCTCCAATGAACTAAGTACTGAGGGGATCGGCGACTGAGACGTGAGTCAATGATTTTCGACCCATGAAATTCCACGTTATCATTGACTACCACTGAAGGAGGAGGTAGAGGTGACGGTATGACTGGTGCCACATACTTTTTAAGTAATGACTTGTGAAACACATTATGAATTTTAAACGTAGGAGGGAGGTCAAGACGAAATGCCACAGGATTAATTATGGAACTGATCCTGTACGGCCCGATGAATCTGGGACCCAACCTCCAGGAGGAAACTTTAAGTTTTATATTCCTGGTAGACAACCAAATCAGATCGTTCACCTTCAGATCTAGACCAGAAACTCTCCTCCTATCAGCCATCCGTTTGTAACGGTTCCCCGTAACCTTCAGTCTTAAGCGATCTGGAACTATCAGTCTCCCTGGAAGTCCCACAGGGGCGTCCCCTGAGCCCCCAATACCTCCCCCTCAAGCTCAGAGCATACAGCTGACACTACAACTCCCTCCTGAGGAATAGGAACCGGATCATCCGTCTTCCCGGCCCCTGGGAAAGTACGAGATAAGGCATCAGGAAGCAACTTTATTGAGCAGTCATATGCGCGATGAGGAGGTAACTCTTTACACCCCTCCTCTGAGAACATCTCCCCAAAGTCCTCCAGAAAAGGAGGCAAAGTCCTAGGCACAACCGCACCGATGACCGTGCTCATGCAGTTATTCCGGAAAAATTCACCCCACTGGCTTATCTTTCTGGATTGCCAATCAATCACTGGGTTATGTTTAGCCAACCAAGGAAGTCCCAACACAATAGGAGTAGGTAGACCCTCCAACACATAACAAGACAATTGCTCTTTATGTATTGCCCCTACTCGAAGATCTATGTTATGAACAGCTTGTACCAAGCTACCTTGACCGAGAGGTCTAGAATCAATAGAGACTATAGGGACTGGTTTGGCCAATACACTCAGTTGCATACCATGCACCTGGGCAAACCGAGCGTCCACCAGATTAGCCCCGGACCCACTATCAAGAAAAACAGAAATCCTCTCAGTTCTAGTACCAATCACCACCTCCGCAGGCACGAGAAACTGAGAGGGATTTGGGGACGAAATACACACTCCCAGGTTAACTCACTTGCTCAAAGAGGCCCGGGATGGACACCCCCAACAAAATGTCCCTCTCTCCCGCAAAAGAAACACCTTCTAGTCTTGCGGTGCACCGCCGATTCCCTCCTACAAAATGATGTCCCTCCCAACTGCATGGGCTCCTCAGAACAGACCAGGGGAACCTCAGTGTAAGGGACTTTAGTAGTAAGTGGAGTCATCACGGGAGGCGGAGTTACCTCGCATCTTCCCCGAAGTCGTCTATCAATGCGAATAGCGAGGGCCATAGCAGCCTCCAGTGATGGAGGAGAATCATACTGAGCCAACACATCTTTTAATTTGTCAGACAACCTTTGACAAAACTGGCTCCTAAGAGCTGGGTCATTCCACTGAGTATCTGTTGCCCATCTACGGAACTCAGAAGAATATTCCTCCGCTGGACGATTTCCTTGCCGTATTTTACGTAACTTTGTTTCAGCAAGGGAGACTCGATCCGGATCATCATATACCAGACCCAGGGCAGTAAAAAATCGATCCACTGACTGGAGATCTGGGGAGCCTGGAGGAATAGAGAACGCCCAAGATTGAGGGTCCCCTTGTAAGAGCGAGATAACAATTCCCACCCTCTGCTCTTCACTCCCAGATGACCGAGGCCGCAGCCGAAAGTACAATTTACATGCCTCCCGGAAGGTAAAAAATTTGTCCCGCCCACCAGTGAACCTGTCCGGGAGAGCAACCTTAGGTTCAGATCTGGTTTGCTCCGGGGGGGACAAAACCTTGGACTTAATGTCTGCAAACTCCATGGACAACCCCTGCAACTGCCGGGCCAGCTGGGCTACTGGATCCATGACAGCTGGGGAGAATCTTTAGTATGGCCGGTGAAAATGTCACGCTGTATAGCAGATATATATATATGTGATGACAGTAATCTATATCAAAAGGGCAACATACTATATAACATGCGCATAGATATATGATAACATAGAATTACCTGACAATGTCCAGTGGGTCAATACGGAATCCGTTATACACTGTCTCCGGCTAGAGGGTGACCGGGGTCTATGCTGACCCTAAACTGGGGTCCTGACTAATCCCTCTACCTGGAGGTACTGTTAAAGGTACAGAGGTCCAGGCCACCAGCGTAAACCCTGTCTCCTATCAATCCCTGCCAACTGTAATCTAGTCCTAAGAAGGACCCTGATTACCACCAAAGGGAATGAACAGGTAACGGTTAATGAACAGAAAGACATACAAGAAAGACAAGAAATAAAGTAAATAAAGTCTTACATACAACACTCACACACAGTAGGAACACCTAAGGTCTCAGAGATAAACTATAAGCTATAAGAGTAAAAACAACTAAGGAGCTCTTAGCTTAAGTATTCTCAGAACCGCTCCAGTCTGCTAGACTACATGAATGCTTTCACCGGCGTCTAACACCCAGACTGGCAGGAATATAAAGGAAACTAATTAGAACATAATCAAAAGCAGCCGGGCGAGGCTGGACCTAGTCTTAGCAAAGAGCTAGGTAAAATTAACTCTCTCATTACCAAACACAAAGAAACAGCAGCTCAGCTGTGAGAAGTCAGAATGTGCAATCGCGACGATCTTCGTGGCGATGCACCCATGACACCAGGTGAAGTCATACACACGGACTTGGGAGATTTCCCTGCTGATTGGCCTTGTGTTGGAGACGCTGTGATTGTTCTAGTCCTTCAATTTTACCAACCACAAGAGGTGTTTCAACGTCCAGTTGAGCCAGTTGCCGCAGCAGAAGAAATAGTTCAAGAAGAACCTGCTTCTGTAGCATCTCCAGAAGTAGTATCTCAAGGAGTGGAATCCCAAAATGCGGAACCTTCAGATGTTGGGTCTCAAGTAGAAGAATCCCCTGGCGGAGCAGAACCGCATCGCCCAGTCGCTAGCATGCTTGCCAGATCCCTAGAGAGGTGGAGTCGTATTTACAGTTTGCCAGCACGCAGAACAGATAGGCTAGAGACTACTATACCTGACACCACACCACGTAGGTCAGTACGTACAACGAAGGGAAGGTTACCTATTCGGTACCAAGAGTAGTCCTAGCAAACTAGTCTAGTATGACCCAGACAGGGTTTACTTAATTGTACAAAGTTGTGAAGAGAATTGCATTTTGTTGAGAAAGTTATATGATGATAATGTTTACATGCTAATGTGATTTTACTTGAAATGTGTTTTCATATGCAAAGGACTGCGTGGCTGTGGACTTTGCCAGCCCAAAAACTTTCATTGTAAATAGTTCACACTTCGGTGCCCCATTTTGGTTTTACATAAAACCTAAACTACCTCTGAAGAAAAACCCGTATGGTGTGGCCTAGAGTGAGGTCTGCAGTCAGAAGTCCTGCAGCCCACCCAGGACCCACGTGGGAGGTTTTTGGTGCGGGTCCTCCACAAGAATCTTGTCTTATACTGTATGTATTTATTGAAAAGTATTTTGATAATTTTCTACTGATCTATGTACAAATTGTAACGTTTAAGAGTCCTTACCTCCCGCAAGGGATGAGTTATTATGTTGATGTTATATGCAAAACAAAAATGTTTTTCTTTTCTATTTCAGCCCGGGAGTGCTGAGTTTAACTAGGGGGGGATGTGTGGCCCAGCTGCGCAAGGCACACATGTCTCCTGGAAAATGCACAAGAAGGTAACTGTAAAGCCTGATATTCATTCACATCACACACTTCCTAACACTGCCACTAGAGGCATTTCAGACTATTTAGTAGTGTGACGTAGCAATAGTGAGTCATTCTAGTCAGAGCTCAGTCTGAGCTAGACAGAAGTTATTCAAGTTCCTGTCTTTGGACAGAGAAGTTCAGTTTAGTTTCTGTTTCAGTCAGAAACAGACGGAAGGAGAGGAGAGTTCAGTCTTGGAGGGAGAGGAGTGAAGACTGATTCCTGAAGGAGCTCAGATAGTTCATTATACAGACGTGGAGGCTGGTACGAGTAGACGGACTTACTCTAGCCTAGTCAGAACTACAATCAGAACTGCTATCTCAGAACATGCTGCCTGTGTTCCTAAGAAAGTGGAAAGTGACTCTCAGAGCTACAGCGTGTATACGGTCTGACGAAGCGTCCTGTGAGCTGCTCTGGACAGAGTTCTGTGAAGGAAAGAAGGAAGGGGATCACAGCAGTTATAGCATCGAGTCAACTGAGAGCAGGTCAGTGAGCACTGAAGGAAAGCTGACAACTACACTCGCTGCTACCCGTGCTTATGTTAAGGGCGAGAGCAGGGCGACAGGCGAGTGGAGAAGGAAGAGTGACTAAGGTGACGGATCACCCTCACTCAGTTTAACCGGACACCGGGTCCGAAGCATTGCTAGTACTTCACGGCTAGTGATAGAAAATCCGGAGGCCTTGCTGGACTTCAAGTCACAGAAGGTAGCCCTAAGTGCCGATACGTAACCGGGGTCAGGAAGGACAACAGTCTAGCAGGGCCCTGCACAAAAGACTAGTTCTATCCAACAGAAGACTTCCACCACAATGTTGGCCGGGCGAAGCTGTTATATTCAGAGTTAAACCTGACTTCACGCAGGTTAAGACTCACATACACTTTAAGGAGAAAGGAGGCCTTTAACCTGCTCAACAATTCCCTGAATGTGCATTCTCCAACCTGACCAGCTTCCCGGGACATACCTGCAACATCTACAAGTAAAGGTATGGAAAGAGACTGCATTGTGTGTGACTGAATTCTTATCTGCACCCTGCATCACCACCATAGACTTTGAGGGACCAGTCCCACCTGTGGGGGACTTAACACCTAGCTGCCATAACATCCCCTCAGAGATCTACCCTGCAGCGCTGGTCAATCAGATCAGAAACCACAGGTGGCGTCACGAACTATAACTACAATCCCCTGTAAATATTCCCCCATTGCATGACCGCCAGGGCCACGGACCGAGCTCTGCTGCCAGTGACATTCCCCATAGACTTCCATGGGCTCGGTTCCGAGTACCCCATAGCCCTGGTACCACCAATGTGGTGCGCGTCACGTTTCTATTGTAATGATAATATAATGACTACAATTATTATTGATCAATTTTAGTCTGATCAATGCTGAGAGTTCATTGAAAAACGCTGGTAACGCCTCAAATCGACCTGAAATCCTGGCTGAAAATGAACAAGGGATCCACAGGGAAATCGATCATGTTAATTTTGTGGATGATCTGGGCCTCATGTATTAAAACTGAAACAGACATAGATAGTTCTGTTGCTTATGGCAACCAATAGAATTCCTGCTTTTATTTTTTAACAGGTAAAAACGTGACATTTGATTTCATTCCGTGTTTTATTAGTATTCAGACATTATTAAATGTGAATTAAATTTGTAAAAATGTCATTCAGGTATTGAAATTTTACTTTTTATATTTGTACTTTATGCCATAGAAGATCATGAGCCTGTCGAAAATTAAAGCTGTTTTGGTTGCCCATAACA
This sequence comes from Oophaga sylvatica, assembly GCA_033576555.1. Classification (NCBI taxonomy): domain Eukaryota; kingdom Metazoa; phylum Chordata; class Amphibia; order Anura; family Dendrobatidae; genus Oophaga; species Oophaga sylvatica. The sequence goes on from JARQOD010000003.1 coordinate 332,090,649, forward strand.
ACCAATCACATGGCAGCTTTCATTTCGCATCCTGCTTTTGAAAACTAAAAGCTGTGAAGTAATTGGTTGCTATAGGCAACAAGAACAGCATTGCTTTTTGATCATTTTTAAAAATTCTGATAACTACGGTGCCCTGACAGGGCCATTTCATACAAATTTTTAACTGGAAAACCTATTTACTTTACAGATCACCAGAATATTATGCCATTATGGGCACTGATGCACCAGATACACATAATAAAACTTTATCCGTTGGCAACCAGAGTAATAATTTCAATGCGTAAATCACTGACCCCATAAAGGTTATCAAAATTAGGGCTGCATAGTTTAAAACAAGAACATGGTTTAATGGGATTGTCCACTACTAGGAAAACCCCTTCTTAAGCTAAATGTTGTACCCCGATAAAATAATAAAGCCTATACTCACCTCTTGTGATGACTCTGTTTCAGCGGTGTCGCAATTCACGGTGAAGCAATGGAATGACACGTGGTGCCCAATCAGCGCTGGCGTTAATGTTTCCACCTTTGGACAAACTAAATATGAAGGGGAAGTCCAGGATCAGCTGTAGCTAGTGACATCATTTACATAATAGGTGCAGAAAAGGTGCTGAAATTCTGCAACCTCAAAAACTCACCAAGAGCTCATCGTGGGAACATAGCCTAATGCATGTCAAATCCAGATGATTTCTGCCAGTCTGGTCAGTGCTCGGACCCTCCACTTTAGCCACGATCTTCCATGTCAAACCAAAGACATAGAAGCAGGATTCATCACTTGTTTCTATGTCAAGAGGGCCAGAAGGTTGACCATTGTCTTCATCTTTGTCAAGAATAAAGAAATTTTGTACACCAACATAGGAAGGGATTCTTTACTGTAAGAGCAGCGAAACTCTTTTGGTAAACTCACTAAGGCCTCATTCACATGCCCGTATATGTTCAGTATTTTTTCATCACTGTTTGTATGCCAAAACCCGGAGTGGAACATACAAAGAGAAACTATAATTGAAAGTTTGACACCTGTTCTGTGTGTTGTAGACACTTCAAATATTGATGAAATACTGATCTATGAATACTGATGTGTGAATAAAGGCTAACATTGCTTAGGTCAGTTTAAGACTTTTTTTTCCCTAAGGGCTCTTTCAGACATCCATGATCATCATATATTTCTATGAGGCTGTCACGCTCGGGGTCGGGAGACGCGCAGCCAGTTCGACCATTGTGATCCGAGATCGGAGCGATGATCATGGGCGTCTAAAGGAGCCTTTAATCTTTGAATTAGAGAAAAAACTGGTAACCAATTGGTATAAAGATGGACACTTACTGTAAGGAAGCAAGAGTCTTTGAAACATACAGAATGGCTTCTATGTTAAGCTGTCTAGGGGGACAGGTCTAGGAGGGTTGTTTATCTCTGCGTCAACAAGGCAGCAAAATAGGCTAAACTAGCTAGACCTGTGGCCCTGATTCATCAAACAGTTTGCTCCTGAAATCTGATGTAAAAGCATTGCAACATTTTTTGCGTAATATATTGCACCAAAATGTTATGACTTGTGCCGTTTTAACGCCAGCTCCTCCATGTATGGAAAACTGGGTGGCATATAGCTGGAGTATCATGTTCTAGTGCAGCTTGACAAATTCATTATACTTTACGTCACAAAAGTGCCGTTCATTTTTGCACAAGTGTACTTCAGTACGGGTTGTGGAAAAAATGCTGCCAAGTAAGAATGCTTTCTAAAATAGAAGTGTTAATAGTTTATTTTTTATTAATAAACAAAATGAATGCGCAAAGAAGGAATCTAAATTGCATCAATATTTGGTGTGACCGCCCTCTGCCTTCAAAACATCATCAGTTCTAATCTAGACACACTTGTATGAAGGCAGGTGTAAGAGTAATCAGTTATACCAAACAGGTGATAATGGTCATCATTTTCATATGTAGGTAGAAACAACCATTAACTGAAACAGAAACAGTTGTGTTCAAGGCAGAAGGTCATATACAGTAGCAAGACTGAGCACCGCAACAAAATTCAAGGTTATACTGCATCCAACAAAGGTCTATCTCAATCAAATATTTCTAAGCAGACTGGGGTTTCAAAATGTGACGTTCAAGCTCTTTTGAAGAAGACCCAACAGATGGGCAATGTTGAAGGCCGTCTATGCAGTGGTCGGCAATGGAAATTTCATGGAGCAGATGAAAGATACATCAGGCTTACTTCCTGTCAAAATCAGAAGATGTTAAGCAGTGCCATCAGCTCAGAATTGGCAGCAACAATGGGACTCAGCAAACACCACCTACTGTTCAAAGAAGTCTGGTCAGAAATTATCTTAAAGGAGGAATTGTGGTAAAAAATGGAATACCGTTGACAAGGAAATGAGTCCAAGAGACTCAACTCTACATGAAAACATGGGAACTGGGGTGCAGAAAAATGGGTGTAGTCACTGTTTACTGTTGAGTCAAAATGTAAAATATTTAGCTGTTACAGAAGGTAGTTTGTTGCTGAAGGGCTGGAGAGTGGAAGAATAATGAGTGTCTGCAGGAACAGTGAAGCACGTTGTAAGTTTGTAGATGCATTTTCGCAAACAGAGTTGGAGATTTGGTCAGGAATAATGGTGTCCTCAATGCTGAGGAGCACAATCAGATACTTATCCATCATACAAAACCATCAGGGAGGTGTTGGACTGACTCCAAATTTATTCTGCAGATGGAAAACGATCCCAAACATACAACCAATGTCATTAAGAACTATCTCTAGTGTAAAGAAGGAGTCATGAAAGTGATGATATGGCCCCCCAAGACAACAAAGCCCTGACCTGATTACATGAAGAGATTTGCACAAGATTAGCACAGAAGATCTGTAGTTAGTTCTCAAAAATGTTTGGAACAACCTGTCGAGTCCCTTAAAAAAACGGTGTGAAGTGACAAGTGTTCCTAGAGGAGTTGATACTTTTATGAAGGAAAATTATTTTTTCAAACAACATTCTTACTTTACAGCATTTTTTCAATACCCGCTTAAAACTTTTGCATAATACACTATATATATATATTATATAATATATACTGCTCAAAAAAATAAAGGGAACACTCAAATAACACATCCTAGATCTAAATGAATGAAATATTCTCACTCATTGAATACTTTGTTGTATACAAAGTTGAATGTGCTGTCAACATAATCACACAAAAATCATCAATGGAAATCAAACTTTTGGACCAATGGAGGCCTGGATTTGGAGAGACCCCCAAAATGAAAGTGGAAACAAGTCAAAATGAAAATCAAAACAAGACAAAATTAAAGTGGAAACAAGTCAAAATGATGCTCAGTATTGTGTGTGGCCTCCACGTGACTGTATGACCTCCCTACAATGCCTGCTCCTGATGAGGTTGCGGATGTTCTCCTGAGGGATCTCCTCCCAGACCTGGACTAAAGCATCCGTTAACTCCTGGACAGTCTGTGGTGCAACGTGACGTTGGTGGATGGAGCGAGACATGCTGTCCCAGATGTGCTCAATCGGATTCAGGTCTGGGGAATGGGCGGGCCAGTCCATAGCTTCAATGCCTTCATTTTGCAGGAACTGTTGACACACTCCAGTCACATGAGGTCAGGCATTGTCCAGCATTAGGAGGAACCCAGGGCCAACCACACCAGCATATGGTTTCACAAGGGGTCTGAGGATCTCATCTCGGCAACTAATGGCAGTCAGGCTACCTCTGGTGAGCACATGGAGGGCTGTGCGGCCCTCCAAAGAAATGCCACCCCACACGATTACTGAGACACTGCCAAACCAGTCAGGCTGAAGGATGTTGCAGGCAGAAGATCGCTCTCCACGGCTTCTCCAGACTCTGTCACATCTGTCACATGTGCTCAGTGTGAACCTGCTTTCATCTGTGAAGAGCAAAGTGCGCCAGTGGCGAATTTGCCAATCCTGGTGTTCTGTGGCAAAGGCCAAGAGTCCTGCATGGTGTTGGGCTGTGAGCACAACCCCCCTCTGTGGACATCGGGCACTCAGACCATCCTCATGAAGTCGGTTTCTAACCATTTGTGCAGACACATGCACATTTGTTGCCTGTTGGAGGTCATTTTGCAGGGCTCTGGCAGTGCTCCTCCTGTTCCTCCTTGCACAAACGCGGAGGTAGCAGTCCTGCTGCTGAGTTGTTGCCCTCCTACCGCCCCCTCCATGTCTCCTGATGCACTGGCCTGTCGCCTGGTAGCGCCTCTAGACTCTGGACAGTTCGCTGACAGACACAGCAAACCTTCTTGCCACGGCTGAATGAGCTACACTACCTGAGCCACTTGTGTGGGTTTTAGAGTCCATCTCATGCTACCACGAGTGTGAAATCACAACCAACATTCAAAAGTGACCAAAACATCAGCCAGAAAGCATTTGTACTGAAATGTGGTCTGTGGTCCCCACCTGCAGAACCACCCCTTTATTGAGTGTGTCTTGATAATTGCCAATAATTTCCATCTGTTGTCTATTCCATTTGCACAACAGCATGTGAAACTGATTGTCAATCAGTGTTGCTTCCTAAGTGGACAGTTTGATTTCACAGAAGTTTGATTTACTTGGAGTTATATTCTGCTGTTTAAGTGTTCCCTTTATTTATTTGAGCAGTGTATAGATAGATAGATAGATAGATAGATAGATAGATAGATAGATAGATAGATAGATAGATAGATAGATAGATAGATGATAGATATAGATGTACCGCGTATCATTATTTTTGAATATATACATCTATAGCCATAATTTAAAAAGCTGAAGTTTATATGGCAATTAAAACTGCCCATTAATTCCGTACATCCGGCACCTGGTTGTTCTAGCTGGGGGTCACATCTTTCCCACATCATTTCACATTATTGAAGAAGTCTGGCTTTTGTCTAGCTATTCATGTGCACGAAGCTCTATTTGCACTCAAGTTTAACCCTTTTATGCAAACACCAGCATTGCCAACTTTATAGTAGCTGGGTTTATAATGTAAAAAGCTCATCTGGTTTATAGGTTCTTAATAAAAAGAAATCAAAGGTAAAAACATCAAAAATTTCCATTTTCTCCATTGATGTTAAAGAGATTGTCTCCTGAATACAACCATTGTGGCTTCTCTAACTCTCAACGATCAGCAATTAATTCCTTTTTTTTGTAAGCAGCTTTCCATTGAGGCTTTTCACAAGTGAAGGAGTTGCTTTTACAGAACGATTTTCCATTTTCACTCCTAGAATGGATCCTAGTGAAGATGGGGCACCCTTTATGATGTCCATATTCTTTCATACATACTCATGGATATTGCTGCAGATATGCATTTCAAGGGAACTTGCACCAAAAATCTGTCATCTCTGAACATATTGTAATGTTTATTGCTGATGTTACTTTGTATTTATTACCATTTCCACAATTTTCGTGGTTTTGTGATTTGATTTGTGAAGCATATTAAATGCGTTTCACTTGTATAAGCTGCGGTACCGAAATGCCAAACTGCAGCAATATGTGGTGAAATTTGGTATACAATTTGGAAATTAGTGCAAAGCTGAGAACTGCAGGTAAAACTGCAGTTCTAAGCTACGCAGTGATTTCCAAATTTATCCAAATTTTGGTGCACATTTGTAGACTTCACCTACAAAAACAGCTAAGCATCAAAATATAAGTAAAAACTTCTATGCTCACTTTCCCTGGTGTTCTCCTGGAAACAGAACCCTGGATCTCTACTGGTCTCTATAGACGAGACCTCCTGCAGCCATCAGTGGCAAAATGTCATTGCAGAAGCCTGGCAGTACAGAGACCAGACCAGAAGATGACTAACGACGAGTCATGGATATGCTAGGATAGGTGGCATTCACCTGTTTTCTGGACAGAAAATACACAGAAATTCTGCCAAGTAAGAACAAGTCCTTAGACCCTCAGAGTTGTTGGTTGGAAGATGCTGGGGCATCAAGAGATTTGCTGACTTAATTGGCGCCTGTCAATGAATGAGATATATCAGTCCGCAAGTAAGCAGTCAGTTTTTAAAGTTGATGTGTTGGAAGGAGTGATGAGTGAACATGCTTGGATAATGATCATCTTGGGCATGCTCATATATTATGCTCGAGTCCCTGCGGCTGCATGATTTGTTGCTGTTAAGTTTTGGGTTTCCTGGGATGGATGTCACCATTCAAGAGCTGGGGAATGTCTGGAGGAAGGTTAAAAAGAACATTGAAGTGGCTCAGCCTTTTCAGAAGTGGAAGGCCGATAGGAGGCACTCATCAGGGGTCGCCTTCAAAGTGGGAGATAAGGTATGGCTATCCTCTAAGAATATTAGATTAAAGATGCTCTCGCTGAAGTTGGGTCCTAGATTCATTGGTCCATATGAAATTCTTGAGGTAGTCAATCCAGTTGCCTTCTGATTAAAGCTCCCTCGGTCTTTCCATATTCCTAAGGTGTTCCACAAGTTGATGTTGAAGGAGTTTATTCCCCCTGTTCTGTTTCCTCGCCCCCACCTCCTCTGGTGTCTATGGAGGGAATCTTGGAATATGAGGTACAAAGGATCATTGATTCCCGAATGGTTCGGAATTCCCTTCAATATCTATTAGAGGGGGTACTGTCGCAATCTCCACTTTGTTCCTGTCTGATATATTACTTTGTGTAGGGACTGTCAGTCTGGTTTGGTTGTGCTGGGTCTGTGCTGCAATCATTTGTGTTCACTTTCCTGGGCAAGATCTGGTTCTCTCCCCAGAGCAACGAAAACCTAAATAAATGAACAGGAGTATAAGTTGATATTGTCTCGATCTCCACTCTGTTCCTGTCTGATATGTTAGTATATGTAGGGGCTGTCAGTCTGGTTTGGTTGTTCTGGGTCTGTGCTGCAATCATCTGTCTTCACTTTCCTTAATTAGTCTTCTACTTAAGCATGCTAGCTCCTCCACCCAGTGTCAATCGTACACTTGCAGCTGCCTGTGTAAGACTGATCCCTCTGTGCTCTGTGCCTGACCCAGCTTGACTTGATTCTCTTCCTGGACTTAGACCCTTTGTTTGTGACCTGCTTCTCTTGTGCCTGCTCCCTGTAAACTGTCTTGTCTTTCTGGTTTTCGTGACCTCGGCTCGTGAATTGGATTTCGTCTTTGACTTCCCCTTGTTGTACTGCACCATTTCCTGGACATGACCTCGGATTGTTTGACCTCCCGTTACTTATTCTGTAAGTAGTATATATTTTTGCTATCTGTTATTGAAGTCTTTCTCTCCACTTCTGGGACTAATATTTACTATAGTGACTCACGTCACAGGTGTGCATGCAGCATGTAGGCGCTTGTTCCCACCGGCCACTAAACAGACAAAATGGGAGTGGAGTGTGTGGCTGCATGTATTTCTATGCAGCCGCTCGCTCCGCTCCCGAGTGCCAGCGCCAGTGCTGGGAATTCTCATACGAGACTCTGCCGTGTTTCTCGCATGTGTGATCCCGGCCTAACAGTATACCTACTTTTTGGCCACCTTGTATATTTTTTTGATATATATATATATATATATATATATATATATATATGTTTTTACTTAGTAAACTAATTTCTTCCTATACTTGAAATGAGTGCCGGTAGGAAACATTTTCTTATTGCATCTTTTGGCTAAAATAAAAAAAAATCAATTTTGCAAAATTAACGTGAACATTGATATTTTCTGGGTACGTATGGATTATTGGAAGATTCCTTGTAATGCTTCTATGAAATGACGTAATCTGCTTCCAATTTGGCTGTTCTAAAGTTCTAGCAAGGAGCCATTCATGTCCTATTTCCAGCCAATGAGAAGAGCATTAAGCGCTCTCTTTTTTCCTCCGCTGGTAAATGGAGAGCCATGAGAAAGTCTTCTCCAACTTGCAGTGTCCATGTGCTTTACAATACAAGGACCCTCGAATAAAGCCTGGGAGTTCATGGAGCATAGAAATAATAGCAGCCTGACAACAACTTTATTAGCGCCAGACTGTGGACGTTTGAGCTTCCTCCTCTTTCCCACAGTTTCCCCCCTCGCAGCATCTTTTCCGGACACAATAGAAGTGTGTCTTGCTACTAGTACTCACATTAGTGCGGCTGTTTGAGATGAATGAATGGAGGGGAAATCTTACCCCACAAAGACCATCTGGCTATCTGTTCTCATGCGCTAATAAACCTTTAGCTTCACTTTCCCAGGGACTGGCATATTGACAGGCGGCCCCCTGTGAGTGTTTTCAGCTTACCTGTTGCTTAAAGCAATGACTGTCAAATTTAATTATTTTAATGTAATTTACATTGACAATTGGATATTTTGTAGCAGTTCATACTATTAGGAACAAGCAGTCTGTTTATTATGGCTCTCCTTCCATTAGGGCAGAATAATCTACAGTGTCTGCTACTGTCAATAATCTACGGTATGTATAAACAGGACAAAAACCACAAGAACATATATGCGGCGTTTAGACCCTGTTGCGTTACATGCAAACCGATCTGCACTTGTTTAATTTTTTGTTATCTACAAATCTATGCACAAAGAAAGAGGGTGAGATGCATGTAGAATATCATTTTATCGGCAGCACATCAGATCTGTACACCGGTAAGGCCAGGTTCGTACAAGCAAATGAAAAATTGTTGCATCCAGAAAAGTGGGACTTTTTTTTCTCACTTGTCATCCTTGTACAGTCCGTTTACAGCAACCATTAATCGCTTACAAAGCCATTTACAGAATTGCAATGTATCCGTAAAAATCGGATGCTAGACTGCATCCCGATACGTCATCTGATTTTTTTCTGCACCCGTAGACTTAAATGGATGAGTCTCATCCAATTTGGGGAAAAAACTTGTTCACAATGCGATATTTTTAACATGCAGATACGGTCAGTGAAAAAAATCACTCATCTGCACTGCCCCATTCAATAACAGTGCAGTCTCTTTTTTTCACGGATAGCACTTGGACCGTAAATGCGCTAGTGTAAATAAGCCCTACCGATGATTTTTTTTTTAGCTTGCACCCAACAATCAAGCGTTTAGCTTGTTGCCTTGTTTAGATGGACTGATAGTAGTGAATGCACATTCCTTCGGTCCTACTTATTCCCTTATTATCAGTGCGTCTAATTGGACCCTAAAGGACCCCGTACACATTAGATGGCAGTTGGCGCACCTGAGTTCCCTATGACAGACATCTCTACTGGCGGCCTTTCTCCCGGAGAACAAAGTGATTGGCAGTCCGAAATCAGACCTATCCCATCGACATCTCCCCACACAAATCCATGCATATTTGAAGTGTTGGCCGAACCTGTCGATATGGGCCACATACTAGGATGAGTGAACGGGGACAAAGTATATACAAGCAGTAGAGGAATAGGCGGAATAAAGTCTGTAAGGCAACAAGACAAGAGAATCCGTTGCGAAGACAGAATTTATTTTAATTTTCAAGATATGAAGAGCGTTTTTCTTGGTATCATAAATTGGTAAAATTGCAAAATGCTTTTAATAAAAAGCAACTTTGCACTTTACCGCTAATTCTGCAATTCTATAGTGTGCTACACCTTGCCAAGGTTACCGGCTACCCATTAGTGAAGGCCGGTCTCCTAGGCATAGAGTGCAGCACTGATAAGCTCCTTGCTTCGTAGATGGCAAGCGCTGCTCTGGAGCTGTCCAGATCACCATGTCCCTCTGCTTATCCAACACTACGGAGGCTTGCAGCATTGGAGAGCTCATAGTCTGGACCAGCAGCTCAACCATGCATCGGCCCGAACTGTCAATCTTCCATTGTGCCGAGAAGCCGAGGAATGCTGCGCTCCTGAGAATAAAACTTGAGAACAGCCCTTATCACAAACTACTGGTTACATAATTAAACCACCAAAACAACTAATTAACAATTCCCAATTACGAGGTGTAAGTGTATGTTTGTACACCGAGAACCCTGCACCAAAACATGGAAACATGTCTGATTTTGCACAGATCAAATTCGCTAACGCAAGTCTACATGTTCATGAAAAAATCGGATATCACTAGGTGCCACCCGTATGCTCAATGTTTTTCGCGGACTGTCTGATAATTGAACCTTGAGAAACCTCCAGCAGTAGTTTTTACCTAAGAGAAAAACTGATGAAAACTGACAAAACTCTGATGAATCTGATCCCAAACTGATGAATCTCAGACTGGTTTTTTCGCATAAAAGAAAAATCACAGACATTGGAATGAGCCCTTACGGTGGACATGCACAGCTAGACGTACATTGATGGTTGAACAACCACTGAACATCCTCTGGTCAGCCACTGTTATGTTGGTGCAGCCGGTTTATCCCATATTATCCTTGCCTCTTGTGCAGACTAGCCTCTAGTGTTCAGTCACACCGGGCTAAGAATGAAGTATCTTCCTGCGAATATTCTGGGAACATACTTTCACGGAATGATTGTTCATGGAATCACTACTATAGGATGAAATTGATAGTTTCAGTTACATTTCTACTTATGAACAATCATTTTGGTTAAAATTATCTGTTTTGATCATCATTTGACTAATGAGTAAGGCCACCTTTAAGCTAGGCTCACATTTGCGTATATGTGCGCAGAGTATCATCTGCATACGCAAACACATGCAAAAACGCAATGCAAACGCAAATGCAAGTTTACGCAGTGTTTTTTTTATCCGCATCATCTTACGCATGACGCCAAAAAACGCTGCGTGTGCATGCGTTTGTATGCGTTTTTTGCATGCGTTTGCGTTGTTTATTTGCATGCGTTCAATATGACAGACACCAAAAGGGCGTATCTCATGAAGAACGCATGCGTATCGAACGCATCCATATGCATGTTATGGTGTACCAATGCGTTCCCATAGACAGTAATGCGTTTTTTTACGCACTCATCCATGACTGTACATATTTGATGAATTTTTGACGCTTCAAAAAATGCAACATGTTGCGTTTGCCGCACGCCGAGAAATTACGCATTGGTATGCGTTTGCATGCAAAGGCATGTCTCTGCGTACACCATGTTAAAGATATGTAAGCATGACACATGCGGATAAAAAAATGCGCACACAGACACAAATGTGAAACCATGTCTCTCAGAAAGTTACCAATGCTCAAAGGGATCATGTCAAATGCTTTGAAGGTTTTTAGAAATTCCCCCTTCCAAGTAGGCATAGGATCCATCAGGCAAAAAAATAGCAGTTTGTATTACACTCTGATTTAAAGGGAATCTGTCAACAGGTTCTTGCTATGTAATCTGAGAGCACCATTATGTAGGAACTGAGAGCCTGATTCCAGTGATGTGTCACTTACTAGGCTGTGTTGTTGTTTCAATAAAATCAGTGTTTTATCAGCAGGAGATTATCACTATAGGACTAAATATCTTGTGCCTCCTAGTCCAAACACACCCCCGCCACTGATTAGCAGAATATTCAGTGTACACAGAAATCAGCCAATCAGTGGTGTGAGCGGGTTATACTGAGCTCAACATTCAGAGATCTGCTAGATCTGCAGCAAAGAAAACTGTGATTGTATCAAAATGACAGCATGCAGACCAGCAAGTGATACATCCCTGGAATCAGAATATCAGACCCTACATCATGCTGTTCTCAGATTACATACAAAAACCTGCTGACAGATTCCCTTTAGGCTAAGTGCACACGATCAGGAATAATTGCGTTTTTTTCGCGGTTTTTCCGCGGTTTTCCGCGGTAAAAACGCGATAAAAACGCAAGCATTAAGCATCCTATACATGTTAATTGATTCCGCATGTTTTGGCCACATGTTGCGTTTTTTTTCCGCGAAAAAAACGCTTCGCGGAAAAAATAGCAACATGTTCATTAATTTAGCGTAATCGCGGTGATTCCGCCGCCATAGGAATGCATTGAACCGCTTACTTTCCGCATGTGGCTATGCCCACCATGCGCAATGTAAGCGGTTCATGTGCGATGGTACCCAGGGTCTGGAGGAGAGGAGACTCTCCTCCAGGCCCTGGGTACCATATCCCTGGTAAAACAATAATTAAAATAAAAAATAATGATATTCTCACCTTCCGGCGGCCCCCGCAGCCTTCCCGCGGCCCCCGCAGCCTTCCCGCCTTCAGCGATGCTCCTGGCAACTCCCGGTCCCAGGAGTGCTTTGCGAGAATCACCCAGATGGCATAGCGGTCTCGCGAGATGTACGTCATCGGTGTGATTTGTCGCAAAGCACTCCTGGGACCGGAGTTGCCGGGAGCGTCACTGAGAGGCGGGAAGGCTGCGGGGGCCGCCGGAAGGTGAGAATATCATTATTTATTATTTTTTTTATTATTTTTACATTAGATCTTTTTACTATTGATGCGGCATAGGCGGCATCAATAGTAAAAAGTTGGTCACACGTGTCAAACACTATGTGTGACTCGTGTGACCAACCTGTCAATCAGTTTTCCAAGCGATGCTACAGATCGCTAGGAAAACGTCTAGCATTCTGCAAGCTAATTACGCTTGCAAAACGCTATTATTCTGGCGGGAATCAGCATACAAAAAACGTGCGTATTTCCTGCGGGAGAAGTGCGGGATTGCCGCGGAAATTTCCGCGGCAATTCCGCAACGTGTGAACTTAGCCTTAGAGTGAGCAATGCACTTTCGTTTATTGGAGAGTCAGGAGAGATTGCTGTCGACTGAATGCTTGCTCAGCTGACTTCTATCTAATGTGCTGTGTGTCTTGCTTCCTAGGTTGTTTAGTTATATATCAATATACAGTATGAATGGAGGATACATCATTCTTTATATACCTAGTTAAAATTGACATTCAGGACAACAGACAAGTTGGATGATAGTCCCTGTAGCACTAGTAATGTTGCCACACTGGTCAGAAACAGATAAGAGACAGCTTTTTCCCGTTTTCCAAAAGTTTAACACATAGGCAAACTAGTCATCTGACAACTAGTAAAAACCCAAGACCCAAAACCCAAGAAATAAAAGAGCATTTATCCTGTAATAAGTGAACAGTATTAGTACATATAAGTAACATAGGATACTTAGTTAGCACTATTTTGATAAAAAAAACATAAAAGCCATCCCACGATGAAAAGGTGTACCCATCGGGGCTGTCTTATCTGCTTTTACTCTTTTTTGATCAAAACACTAACTACAAAAAAAACAAATGATCACATACAGGTTACCATCCATATGTCTTGTGTTTGTCATGGATCCACACAATATTATTGTCATGGGTCTGCATTTGAATCTTTGAACCTGTGTTTTGTGGTCAGTTTTCTGTCCACCAACCCACAACAAATACACCTTTATTCCAGTTTCTGTTATCCTTGATTCAGTCTTTTTAGGGTAACAGGTATTTTCATTTACTCATTTGTCTGCCCTATCACTTTTCGGTTCAGCTTTGTATACTTTCCATCTGCTGGTATTTCCTGCTGGAGATTGTACCATTAGGATATCCAACAATACTACAGTAAATTAAGCCAGTTAATGAAAGACTAACTAGGGTTTATCACTCTGTTGTTTGTTCTTTACCCTGCACCTATCTTCTGTTTCTTTTTAGGAAGTTGGCGGAATTTTCTAACAGTACGTACTTAATGCTTTAGTTTGTATTTCGTGGCTTGTTTTACTCACTCTGGGATCGCTTTCTATTTCAGCACACTTTCTCTTTTGTAGGTAATTTGCACTTTTCTCTGCCCTTCTGATCTTTAGGAGGAACGTGAAATGCTTGACAGTCTTTCAGGCAGCGTAGGTCCTAGTCACCATTGTCTAGTTTGTAGTTAGGGCTAGCTCAGCTCACTCAGGAACCACTATCAGGATCTCTAGTCTGTACAGGAACCTGCAGGGTCATTTACAGTTTAGTGTGTTACCTATTTTCCTGAGTGAATTGCTACACAATCGTAACAGCTATACTCACCATCAGCCATCTTAAGCCCTTCCTGGTGCTGTCCCAGTCCCATTTCACCATCTTGTAACTGGCCAGAAGTCATTGGTAACGGTTATAAGCTCTCAATTCAAGTCTACCAGAGCCAAAACGAGGCTGTCATAGACTTGCATTGAAAAGTGACCTGCAGCTCGCTCCAGCATACAGATGTGATATGTATATATGAAAAATGGATAAATAGAACGCAATGCAGATGTAAAGGCATCAGTTTTTTCACAGCAAGAAACAGACAATTTTGCACATGCTCCTCTGTATTCGGTGTTACGCTCTACGTCTCTTTTGCCCTGTGTGTCTTTTTTTTTTGCCCATTTGGTAAATTGCCAACTTTACTATCGGGTTAAACAGCACAGAGAGGTCCAGCTTCCCATCCACATCTCTCTTGATTTCAGCTTCCCCGTTCTATTAACCTCTATGTGCATTGTTAATTGGACTGCGCACAATTACAAACCAGATTTTGCTGAGAATGGTTGATTCATTGGCTGCCCGTACTCTGAGAAACTGGAGCTTTCAATGGGATGTGAATTTTCTCAGAGTCCCCCACAGTTTTCCGTCTATTTGTAGCTTTCAGAATAGAGGACAAAAGAAGTGTGTCGTACAAGAAGCAAATTACTGATGATGTTTAACTAGCTATTGTGTCCAGCAGCAATTCCCGTGCCCATAGGCCATCTGGATCGCTCTTTTCCCAAGGAATACATTGATCTGGCAGCATTGTCACATTCAGCCAGGATCTGGGAATGCAGTGCCCCTTGACATCAGAATGAGCTGCCGAGGAGGTGAAAAGGGCCAGTTTTAAGTATTTTTAAGAATGGCTAAAATAACTGAAAAGGTCCCTTTCTCCATCACGTCATTGTGCTCCAACAGCCTCATTATGTTCTCCGTGTTGGAAATATCATTTTTCTTATCGAAGGGCAGTGATGACCATGATCAACAAGTTTGGTTTCTTTTTAAGCCAGGTTGCAGGGTTTATATTGTTCAGAAAGTAAAAGACACCAAAATAATTATGTGGAGGTTGTATATAAAACCAGATTGGCAATGGGTCTTTAGTAGTAAAGAGCGAACGTGCTCGGATAAGGTGTTATCTGAGAATGCTCATGTGCTAACCGAGTGTCTTTGGTGTGCCTGAAAAATACGTTCGCGTCCCCACGGCTGCATGTCTCGAAGGCTGTTCGACAGGCACAAAACATGCAGGTATTGCCTAACAAACAGGTAATCCTTGCATGTGTTGTGGCTTTCGAACAGTGACAAGACATGCAGCTGCGAGGACTCGAACATATTTTTTGAGCTCGCCGAAGACATTGTTAGCACCCGGGCATGCTCAGATAACACTTTATCCAAGCACATTTGCTCATCTCTACAGTCATGGCCAAAAGTTTTGAGAATGACACAAATATTATATTTTCACATGATCTGCTGCCCTCTGGTTTTTATGTGTGTTTGACAGATGTTTTTATCACAGACAGAAATATAATAATTGCAAACATATGAGTAACAAAAGCTTATATTGACAGAATGAGTTAATGCAGCAAGTCAATATTTGCAGTGTTGACCCTTCTTCTTCAGGACCTCTGCAATTCTCCCTGGCATGCTCTCAATCAACTTCTGGACCAAATCCTGACTGATAGCAGTCCATTCTTGCACAATCAATGCTTTCATTTTGTCAGAATTTTTAGGTTTTTGTTTGTCCACCCGTCTCTTGATGATTGACCACAAGTTCTCAATGGGATTAAGATCTGGGGAGTTTCCAGGCCATGGACCCAAAATCTCAATGTTTTGTTCCCTGAGCCATTTATTATCTCCTTTGCTTTATGGCAAGGTGCTCCATCATGCTGGAAAAGGCATTGTTGATCGCCAAACTGCTCTTGGAGGGTTGGGAGAAGATGCTCTTGGAGGACATTCTGGTACCATTCTTTATTCATGGCTGTGTTTTTAGGCAAGACTGTGAGAGAGCCGATTCCCTTGGCTGAGAAACAACCCCACACATGAATGGTTTCAGGATGCTTAGCAGTTGGCATGAGACAAGACTGGTGGTAGCGCTCACCTTGTCTTCTCCGAATGAGGCGTTTTCCTGATGTCCCAAACAATCGAAAAGGGGATTCATCAGAGAAAATAACTTTACCCCAGTCCTCAGCAGTCCACTGCCTGTACCTTTTGCAGAATATCAGTCTGTCCATGATGTTTTTTCTGGAGAGAAGTGGCTTCTTTGCTGCCCTCCTTGAGACCAGGCCTTTCTCCAAGAGTCTCCGCCTCACAGTGCGTGCAGATGCACTCACACCTGCCTGCTGCCATTCCTGAGCAAGCTCTGCACTGCTGGTAGCCCGCTCCCGCAACTGAAACACTTTTAAGAGACGGTCCTGGCGCTTGCTGGTCTTTCTTGGGCGCCCTGGAGCCTTTTTGGCAACAATGGAACCTCTCTCCTTGAAGTTCTTGATGATGCGATAGATTGTTGACTGAGGTGCAATCTTTCTAGCTGCGATACTCTTCCCTGTTAGGCCATTTTTGTGCATTGCAATGATGACTGAAAGTGTTTCTTTAGAGATAACCATGGTTAACAGAAGAGAAACAATGATGCCAAGCACCAGCCTCCTTTTAAAGTGTCCAGTGGTTCATTCTTACTTAATCATGACAGATTGATCTCCAGCCATGTCCTCATCAACACCCACACCTGTGTTAATGGAGCAATCACTGAAAAGAGGTTAGCTGGTCCTTTTAAGGCAGGGCTGCAATGATGTTGAAATGTGTTTTGGGGGATAAAGTTCATTTTCTAGCCAAATATTGACTTTGCAAGTAATTGCTGTTAAGCTGATCACTCTTTATAACATTCTGGAGTATATGCAAATTGCCATTAGAAAAAGTGAAGCAGTAGACTTTGTAAAAATTAATATTTGTGTCATTCTCAAAACTTTTGTCCATGACTGTAGTCTTAACTAGTTGCAAACCGGATGAGAAAAAAAAGATAAATTGACACTGTATTGATAACCAAAAATCTTGACCGAGGCTCTTTTTAAATGGCCATAATGCCTATAGTTACCATACAAAATAAAAGTAGGCGGGTGTCACACTTGCGAGTGTGATGCGAGAAACTAGCATGAGTTTCTCGCATCAACACCTGGCACTGCTGCCGGCACTCGGACCGGAGCGTGCGGCTGCATAGAAATACACAGACTCTTCAGAAAACTTCTAATAATGACATGACATTTTTTGTATTTCCTCAACTCAGTTTCCTATATGAACCGGAACCAGAAAATCCCAGATACAGGTCCTTCTCAAAAAATTAGCATATAGTGCTAAATTTCATTATTTTCCATAATGTAATGATTACAATTAAACTTTCATATATTTTAGATTCATTACACACCAACTGAAATTTGTCAGGTCTTTTATTGTTTTAATGCTCATGATTTTGGCATACAACTCCTGATAACCCAAAAAACCTGTTTCAAAAAATTAGCATATCAAGAAAAGGTTCTCTAAACGACCTATTACCCTAATCTTCTGAATCAACTAATTAACTCTAAACACATGCAAAAGATTCCTGAGGCTTTTAAAAACTCCCTGCCTGGTTCATTACTCAAAACCCCCATCATGGGTAAAGGTACTGCCACACTAAACAATCCCGCTAGCGATCACAATAACGACGCATACTAATGCGATCGCTAGCGGGATTGTTTCTATATCGCTAAGTGCGGCCACATTTAGCGATATAGTTAACGACGCTATCGCCGTTAGCGATCTTCTTAACGACTTTAGCGGTACAAAAGTACCGCTAAATCGCTAAGAAAAGGTGCCACACTAGCGATATATACTTACCCAGCGGGAGCGCCGACGAGAAAATAGGGTCCGGAACGATTCCAGCGACGAGCGAGATCACAGCAGGAAGCTCGTCGCTGGCAGATGCCGCACTGAACAACATCGCTAACGGGATCGCTAAATAGTGACTTTTTTAGCGATCCCGTTAGCGATATTGTTCAGTGTGGCATACCCTTAAGACTAGCGACCTGACTGATGTCAAGAAGGCCATCATTGACACCCTCAAGCAAGAGGGTAAGACCCAGAAAGAAATTTCTCAACAAATAGGCTGTTCCCAGAGTGCTGTATCAAGGCACCTCAATGGGAAGTCTGTTGGAAGGAAACAATGTGGCAGAAAACGCTGTACAACGAGAAGAGGTGACCGGACCCTGAGGAAGATTGTGGAGAAGGACCGATTCCAGACCTTGGGGGACCTGAGGAAGCAGTGGACTGAGTCTGGTGTAGAAACATCCAGAGCCACCGTGCATAGGCGTGTGCAGGAAATGGGCTACAGGTGCCGCATTCCCCAGGTAAAGCCACTTTTGAACCATAAACAGCGGCAGAAGCGCCTGACCTGGGCTACAGAGAAGCAGCACTGGACTGTTGCTAAGTGGTCCCAAGTACTTTTTTCAGATGAAAGCAAATTTTGCATGTCATTCGGAAATCAAGGTGCCAGAGTCTGGAGGAAGACTGGGGAGAAGGAAATGCCAAAATGCCTGAAGTCCAGTGTCAATGTCTCGACCACGCCCCACAATTGTGGGTTACCAGGGCAATGGGGTACTCAGAGCCGAGCCCGTAGAAGTCTATGGGGTTGTCACAGGTAGCGGTGGCTCGGTCTGTGGCCCTGGCGGTCTGGCGTATGTTGGGGGAATATTTACAGGGGATATATATATACAGTTCGTGACGCCACCTGTAGTCTCCGGTAATTTGTACCAGCGCTGCTTCTGAACTCTGAGGGGATGGTGAGGCAGCTAGATGTCGGGTCCCCTACAGGTGGGACTCTTCCCTCAGGTCGGTAGTTAAAGCAGGGTTGTGCAGGCATGCAAGTAAATAACACAGTCTCACACGGTCAGCGTCTTTCCATACCTTTACTTGTAAGATGGTAAGGCAGGTCCCAGGGAGGCTGATCCAAGGAGAATGTATTTCGAGATAGCAGCTGGACAAGTTAGGGGCCTCCTTTACTTTCAACACAATGAGTACAACCAGCCTGAAGCGTAGTTCCCTCTATAACTCCAGCTATTCCATAGCTGTACTGCCCAGTCAGTTTTGTGGTCGGAGCCTTCCTGTGAGAGAGCTGAATTCCTATCTTGCTGATCAGGCTCAAGGTCCTCACTCCCCCTGACCCCAGTTACGTACCGACTATTTAGGGGCTGCTTTCCGCTACCTAAGGTCCGGTAAGCCTCTGGTTTTCTTACCACTAAGCATGAAGCTTTAGTGATCCTTCGGTCCCCAGTGACCGGTTACAATGTGCAGGACTTCTTCAATCCAAAAGCACTTTTCAAATATTCCTTTCCACTGTGCCTTTCGCCTTGTCCTCGCTTGTAGCATAAACACTCACACTTGCAAAAAGTCATGTAATCACTCCCTTCTTCTCTTCCTTCAGAGTTAGTTAACAGACTCTCAGTTATCCACTAGGCAGGAGCACGTCTCTGAACCTTTCACTGTCCTTGAGACAGGTGACTGAAGTAATTCTGTACTAAGCTCTTCTTTCTTTATCAGTGTCTTCAAGTGAGGTACAGCTCTGACCAGGCTGAGGTGATCTATATCTCGCCCTTACTGGCCTCCACTTGCTGAACTGCTAAAAAGGCTCAGACTGGATCTCTTTCTCTCCTCCAGTCCAGGCTAGACCTTCCTCTCTGAAGACCGGACACTGACTGACTGACACTGACTGACTGACCACTCCCTCACAAGTGACTACACTACCCTAAGGGTGTGTCTAGTGTATGTTGAGTGAATGGGTATTGAGCATTAAACTGCTATCTTTCCACACATTCTCCAGGGTACTGCGTGTGCCTAACACCAGGGCTACACATTCCCCCATGGTAAATGACAGCACTCCCGGGCTGTAAAATACAAAGAGACAGTTTTGTTTATGCATGAAAACATCAACATTAAACAGTAATTCGTCCCATCCGGGAGGTAAGGATATCTTGAACGTTGCTAACAAAACATTATATATAGAAAAGTACAAATATTAAATAACATTTTCATATAAATAGACAATATGCTTGTGAAGGACCCGCACCAAACCTTCAACGTAGGTCCTGGGTGGGCTGCAGGACATCCGAATGCAGACCTCACTCAGTGCCACACCACACGGGTTTTGTATTCAGAGGTAGTTGTGCTGGTTTTATGTAAAACCAAGATAAAGCACCGAAGCGCAACTATATACAAATAAGTTCTGGGCTGGCACAGTCCTCAACCTCAAAGTCCATTGCAAAACAAAGACACAGATATAATATCACATTGTAATAATAATAAAGTGCGAAACTTTTCTCTATTTACCCAGCCGGGCATTCTACTGTTAGCAATATATAAATGTATTATATACTCGTTTACTTGTGCAAAAATTGGCAAACTTCTTAAACTTTATACAACATTACTTATGGTAGACCCCTATCTGGATCTCACCGATTTTACTGTTTAACTATTCAAATACATTTTCCACCCCGGGGGCTGGAACAATGCGATGGTCCCTAGATCCCAGAACTAACAAGTCGTGACCTGCTATTGGGGTTTGAGTTGCCACAGTTCTTGTGTGAACCTCTAGGGGCGCAACGGGTACTTTCTCCTTGCGAGACACCGATTGCGTTTCAATCTGAGTCACAGTTAACGATATGGATCGCGTCATGGTTTGCGATGGAAACTGAGTCGCATGTTGCGATGTAGATGTTGCTTTCATTTGCGATGAGCCTGCAGGGGGCGATGCTGGGGCACGGCCGGATACTGCTTGAGCTGGAGACGGGGACGCTGCGGTAGTGGTGACGTTACCTGCGTCGGGGACGGGGTCACGGACGATGGTGACGTTAAGGGCATACCATCCCTTCATTCCCCAGTGCCGCGTATATGTGACAATGTCTCCATTAACTAGGTCCCTCCCGGGATGACCTTGCGGTAGGTGGGATTCTACATCACGTCTGCTGACAAAGACCCCGGGGTAGAGGCCCGGTTCACGGATGAAGCCCCAGCCCTTCCGGAGCTGAAACTCAGTCACACACCCTTGCCGCCGCGGTTCCCTCAGGGTACCTTTCTCTCTCCGGACACTCTCCTTGTCCGCGATCAGCTCTGCATGTTGCCGCTGTCGATTCCGCTGAGCTTCCCGCTCTTCCTCCTGCTGGCGTTTCTGCTTCTCCTCACGACGCTGCCACTCATATTCCCACTGGGCGGTGTAGGCGACGTCATCCAGGCGCGCCATCTCGTCCCAGTCCACGTCTGGTAATGACGGACAGGACCCCTCCGGTGTCCCTGCCGGGGTTCGATCATCTGCTGCGGCCTCCTGGCCGGGCGGGAGTTCCGGAACTGGCGGTACCTCCTCAACCTCCTTCGCCTCCACCGCTTCACCGGTGGGATCAGGATTGGTACTTTCGGGGGCAGCCTCCGGTTGCTCCTTTGCCTTGGGCAGCAGAACTTTCGGTAACTCGAATCGTGGGGGGTCGTTGAGGGGAGAGAACACCACGTCCCACAGCCTCCGCTGCTCCTGGGTACGCCGGCGTCTCTCGATCTCTTCAAATCCAGGTTGGTGCTGGACTATCTTCTTCAGGCGTGCATTTTCTTCCTGAATTTCTAGCAACGCTTGCTGCAGGTGCAGGACCACAGATGACTCCTGTGCTGGTGGCAGCTTGGCTGGGGCACGGGGCCTGCCTTCCTCCGCTTCCCTGCTCTGCTGCACACGTCCTGCTTCCATGATGTTCCAGAAGATTCTTTCATCTTCCTCCAGAGACGTCCGGTCTCTTCCGTGGAGGCGGGGTTTGCGTCTCCTCCTCTTTGCAGGAAAGGTGAAGAGGAGGCGGACCTCCTTTGCTGTAGGGCAGGATCGCATGTTGTAATAGCACTTTGAGAGGGCAGGCATTTTCTTCGCGCCACTGGGGGTACACGCCCACGAAGGTACGCCCACCTTCTTCTCCAGCGCCTGAGGGCGCGAATATGGCGACAAAGATGGCGATTTTTGGCGCCAAAAGTGCAAACAGTCCTTTTCACAAAAACAATTCCATAGGCACACAGGGCTCGCAATGCTGCAAGTTTCGTATCCTGTTCGTGACGCCAATTTGTCTCGACCACGCCCCACAATTGTGGGTTACCAGGGCAATGGGGTACTCAGAGCCGAGCCCGTAGAAGTCTATGGGGTTGTCACAGGTAGCGGTGGCTCGGTCTGTGGCCCTGGCGGTCTGGCGTATGTTGGGGGAATATTTACAGGGGATATATATATACAGTTCGTGACGCCACCTGTAGTCTCCGGTAATTTGTACCAGCGCTGCTTCTGAACTCTGAGGGGATGGTGAGGCAGCTAGATGTCGGGTCCCCTACAGGTGGGACTCTTCCCTCAGGTCGGTAGTTAAAGCAGGGTTGTGCAGGCATGCAAGTAAATAACACAGTCTCACACGGTCAGCGTCTTTCCATACCTTTACTTGTAAGATGGTAAGGCAGGTCCCAGGGAGGCTGATCCAAGGAGAATGTATTTCGAGATAGCAGCTGGACAAGTTAGGGGCCTCCTTTACTTTCAACACAATGAGTACAACCAGCCTGAAGCGTAGTTCCCTCTATAACTCCAGCTATTCCATAGCTGTACTGCCCAGTCAGTTTTGTGGTCGGAGCCTTCCTGTGAGAGAGCTGAATTCCTATCTTGCTGATCAGGCTCAAGGTCCTCACTCCCCCTGACCCCAGTTACGTACCGACTATTTAGGGGCTGCTTTCCGCTACCTAAGGTCCGGTAAGCCTCTGGTTTTCTTACCACTAAGCATGAAGCTTTAGTGATCCTTCGGTCCCCAGTGACCGGTTACAATTTGCAGGACTTCTTCAATCCAAAAGCACTTTTCAAATATTCCTTTCCACTGTGCCTTTCGCCTTGTCCTCGCTTGTAGCATAAACACTCACACTTGCAAAAAGTCATGTAATCACTCCCTTCTTCTCTTCCTTCAGAGTTAGTTAACAGACTCTCAGTTATCCACTAGGCAGGAGCACGTCTCTGAACCTTTCACTGTCCTTGAGACAGGTGACTGAAGTAATTCTGTACTAAGCTCTTCTTTCTTTATCAGTGTCTTCAAGTGAGGTACAGCTCTGACCAGGCTGAGGTGATCTATATCTCGCCCTTACTGGCCTCCACTTGCTGAACTGCTAAAAAGGCTCAGACTGGATCTCTTTCTCTCCTCCAGTCCAGGCTAGACCTTCCTCTCTGAAGACCGGACACTGACTGACTGACACTGACTGACTGACCACTCCCTCACAAGTGACTACACTACCCTAAGGGTGTGTCTAGTGTATGTTGAGTGAATGGGTATTGAGCATTAAACTGCTATCTTTCCACACATTCTCCAGGGTACTGCGTGTGCCTAACACCAGGCTACACATTAAGTACCCACAGTCAGTTGGAGGCAAAACAGCTCCCTTGGCAGTAAAGAACCTGTTTAGAAAAAGCAGGTTTTGTGGTGTTTTTTATTGTCTCCTGTGCCTGCTGATAAGGTTTAGTGCCCCCCCCAAAAAAAAAATCATGATGCAACTTCCATAAAGTGTTTGCACCAAAAACTCAGCAAAACCTGATAACTGTGTTTTTTGCTGCATTTTTTCACTTTCACTGCAAAAAACACTGAAAGAAGTGACATGCTGCAGTTTTAAAAAAACGCAGCAGTTTTCCAAATCAGCCAGGAAAAAAAGTGTGTGCATGATATTTCTGAAATCTCATAACTTTTGTTGGTAGTTTAAGACGCAGTTTCAAATTTTGCATAAAAAAATGCAACGTCTGAATATAGCCTAAGGCTGGAGTCACACACAACGTCTAAAAAATCGGTCCGTTTTAGTCGGTCAATAATCGGATAAAAATTTCATGAACATTGATGCGACTAGCATCCGATTTTTTGTAGTTGATGCGATTTTGTAGCATGTACGCTTACGTTTCACATCCGATTACCCACCGACTACCGATTTTTTGTGGCATCATAGCAAAATGGACATTTAACGTTGTGCGATTTAATCGCAAGTCACACAGTGTGGTCCGTTTGTAATCCCACTTTTCATCGCTCCCATAGACTTGCATTGGCGATAGTCGACCCACAATCGGTGACAATCGCAGCATGCTGCGATTGCACTCGCACGTTTAAATCGGACCACAAAAAATCGGATGATGGGAGCTACTCCATTGATTAATATTGGGTCGACTGCAAAGCGATATTTCATCGCATTCTAGTGGTACGATTTAGTCGCCAGTGTGACTCCGGCCTAAGGGTTCTTGAAGAGCTCCCATAATGACACTGAAGTGCTACGCCGCTCTTATGATAAATGAGTGTTAATTAGCTTAAGTGTGAAGAAGGAAGAACAAGGATCTACAATATTTCATATACCGTGATACACAAATGTGGCCGAAGAAACAGAAAACCCGTTATATATCTGTACCTTTAATGACTACAGTGAGAGTCTAAGGCTATGTTCACACGTTGTGTTTTTGTACCGTTTTTTTTTTGCTACTTTTTTTTGCACAAATTAAAAGATGCTTTTACATTTCCAGTAAAAGTTAGGAGGCTTGAGAAATGTCATGCAAAGGATTGCTTTTTTTTCCTGACTGAATTGGAAAACTGAAGCATTTTTTAAATCTGTAGCATGTCACTTCGTTCAGTATTTTTGCAGCTGTTTTTTTATCCATAGAAAACAATCAAAAAGTGCAAAGATGCATTTTTTTGTGGCATTTTTTGCTATTTTTGAATAAAACTAAGTTTGTGAAACATGTACTGTAAACAAAGCCCTCATGTAATCCACACTTGAAAAACACGGCAAAAAAAGCGTAGAAAATGCTGAAAAATGGGCATTATAAACACACGTGTTTTTACTGCCAAGAGAGTAGGTTTTGGATGCAGAAGGCTATGTTCACACTGAGTTATTTTTAAGGAGTTTCAGTAACTGAGGAGAAATGGCAAAAAATAGCAAAAGTGGTAATACACCAGAGAGGCTGGAACCTATTGAATTGCAGTAACTTGAACTAACCACACATCTAGAGGTAGCCGTGGAGCGTTCCTACGTTGATCCTAGATGCCTCGTTACAGCCTGAGAGATAACTACACCTAAAGGCAGAAAGATGAAAGCTATCTGCCCCGGAGCAGATCCCCAAAGAAAATAGGAAGCCCCAAAACATGTAATGGCGGTTAGACAAGAAGAAAGCACGGACACAGACAGAAAATAGAATGAGCAAACGCTGGGGCCCAATCTGTCTAGACAGAAAATTACAGGAAAGAATTCTGACTGCAATCAAACAAAATCCCTAACAAAAATACCAACACTTCTGATTGCCAAAAAAACCTGAGATCACACTACCTCTTCCACCTAAATCAGATCTCTGGTGTAACAAAACGCTATTCAGCAAATTAAAAGTAACAAAATAGCAAAGCAAAAGTGCAGACACAAACGGAGCACAATTGCAGCGCCAGACCCCCAAAAGGGGACAGGCTGCAGTCCACTGCAGGCAGCAAACCAGCAGAGAAAATCAAACAGAGAAAAAAAAAACAGCAAACACTTATCTGAAGGAGATCAGGAAACTAGCAGTGCTTCAAGCAAGACCAGAAGAACAATTGATAACCGGCAAGGCTGCTGGGAACTCAGGCCACTTATATCCTACCATTCAGCGCCAGCTGAAGGCCATTCAGTACTCAGTTCATTACCCTTAGCAACCATTGGAGGGAGCCCCAGCCCAGAAGCCGCCTCCAGCATATTCACAACACACTTGGTTAGCACCCAAGCATCCTCGAATAACTCCTTACCCGAGCAGTTTGCTCAACACTAATATAGGTCCATTTTTTCTTGAATGAAACCTTACTACTCAAAATGTACATCTAAATGAGGCCTGATATGTATGGACTTGAAGAAGCGTTGTCAACATACTTTTAAATTAGTTATATATTTTGGATCATTCAACTAAACAGCACTCTACACCACGGACAAGTATTTTTAGAGAGTATCTCTTTAAGACCCTCATACACATTTGGCTAATATGTATGGGGGTCTCCCGTCTCTTCCCCAACAGATGATATATTGATGTCAGTTGGGGGAGATAAGTCTCCAGCATGTCCGATTTCAGACAGCAGATACTTTTATTTTCGGTGACAAAAGCCACCGCCGGAGGAGTCTGGCAGCAGCTCTTTCTCTGTCTTTTTTTATTCTTGGATTACCACCTAAAGCAAAAATGATTACATCCCTCATGAAAGGGTTTTTATTGTGGCAGTTTAACCCTTGATCCATCTGCTGATTTATGTGTCCACCGGATATTGTACATCTGAGTTGGCAGGGATATAAATTTTTGATTCAGATGGACTCTGATCTTGCTGGGTTGCAGTTTTCAGTGATGATATAAGACCAGAAAACTCTGTAACCCTCATCATCATCCAGAATATTTCACATAGGTTAGGTGCAAGTTTGGATTATTGGTTTTGTTGGAAAAGTGGATATTTTTTCCAGTAATCAACAGCATCGGATATACTGCGTGCTTCAGATTTTCCGCCATCTACGTTGTGTCCTGATTTTTTTTTGTGTGGAAAGGGTAAAATCTGCTTCACAATCCACAGCAAGACCTTCATGTAACAAGTGCAGATTTTGCGGCAGAAAAATCTGCGTCAAATGCATAACGTTTAAACAAAATTTAAAAAAAATATGTCGTAGATGTAATAATAATAATATTAGTAAATACCTCCAATTAGAACCATAGTACAGTTCTTCTGATAACCTATGTCATGTACCCCATGTGCAGGGCATTGCAGTAGTTTAGGTATCCATGGCTATGACCACTAACAGCTAACTAACTGTCACTATATGAGTGGTCATAACCACGGATACCTAAACTATTGCATTGCCCTACACATGGGGTAAGTGACATAGCTTATCAGAACTATGCTATAGTTCTAATTGGAGGTATTTACTAATATTATTTTTATTACACCTACTATATATTAGGATACAATCTTGGAGATTGGAATACCTCTTCAAGGGCTCATACCCATTTGTGGGAAAAAAAACGGTCCGTTTTCTGGATGGAAAAAACGGTACGATTTTAGGCAAATGTCATGCGATTTGCATGTGATTTTTAATCGCACCATCCGTTTTCCATGCGTTTCGCATGTGTTTTTTTTTCCACAAATAACCACAAATTAAGTTGAAACCACTTGTCAGACACCTATATAAAGCCATTTATCTACATATGTCATTGCTTCATGTGGTTTTTGGCGTGTGTGTTTTGCTATTCCAAACAAGCATGGCAGCAAGTTCTCTAAGTCTTGACCCTACTGAGGAGCTCCTCTTCAACTGGGTGTTATCCCGTGAGTATGGTGTGGGATATTCCCCTGTAGTAGCTCCGAGGAGGCGGCTTAGATTTTGGGTACATCCGCTCCTCACCAAGCGTCCCAAAAAAGGGCATTTTGCACGGCTGTATGGACATCTACGGAACCATCGTGACAAATTTTTTGCATACACGAGGATGTCACTTGAAGCATTTGATTTTCTCCTGGCAGAACTTCGTCCAGCCATCACTTTCAAAATTGCGCGTTTGCGCAGGTGCATTTCTGCTGAAGAACGGCTTCTGTTAACGTTGAGGTATATATAAAAAAAAAAAAAACCATACAGTACAGTAAAGTACATTGAGTGATATCACATTGTTATTTACGCTTAGCATGATTTATTGTCCTAATTGTGTCAAAAAATTAGTAAGGTTTGCCATACCTGTACTTAATGTGTGCCAATTTGTCATTACCAAGGCTAAAAAATACACACCATTACTGTACTCGTAGCAGCTGTTTAACATGCACATTGTTGTATGACATGGACAGAGGCCCCTCCTCAGCCAACGCACTCAATGCCCATGTACATAGCGACCATGTGTGATTTGTGTCTGGTGCGGATTTTGAAATTCCAGCACCAAGTAGGGATTTATATGAATGTCAAGCTTAACTTATATTTTTTATGTGTCTTTCCATTGTTGTAGGTTTTTGGCTACGGGACAATCATATGCTTCCCTACATTTAGAGTATCTTCTGGCAGAACTACCATCTCCAATATAGTGAGACACACATGTTCAAAAATCTGGATTTGCCTCAAGGACAAAGTGATGCCGGAGCCCACCCCCCAACATTGGAAACGCATCGCAAATGGCATCTATGATACTTGCCAGTTTCCAAATTGTCTGGGTGCTTTAGATGGTAAGCACATCCGGGTCAAGAAGCCACCAAACTCAGGCTCCTTATACTACTATTACAAAGGCTATTTTTCAGTTGTGTTGTTGGCCTTAGTAGACAGCAAGTACAATTTTATAATAGTAGATATAGGTGCCTATGGAAGAACAGGAGATTCTCGAATATTCAATACTTCCGTTATGGGTAGGCGACTGAAGGACAATGAATTGGGTGTTCCACCCCCAAAGACTCTGCCTTCTTCTGGTGGTCAACCAATGCCTTATGTAATAGTTGCTGATGAGGCATTTCAACTGACACATAATGTCATGAGGCCTTATCCTGGACGGGCTCTTGACAGGCGTGGACGTATATTTAATTACCGACTAACTCGTGCACGGCGTCTTGTAGAATGTGCCTTTGGAATTTTGGCATCTAAATGGAGGGTATTGCTCAGTGCACTCCAGTTAAGCAAACAAAATTTAAACACAGTGATCAAGGCCTGTGTAATCTTACATAATTTTACATGTCAACATGATGTATCTGTGTATGAGGATGGTGTTGGAGAATTAACAAACAATCAGGGACCCATTGCACAGCCTTTACCCAGAGGCAGACAGCTTTCAGGCATCAGAATACGAAATATGTTAGCAAATTATTTTTTATCACCTGAGGGAGCAATACCCTGGCAGGAAAATTTGCACACATGATGTATACATTTTCCTCTGGATTGTTTGTGTATTAAAACATTCATAACATGTGCTTTTGTCTTTTACATCAACAATGTTTATTTTCCTCTATTAATGTTAAACACTTATTTTGTGTACAAAACAAAGACAAATGTAAAGTAAAATGAGCACCAAAAAAAAAACACCTTAACTTTGCCATAACAAGTTGCCACACTTGGCAATGGTTGGGTTATGTAACCAAGAAAATAAATTACAAGTCAACAAAAGAAGGATGTGATGCTGAGGGGGAGGTAGTTGTTTGTGAGGGTTGCCTTTCAGAGGGATGTTGTGTGGTTGTATGCAAAGATACATTGTGTGCCTGTGTGGTGGTATGATGTGGGTTGATGGCTTCATTACTGTGCCTATACGCCTCAGGTGGCCCATGGGGAAAAGCAGGAGCATTATCTGAATGGTTGTAGACTCTTGCTCTGCCATGGTCAAAAGGCCCTTGGTGTTGTGGTCCTTGCTGAAAAGATACACCTTGCCCATACACATCATAAAAGCTTGTTTGTGGCCCATGGTGGTAACGGTCACTTACAATATGTGATAGCGCAGATGATGGAGGCATTTGTGTGTAGGTATGTGTAGGCCTTGATGTGTGTTGTACATGTAGCTGATAATGTTCCTGGTGATGTGCTGGCTCTATGTTTGTGGTATGACCTCTGTCAATAGGATGAGTAATGTTTGTAGTGTGGAGTGTATGAGTCTGTTGAGCAGTGGATGTTGGCGGATATACTGAGGCTGGTGGTAATGGTAGTGGTGTTGACTCAGTGCTAGTGGAGATTTGTGATAGAATTTGATCTTGGTACCTTCTTTGAATACAATCAAAGATGGCTTGGGGGTTATTTGGTGGTATGGCTGAAGTGATAAGTTGTAAGATTGCAGTTTTCGTGGGAAGACGTAAGTGTGTGGGTATTTGGCGCAGGTGCTGTGCCAAACTTCGACCAAATGCTTCTTCACCATCATCACAGATTGTGCGTTGGATGTAGTCAAGCACGCGACTATCAACCTGGCATCTTATAAGTTGACTTTGCTGTTCTCTCCTTCGTCTTAATCTCCGCGGAATAGTAGTGGCTTGGGGTGAGTTATCAAGAGGCAGGGTTGGGCTGCTGCTTCTTGCATGCTCCTCTTGGTCCGTGGGATGTTGAGCTTGTGAACCAACACTTTGAAGTTGTTCGTGAGATGGTCCTGGAGCATCCTCCCCTGCTGTTCCTGCTTCTTCATTTGGTGACTGTGGGCGAACGGCCTCCGAGGTTGCCTCACGTTCCTCCAAGTTGGATTCCGTTCTACAAAGCAGACACAGATTATTTGTGTATGGTCCAAATGATTTTTCTATATTTAAAATTGTTAGCAAAACACTTTTACTTACGGTCTTAAATCCTATATATATATGGCCTTTTTTTTGGATGCTGCTGGCCCACTTTTGTGCCGATTCTGTCGTTCCCTCCTATATGTATCCCACAGCTTCGCCATCTGCGCTGCACATCATTCACTTTAATGTAAGGAAAAAAAAATATTAACATCTAAATATGTATGTCAACAAAAATTGCATACAACGAGGCCATATAATATAATTCAAATTATTATTTTTTTTTAAACATGTCATCCATTTTAGAGGCTAAAAACTTTGTCCTGCCAGTAAGGTCAAAATACTAGAATGTGAAAATGTAAAACATCAGAAAAGGGCCTTGTTTAAGAATACTAGAAACAGCAAAAGTTACAAGAGAATGTTGAAAAAAAAAAAAAAAATCAACCCAACAGTCTGGTAACAACTAGAGAGGGCCAACAATAAAACATACATGAGTAGGCGCATGTTGAAAGGGTGTATTGTTAAAATGTATTTTATACGTTTAATGTGAAAAATCAAACATTATAAATTTAAGATATCACATGAAAATATATCTATATTTTTTTTAAATAACATATAATTGCCCGCCAAAGCAAGGTTGTTTGAAATAAACATTTTGGAAATATTAGTAAGAAAACAAAAACTTACTCATTCCCAGCTGCACAGCCGGAGCCAGTGGCGTAACTAGAAATGGCGGGGCCCCACAGCAAAATTTTGAACGGGGCCCCCTCTCCCAAACGGGCGGGGGGGCGGGGTTCTGATAGTGGGCGGAGCCAATAGCAGTGGGCGGAGCAAATCACAGCAATTCTCTAGGCCCAAAAAATACTCTTCAGTCTCATAACGGCCAGCTTTTTGCCCAAATCAGAGCTGTATTTAAAGCAGACATTATGGAAACACAATATAATATAATGGACTGGTAGCAATGCAGCCCCCTTATGCTACCATTACTAGTAACCATGTCCCGCATAACTATTAATGCAGGCACATTATGCCCCCATAACTAGTAATAAGCCCTCTTATTCTCCCATCAGTAGTAATGTGCCCCTCAAGTAGTAATGCAGCCAAGAATGCAGAGTTATCACTCACACAGTATGTGCCCCCGTTAATCTTCGGTGGTATCTTCAGCTCCACAGTGGAGCACACTCACCACCAGTCTTCACCCTTCTGGGCGCCGCCGACGAGTGACGTCAGCAGCGTGATCACATGACATGATCACGCTGCAGACGTCGCTCTGACCCGGCGGTCAGAGCTTCAATTGTACTGGCGTCTGTATAGACACCAGTGCAATTGATTCCTGGGAGACGGCACGCAGCAGCTTCTCTGCGCCGGCTGTCAGCATGACAGCCAGCACAGGGAACCGCCGACTCTCAGGCCATGGGCGGCGGAACACAGCCGCAGGGGAGACAGCTGCAGCAGGGACGGGCCCCCTGCTAGCCCGGGCCCTATGGCAGCTGCTTCCCCTGCTTCCACGATAGTTCCGCCCCTGGCCGGAGCACTTTTCTCATAATTTTCAAACAATTGGCGACCTATATATGTCCACGATGCATCCTGCAAACTTCGGTTTTGATAGCTGTGGTCTCTAGGATCTCACAGCTCAGGTCTTTCTTGGACTAGCACCAACAGCATCTCCACATTTATTGATCGGGACATGGCGACATTAGTTGAAAAGTTAAATCCGTGGAGGTGTGTCTAATGCAAGGCTTTCTGGGACTGGTTTTTGTACCATCCCTCTACACACTTCCCTGTTTGTCACTTCCTGTGTAGGTTTTTGTTTTTTTTCCATACAAGTTTTGAGGTCTAGTTTTGC
Source organism: Oophaga sylvatica (assembly GCA_033576555.1). Taxonomy (NCBI): domain Eukaryota; kingdom Metazoa; phylum Chordata; class Amphibia; order Anura; family Dendrobatidae; genus Oophaga; species Oophaga sylvatica. Next base: position 332,122,512 of record JARQOD010000003.1, read on the forward strand.
CAAAAAAACGTACAGAAAACGAATTGTGCGTTTTCTGTGCATTTTTTAATCGCATCCATTGACTTGCATTAGCGATTATCATGCCAAAATCGCATCAAATCGCAGCATGCTGCGATTTTTTTTCCCCACACCAATTTCGGCAGAGAAAAAAATGACAAATGAGATGTCACCTATTGAATAACATTGGTCAGATTTGAACCCGATTTTTTATCGGCTGAATATCATCCGTTTTCGGTGCAAGTGAGAATGAGCCCTAAGGCTCATCCACACAGACTTGTTTTCTGACATTTTTCATTGTTTGTTTAAACGTTATGCATTTGACGCAGATTTTTCTGCAGCAAAATCTGCACTTGTTACATGAAGGTCTTGCTGTGGATTGTGGAGGGCTACAAGGTGACAGCAAGTATAGGATAAGTTGCACCACAAACATTTGTGCGACTATTTTACAGCTGAGATTTTGCTGTAAATAAAACGGCCAAGTTGCATTTCACATATGATTTGCATTGAAGTCTCGTGCAAGTATTTCGTATGCAATGAGCACCAGAAACCCCAACACATTTGGAAACATTTATGACTCTGTATGGTAGGTCACAATGTGACAATATGAGAAATCATTGCATCCAATGTTGTGATGCGTGGCATGACACATGTCACCGTGTAGCCCTTTGGATTTTGGATTTTAGTAAATCCCTGTCCTCCAGTTGCAGTTTGTATTTAAGAAAAAACAAACAAACAAAAAAAACATCGCTGGACCTAAGAATGGTAAGTAAAGCACAGAGTCTCCGCTGGTGCTCTGTTTGTCATTGTCTGCAGCATTGACGTAACATCGACAGCGCTGCAGCCAATAAGTGAGTTCAGTAGCTCTGCCCAAATTGACGGCTCGATTGGCTGCAGTGCTGTCGATGTGACGGCAGAGACTCAACGCTAAACTTGTGAAGGGTGAGGAAAACACTTTAAAAAAACAAACAAACTGTTGCTGGTGGGAGACGGATTTTCCGAACCTGGAAAACCCTTTTAGTGGTCATACGGATCTCTCCCTGAAACAGATATGAATTTTAATCTGCCATATAGAATATTACAGGATTTGCCTTTATACTGTGTTGATAAAAGTTGATATATATATATTTTTTGCAATATAATTACTATTACCTATGGCTACTGTTTGCCGAGCTCTACAACATCTGTTCTCTGTGCACATGTTTGACTGGCACGCTTCAAAAAAAGAGCAGCGTCCCGCAATGTCTGTGTTCTCATCGGGACGCGGTCTGATTACAGCGATGGGAAGCCCTTTCCCACATTCTCCCACCTCATTCTAAAGCCTGTCCCTATTGTATACCACACTCTCCACCTGCTCTGCTGGGAGCAGGGTATTATCCTCTGGCAATTCACAGTCAATTTACCATGCTGTAATAGATGCCTCCTCTATTGTCCTGCTGAATGCATGTATTGGCTATGTGAGTGTGGGAAAGTCTGACAAGTCAGGGACTCATGCTTTTGTATGCAAGCTCAGGGGTATAAATAGGGGAACCCTGACTCCACATCTCAGATCACTTCTGGCTCAAGACTGGAAATTCGGCAGCTCCTTGCACACTTCTAAGCATGGCACCTACCAGCATGGCACCTACCAACATGGCTATGGATAACCTCTCTCCAAAGGAAAAAAATAAAGTAAGTCGACATTAGTCTTGACTCATGCACATTACTCTCCTAAGTAGTGATTAGCGAGTATAGTCGTTGCTCGGGTGTCCTCCGAGTTTTTTGGCGTGCTCGAAGATTTAGTTTCTGTCAATGCAGCTGCATGATTTGCAACTCCGAGACAGCCTGAATACATGTGAGTATTCCTTAAGAAACAGGCAATCCCCACATGTATTCAGGCTTGTCCAACAGCCACAAATCATGCAGCTGCATCGACAGAAACGAAATCTCCGAGCACGCCAAAATACTCGGAGGACACCCGAGAATGCTCGGGAAAACCCAAGCAACGAGTATACTTGCTCATCACTACGGTCCTAAGATGTTTTATACTCCATGTATGAACCTGTTGACTTATATTTTTGCATTGTTTATTTTTAGATGAGAAAACCCATCGTGGAGAAGATGCGCAGAGATCGGATTAATAGCAGCATCGAGCAACTCAAGCTTCTCCTGGAAAAAGCATTCCGCAAGCAACAGCCCAATGTCAAGCTAGAGAAGGCCGACATACTGGAGATGGCCGTGAGCTACTTGCAACAACAAAAAAGTAAGTAGAGTCATAGTTCTCATTGCATCGCGTAGTCTAAGACCATGATGTAGCTCTAAACTACAAACTTGAACAGTGACTTATCTCTTATCGTTTCTTTCCAGATCAATCCCAGAACATCCATGATGAACATCTACAGCGGGATTACAACCAAGGTTATTCCTGGTGTGTCAAAGAAGCTCTACAATTCCTGTGTCATGACCCAAAAAGCAGAGAGACCAAAACAAAATTGCTTAACCATTTGAAGGTCCCACAGAATATTCCCAATCTCGCCTACCCTTGCAACCAGAAAAAAGTCACCAATGATCCAGTAAAGATCTGGAGACCTTAGTAAACAGGAGGACTGTACAAAGAATTAGAAAGGAACTATGATCATAAGTAATGGACTTCTGCCAAATAAGGAACTATGTTCTACAAAAGTACGTTTGGATAAAGCGGAAAACAGGTCTTCAGCATCCGAGAGAGACTATTCCTGAAGAATGTCCTAATATCCTAAGGGTAACGTCACTTAGTGCTCAACGTTTTACTCATTGGGGTGACATTAGGTTGCCCTGCAACATTTAAGTGGTTATTGTATGACCCTATAGAGTAGGGGGAATGCCCGGTGAAGGAGTTCCTAGTCCTGCTCAATCTGCAATGTGTATCTTCTAAGAAGCGATTGTGTTAGAAGGAAGGTTATTAAGAATGGTTTCCATTCTCGAGTATTTCTTCCATGAAGAGCCCATGTGGCCTTAGTATTCCTAATGGAATAATCATAAATGTTTTGTATTTTGCTACTTCTATGAAGTTCATAATGTACAGGCGTTTGTCTAAGAGGTAACTTGCGTCTTCCAGCCATCAGAAGCCGTAGCTTGTCTTATATGACTGTAACTTTGTTTTTAAGTGTCTAAATACCCGTATTGTATTCTCCAAGAAGAAGGTTATCGAGGTGATATTGTGTACCCCAATGGGTTTTATATAGTCAGCTTGCTCCACGGAGATGTCTCCGGAGCATCCTGAGCATGATGTATCTCTTATAAAGATGACTGTTGTAAGCCGTGATGAATTATTTCTCAGATGTTCTAAGGAATACTCGTCATTACATAAAAAGATAATTACTTTTTGTTTTAAAAAAGACGCGGTACAGAATATTTTTGCATGGTAACTGCAAATGTAGTTACTTGTATTGAATTGTATTTTTCATCCCAGGGGATGTTTTTTTTATGCATTTTGTTTCTTCCACAGAAACTGTGATTTCATGGTCTGACAAGGCTAAAAGGAATATTAAAAAAACTGAAAAAATAAAATATTCCCTAAACTTTATTCTATTTCGTCTGATGTGAACTTCTTTCTGACATTTGCACCTGTACATTTGCACTAAGAGTTAGGGGTATGTGCACATGGGACATACGCAGTGGATTTTCCATCATGGAGGAATTTGCTTTCTCTTACAGTGGTATCGATGTGTATGAAATTTTTATTTTTAAATTCTCATCTGCATGTTGTGTAAATTGACCTGCGCTGCAGATTTGCAATGCGCAGCTTGTCGATTTATGCTGGGGATTTCACCCTTTGCAAAGCAAAGGATGAAACTGACGGACATTGCAGCATTTCCTCAATGAAATCCACATTGGCACAATTTGGTGCAGATTTTGCCACTGCGGAAGTCTCATCTCATATACCCTTTCACATTGCGTTGGCAGTGTACATTTACTGTATGCGCTACAAGACTTCTGGCTTCCTCTGTACATGTTAAAACCTTCATATACCCCCATTCACCCGATGGAGGCCTATTTGATCACACTTTGGTAGTATATGTTGCAATTCCGTACAGTAGCATCTAAAAAAATATATATACAGTTTTTACAATAAAGTCCTACGGCCACTATGACAGACTTCCGTTAAATGTTGGTAGCTTTTCCAGGTGCATGCAGATATCCGTGCAAATCTGTGTGATTTAGGACCGCTAATGCACGGGCTGGCCGTGTCCGACCCGAGTGTGACAGCCTACAGTATAGAAATAAATGAAGCTGTCATGCTCTGGTCGGGAGAGTCATGGCCAGTCTGTACATTAGCGGTCCATAATCGGACCGAGATCCACGGACTTCTGGATGAGATGTTAACGCAAGGACAAAATGCAATGTGAAGGGAACCTTTGAGAATTCCTGTACTAGCAATTCCACAATGTAATGTTAAAATGAGTCTATCAGCTCAACTGCAAGTAATAAATAAGCACATAGTTTTATACAGCCTCTGTAAAAAAAAATCACTTTACTTCTTTAATTGCTGCTTCCAATCCACAGAAACTGAATGCTTAATTAAATATGCTAATTAGCATGCGTCATCTCACTCGCTGGTGATGGACAGCGCTGTCCTGCCCGAGCTTTCTCTGCAGAAATTGCAATGCAGAGCTGTCAATCACCAGTGTGGGTGGAACGCTGCGCTGAGCTTCTTGGCCACAACGAAGGTGTGCTGAGCATCCGAATTAGCATATTTGATACTTTTAGGGTTATAATTGCAAAATTATGTTCACACGGACATATACAAAGTCGCTTAGCTTCATCCGGAAATGGGGACGATTTTTATCTTGCTCGTCATTTGTGCACAATTAATGTACAGTCAGTGTGCAATCGTTTTTTTGCAGCAGTTATTAATCATTTACAGTTTCCCATGATACAGAATTTCAAAGTATCCGTAAAAATCTGAATCTTTACTGTGGTTCCATTTGGCATCCAATTTTTTTTTTTTTTACACACCCATACACTTGAATAGGTGAGTCTTATTAAATTCCAGTATACTGCAATTTTTGCACTCGCAGATTCGATCAGTGAAAAAAATTGCTCATCTCCACTGCTCCATTGAAGAACATCTGTCTGAGATGGTTTAGGGAATCCTTCATTGAGCAGGGGTTTGGACACGATGACCCTGGAGGTCCCTTCCAACTCTAACATTCTATGATTCTAGGATTTCTCTTCGGATGTCCTTTCTGGCATATTTTTTTTTTTTTATTACATATATAACATTGTAGAGCCTACCAAACAGAAGAAGAATCAACCGGTTGCTGTTTTTTAAACCTAATTCACTGTTTTTGAAGACTGAAGAGGTTAAAAGAAATGACAAAAGATGGAACATGCGCGCAATTGTTTTGAAACTGCTGTGCATTATGTTCATTCTTTTTTGGACTTTTATTTAGTGCTTTTTCAGGTGGGTTCTATGTGGCATCAGCATGAAAAAGGACATCTTATTCACATACATTAAAGGTGCTATATCCACTACAAGACTGTGGCCCTTATTCATTGACACTGGTGCAGGGGTACCTGAGCCTGAACCTGGCTCCATACACTGATACCTGAGCCTGCACATGTCCTTATACACTAATGCCTTTGCCTGATCTCATATAATAATACCTGATACTGCAGCTGTACTCATACATTAATACCTGAGCCTGCATGCGTCCTCATAAACTAATACAGGTATTAGTGTTTGAGGATGGGTGCAGCCTCAGGTATTAATGAATGAAAACAGGTTCAGGTATTAGTGTATCAGGACCGGGGCATTCTCAGGTATTAGTGTATGAGGACAGATGCAGGCTCAGGTATTAGTGTATGAAGATAACTGCAGTATCAGGTATTAGTGTATGAGGACAGGTGCAGGCTCAGCTATTAGTGTATGAGGACAGGTGCAGGCTCACGTATTAGTGTATGAGGAAAGGTGCAGGCTCAGGTATTAGTGTATGAGGAATGCTGCAGGCTCAGGTATTAGTGTTTGAGGACAGCTGCAGTATCAGGTATTAGTGTACGAGGAAAGGTGCAGGCTCAGGTATTAGTGTATGAGGACAGATACAGGCTCAGGTATTAGTGTATGAGGACAGCTGCAGTATCAGGTATTAGTGTATGAGGACAACTGCAGTAATAGGCATTATATAAGGTCAGGCAAAGGCATTAGTATATAAGGACATGTGCAGGCTCAGGTATTAGTGTATGAGGTGCAGGCTCAAGTATTAGTGTATGAGGACAAGTGCAGGCTCAGGTATTAATGTATGAGGACAGGAATAGGCTCAGGTATTAGTGTATGAGGACAGGGGCAGTCTCAGGTATTATTGTATGACAACAGGTGCAGACTCAGGTATTAGTGTATGAGGACAGATGCAGGCTCAGGTATTAGTGTATGAGGACAGGTGCAGGCTCAGGTATTAGTGTATGAGGACAGCTGCAGTGTCAGGTATTAGTGTATGAGGACAGATGCAGGCTCAGGTATTAGTGTATGAGGACAGATGCAGGCTCAGTTATTAGTGTATGAGGACAGGAGCAGGCTCAGGTATTAGTGTATGAAGATAGCTGCAGTATCAGGTATTAGTGTATGAGGACAGCTGCAGTATCAAGTATTAGTGAATGAGGATAGGTGCAGGCTCAGGTATTAGTGTATGAGGAAAGGTGCAGGCTCAGGTATTAGTGTATGAGGACAAATGCAGGCTCAGGTATTAGTGTATGAGGACAGCTGCAGTATCAGGTATTAGTGTATGAGGACAACTGCAGTAATAGGCATTATATAAGGTCAGGCAAAGGCATTAGTATATAAGGACATGTGCAGGCTCAAGTATTAGTGTATGAGGACAGGAATAGGCTCAGATATTAGTGTATGAGGACAGGGGCAGTCTCAGGTATTATTGTATGAGGACAGGTGCAGACTCAGGTATTAGTGTACGAGGACAGTTGCAGTATCAGGTATTAGTGTATGAGGACAGGTGTAGGCTCAGGTATTAGTGTATGAGGACAGGTGCAGGCTCAAGTATTAGTGTATGAGGACAGGTGCAGGCTCAGGTATTAGTGTATGAGGACTGCTGCAGTATCAGGTATTATATGAGATCAGGCAAAAGCATTAGTGTATAAGGACATGTACAGGCTCAGGTATTAGGGTATGAGGACAGGAGCAAGCTCATGTATTAGTGTATGAGGACAAGTGCAGGCTCATGTATTAGTGTATGAGGACAGGTGCAGGCTCAGGTATTAGTGTATGAGGACAGCTGCAGTATCAGGTATTATATGAGATCAGGCAAAAGCATTAGTGTATAAGGACATGTACAGCTCAGGTATTAGTGTATGAGGACAGGAGCAAGCTCATGTATTAGTGTATGAGGACAAGTGCAGGCTCATGTATTAGTGTATGAGGACAGGTGCATGCTCAGGTATTAGTGTATGAGGACAGCTGCAGTATCAGGTATTAGTGTATGAGGACAACTGCAGTAATAGGCATTATAAAAGGTCAGGCAAAGGCATTAGTATATAAGGACATGTGCAGGCTCAGGTATTAGTGTATGAGGTGCAGGCTCAAGTATTAGTGTATGAGGACAAGTGCAGACTCAGGTATTAATGTATGAGGACAGGAATAGGCTCAGGTATTAGTGTATGAGGACAGGGGCAGTCTCAGGTATTATTGTATGACAACAGGTGCAGACTCAGGTATTAGTGTATGAGGACAGATGCAGGCTCAGGTATTAGTGTATGAGGACAGGTGCAGGCTCAGGTATTAGTGTATGAGGACAGCTGCAGTGTCAGGTATTAGTGTATGAGGACAGATGCAGGCTCAGGTATTAGTGTATGAGGACAGATGCAGGCTCAGGTATTAGTGTATGAAGATAGCTGCAGTATCAGGTATTAGTGTATGAGGACAGCTGCAGTATCAAGTATTAGTGAATGAGGATAGATGCAGGCTCAGGTATTAGTGTATGAGGAAAGGTGCAGGCTCAGGTATTAGTGTATGAGGACAAATGCAGGCTCAGGTATTAGTGTATGAGGACAGATGCAGGCTCAGGTATTAGTGTATGAAGATAGCTGCAGTATCAGGTATTAGTGTATGAGGACAGCTGCAGTATCAAGTATTAGTGAATGAGGATAGGTGCAGGCTCAGGTATTAGTGTATGAGGACAGCTGCAGTATCAAGTATTAGTGAATGAGGATAGGTGCAGGCTCAGGTATTAGTGTATGAGGACAGATGCAGGCTCAGGTATTAGTGTATGAGGACAGATGCAGACTCAGGTATTAGTGTATGAAGATAGCTGCAGTATCAGGTATTAGTGTATGAGGACAGCTGCAGTATCAAGTATTAGTGAATGAGGACAAATGCAGGCTCAGGTATTAGTGTATGAGGACAGCTGCAGTATCAGGTATTAGTGTATGAGGACAACTGCAGTAATAGGCATTATATAAGGTCAGGCAAAGGCATTAGTATATAAGGACATGTGCAGGCTCAAGTATTAGTGTATGAGGACAGGAATAGGCTCAGGTATTAGTGTATGAGGACAGGGGCAGTCTCAGGTATTATTGTATGAGGACAGGTGCAGACTCAGGTATTAGTGTACGAGGACAGTTGCAGTATCAGTTATTAGTGTATGAGGACTGCTGCAGTATCAGGTATTAGTGTATAAGGACAGGTGAAGGCTCAGGTATTAGTGTATGAGGACAGCTGCAGTATCAGGTATTATATGAGATCAGGCAAAAGCATTAGTGTATAAGGACATGTACAGGCTCAGGTATTAGTGTATGAGGACAGGAGCAAGCTCATGTATTAGTGTATGAGGACAAGTGCAGGCTCATGTTTTAGTGTATGAGGACAGGTGCAGGCTCAGGTATTAGTGTATGAGGACTGCTGCAGTATCAGGTATTAGTGTATGATGACAAGTGCAGGCTCAGGTATTAGTGAATGGGGACAGCTGCAGTATCAGGTATTATATGAGGTCAGGCAAAAGCATTAGTATATAAGGACATGTACAGGCTCAGGTATTTGTCTATGAGGACAGGAGCAGGCTCAGGTATTACTGTATGAGGGCAGGCGCAGGCTCAGGTATTAATGTATGAGGACAGATGCAGGCTCAGGTATTACTGTATGAGGACAGCTGCAGTATCAGGTATTAGTGTATGAGGACAGGTGTAGGCTCAGGTATTAGTGTATGAGGACAGGTGCAGGCTCAAGTATTAGTGTATGAGGACAGGTGCAGGCTCAGGTATTAGTGTATGAGGACTGCTGCAGTATCAGGTATTAGTGTATAAGGACAGGTGAAGGCTCAGGTATTAGTGTATGAGGACAGCTGCAGTATCAGGTATTATATGAGATCAGGCAAAAGTATTAGTGTATAAGGACATGTACAGGCTCAGGTATTAGTGTATGAGGACAGGAGCAAGCTCATGTATTAGTGTATGAGGACAAGTGCAGGCTCATGTATTAGTGTATGAAGATAGCTGCAGTATCAGGTATTAGTGTATGAGGACAGCTGCAGTATCAAGTATTAGTGAATGAGGATAGGTGCAGACTCAGGTATTAGTGTATGAAGATAGCTGCAGTATCAGGTATTAGTGTATGAGGACAGCTGCAGTATCAAGTATTAGTGAATGAGGACAAATGCAGGCTCAGGTATTAGTGTATGAGGACAGCTGCAGTATCAGGTATTAGTGTATGAGGACAACTGCAGTAATAGGCATTATATAAGGTCAGGCAAAGGCATTAGTATATAAGGACATGTGCAGGCTCAGGTATTAGTGTATGAGGTGCAGGCTCAAGTATTACTGTATGAGGACAAGTTCAGGCTCAGGTTTTAATGTATGAGGACAGGAATAGGTTCAGGTATTAGTGTATAAGGACAGGGGCAGTTTCAGGTATTATTGTATGAGGACAGGTGCATACTCAGGTATTAGTGTATGAGGACAGATGCAGGCTCAAGTATTAGTGTATGAGGACAGATGCAGACTCAGGTATTAGTGTATGAAGACAATTGCAGTATCAGGTATTAGTGTATGAGGACAGGTGTAGGCTCAGGTATTAGTGTATGAGGACAGGTGCAGGCTCAAGTATTAGTGTATGAGGACAGGTGCAGGCTCAGGTATTACTGTATGAGGACAGGTGCAGGCTCAGGTATTAGTGTATTAGGACAGGAGCAGGCTCAGGTAATAGTGTATGAGGACAGCTTCAGTATCAGGTATTAGTGTATGAGGACAGATGCAGGCTCAGGTATTAGTATATGAGAACAGCTGCAGTACCAAGTATTAGTGTATGAGGACAGGTGCTGGGTCAGGTATTAGTGTATGAGGACAGCTGCAGTATCAGTTATTTGTGTATGAGGACAGGTACAGGCTCAGGTATTAGTGTATGTGGACACCTGCAGTATCAGGTATTATTATATGAGGTCAGGTGAAGGCATTTGTGCATGAAGAAAGGTGAAGGCTCATGTATTAGTGTATGAGGACAAGTGCAGTGTTCATGTATTAGTGTATGAGGACAGGTGCAGGCTCAGGTATTAGTGTATGAGGACAGGTGCAGGCTCAGGTATTAGTCTATGAGGATAGATTCAGTATCAGGTATTATATGAGGACAGGCACAGAGTCAAGTATTAGTGTATGATGACAGGAGCAGGCTCTGGTATTAGTCTATGAGTATAGGTGCAGGCTCAGGCATTAGTGTATGAGGACAGAAGCAGGCTCAGGTATTAGTGCATGAGAACAGGTGCAAGCTCAGGTATTAGTGTATGAGGACAACTGCAGTAATAGGCATTATATAAGGTCAGGCAAAGGCATTAGTATATAAGGACATGTGCAGGCTCAGGTATTAGTGTATGAGGTGCAGGCTCAAGTATTACTGTATGAGGACAAGTGCAGGCTCAGGTTTTAATGTATGAGGACAGGAATAGGTTCAGGTATTAGTGTATAAGGACAGGGGCAGTCTCAGGTATTATTGTATGAGGACAGGTGCATACTCAGGTATTAGTGTATGAGGACAGATGCAGGCTCAAGTATTAGTGTATGAGGACAGATGCAGACTCAGGTATTAGTGTATGAAGACAATTGCAGTATCAGGTATTAGTGTATGAGGACAGGTGTAGGCTCAGGTATTAGTGTATGAGGACAGGTGCAGGCTCAAGTATTAGTGTATGAGGACAGGTGCAGGCTCAGGTATTACTGTATGAGGACAGGTGCAGGCTCAGGTATTAGTGTATTAGGACAGGAGCAGGCTCAGGTAATAGTGTATGAGGACAGCTTCAGTATCAGGTATTAGTGTATGAGGACAGATGCAGGCTCAGGTATTAGTATATGAGAACAGCTGCAGTACCAAGTATTAGTGTATGAGGACAGGTGCTGGGTCAGGTATTAGTGTATGAGGACAGCTGCAGTATCAGTTATTTGTGTATGAGGACAGGTACAGGCTCAGGTATTAGTGTATGTGGACACCTGCAGTATCAGGTATTATTATATGAGGTCAGGTGAAGGCATTTGTGCATGAAGAAAGGTGAAGGCTCATGTATTAGTGTATGAGGACAAGTGCAGTGCTCATGTATTAGTGTATGAGGACAGGTGCAGGCTCAGGTATTAGTGTATGAGGACAGGTGCAGGCTCAGGTATTAGTCTATGAGGATAGATTCAGTATCAGGTATTATATGAGGACAGGCACAGAGTCAAGTATTAGTGTATGATGACAGGAGCAGGCTCTGGTATTAGTCTATGAGTATAGGTGCAGGCTCAGGCATTAGTGTATGAGGACAGAAGCAGGCTCAGGTATTAGTGCATGAGAACAGGTGCAAGCTCAGGTATTAGTGTATGAGGACAGGTGCAGGTGTGTAGCCCTGGTGTGAAGGCACACGCAGTACCCTGGAGGATGTGTGGAGAGATAGCAGTTTAATGCTCAATGAACATTCATTCCAAAACGCACTTAGACACGCCCACAGGTATATAGTCTAGTCACATGTATCAGTCAGTCAGTGAGTCTATCCTGGACGTGGAGGGAGGAAGTAGTCCAGTCGGAGTCTGTCAGCAGTTCAGAAAGTGGAGGCCAGTAAAGGTGAGCCAGATCACCTCAGCCTGGTCAGAGCTGTGCCCCACTGGCAGACAGACTGAGACCTTTAGTAAGAGAGAGGAGTGAGTTGCAGATATACTTCAGTCTCCTGTCCCAAGGACAGTGAAGGTTCAGAGACGTGCTCCTGCCAGAGGATTACTGAGAGTCTAGCAACAAGCTCAAGAAAGAAGTTAAGAAAGGGACTGACTTATATAACCTTTGAAGTGAGGAATGCTTATGCTACAAGCGCGGACAAGGCGAAAGGCACAGTGGTAGAAATTCTGAGTGCTATAGGATTGGAGAAGTCCTGCACATTGTCACCGGTCACTGGAGACCGAAGCATCACTATAGCTTCACGCATAGTGGTAGAAAGACCAGAGGCTTACTGGACCTTAGGTAACAGCAAGCAGCCCTTGGAGTGTCGGTACGTAACTGGGGTCAGGTGGAATAGGAACTTTGAGCTAGGCCAAGCATAGAAGAACCTAGTTTCATCACAGGAAGGCTCCGACCACAAAACTGACCGGGCAGTACAGCTTTGGAATAGCTGGAGTTTATAGAGGGAACTACGCTTTATGCTGGTTGGACTCATCATTGTGAAAGTAAAGGAGGCCCCTAACTTGTCCAGCTGCTAACTCAAAACACATCCTCCATTGGATCAGCCTCCCTGGGACCTGCCTTACAAGTAAAAGGTATGGAAAGACGCTGACGGTGTGAGACTGAGTTATTTAATTGCATGCCTGCACAACCCCACCATAACCATCGACCTGAGGGAAGAGTCCCACCTGTAGGGGACCCGACATCTAGCTGCCTCACCATCCCCTCAGAGATCTACAGCAGCGCTGGTACAAATTACCAGAGACTACAGGTGGCGTCACGAACTGTAAATATATCTATCCCCTGTAAATATTCCCCCAACATACGCCAGACCGCCAGGGCCACAGACCGAGCCACCGCTACCTGTGACAAACCCCATAGACTTCTACGGGCTCGGCTCTGAGTACCCCATTGCCCTGGTAACCCACAATTGTGGTGGCGGGTCGAGACAAATTGGCGTCACGAACAGGATGCGAAACTCGCAAAATTGCGAGCCCTGTGTGCCTGTGGAGGTGTTTTTTGTGAAAAAGGACTGTTTGCTATTTCTGGCGCTAAAATCCGCCATTTTGCCGCCAAATTCGCACCCTCAGGCGCTGGAGAAGAAGGTGGGCGTGGATTCGTGGGCGTGTGCCCCCCTGTGGCGCGAAGAGAATGCCTGCCCTCTCAAAGTGCTATTACAATATGCGATCCTGCCCTACAGCAAAGGAGGTCCGCCTCCTCTTCACCTTTCCTGCAAAGAGGAGGAGACGCAAACCCCGCCTCCACGGAAGAGACCGGATGTCTCTGAAGGAAGAAGGAAGAATGCTCTGGAACATCATGGAAGCAGGACGTGTGCAGCCGAGCAGGGAAGCGGAGGAAGGCAGGCCCCGCTCCCCAGCCAAGCTGCCACTGGAACCGGAACCATCCGTGGTCCTGCACCTGCAGCAAGCATTGCTGGAAATTAAAGAAGAAAATGCACGACTGAAAAAGATGGTCCAGCACCAACCTGGATTTGAAGAGATCGAGAGACGCCGGCGTACCCAGGAGCAGTGGCGGCTGTGGGACGCGGTGTTTTCTCCCCTCGACGACCCCCTACGTCTGGAGTTACCAAAACTTCTGCTGCCCAAGGCAAAGGAGCAACCGGAGGCTGCCCCGAAAGTACCGATCCTGATCCCACCGGTGAAGCGGTGGAGGCGAAGGAGGTTGAGGAGGTACCGCCAGTTCCGGAACGCCCGCCCGGCCAGGAGGCCGCAGCAGATGATCGATCCCCGATAGGGACACCGGAGGGGTCCTGTCCGTCATTACCAGACGTGGACTGGGACGAGATGGCGCGCCTGGATGACGTCGCCTACACCGCCCAGTGGGAACGTGAGTGGCAGCGTCGCGAGGAGAAGCAGCAACGCCAGCAGGAGGAAGAGCGGGAAGCTCAGCGAAACCGACAACGGCAGCATGCAGAGCTGATCGCGGACAAGGAAAGTGTCCGTAGAGAAAAAGGTACTCTGAGGGAACCGCGGCGGCAGGGGTGTGTGACAGAGTTCCAGCTCCGGAAGGGCTGGGGCTTCATAAGAGAACCGGGCCTCTACCCAGGGGTCTTTGTCAGCAGACGCGACGTAGAATCCCACCTACCGCAAGGCCATCCCGGGAGGGACCTAGTTAATGGAGACATTGTCACCTATACACGACACTGGGGTATGAAGGGATGGTATGCCCTTAATGTCACAATCGTCCGTGACCCCGTCCCCGACGCAGGTAACGTCACCACTACCGCAGCGTCCCCGTCTCCAGCTCAAGCAGCGCCAGGCCGTGCCCCAGCATCGCCCCCTGCAGGCTCCTTGCAAATGGAGGCAACACCTGTATACTCTTCACTAACTTGTTATCCTACTACATCGCAACCTGCGATTCATTCCAAATCTCAATCAGCGGTTTACACGACGATGCGCACAGCGACTATTTCTGCGTCACGAGAGCAAGTGGCCATAACAGTAACGCAAACAGCGTCTCATAAAGTGAAAGCACCCGTTGCGCCCCTAGAGGTTCGTACGAGAACTGTGGCGACCCAGACTCTGATAGCAGGTCACGACTTGTTAGTCATGGGATATAGGGACCATCGCATTGTTCCAGCCCCCGAGGTGGAAGATGACATTGAAGTTGACAAAGAAATGTGAAGAACGGTAGGACCCAGACAGGGTTTACCGCAACTAAGAAGATGTACATAAGTTTTTATAAAAGTGAAAATGGTTTACACAGTTAATATGAGTATATAATGTTTATATATATAAAAGTAGAATGCCCGGCTGGGTACCAAAGTAAGAAGTTGAAAAATTTAATGCATATTAGAAATGTATTCCTATCTGTGTCTTTGTCTTATAATGGACTCAGAGGCTGAGGACTGTGCCAGCCCAGAACTTATCCTGTAAATAGTTGCGCTTCGGTGCACAATATTGGTTTTACATAAAACCACCACAACTACCTCTGAATAATAAAACCCGTGTGGTGTGGCACTGAGTGAGGTCTGCATTCATATGTCCTGCAGCCCACCCAGGACCCACGTTGAAGGTTTGGTGCGGGTCCTTCACAAGAATATTGCCGTTTATTATATGAACATGTTATTTAATATTTTGTATTTTTCTATATTTAATGTTTTGTTTGCAACGTTCAAGAAATCCTTACCTCCCGGATGGGACGAGTTAATGTTAATGTTTAATGCATAAACAAAAATTGTCTCTTTGTATTTCACAGCCGGGAGTGCTGTCGTTTACCATGGGGGAATGTGTAGCCCTGGTGTGAAGGCACACGCAGTACCCTGGAGGATGTGTGGAGAGATAGCAGTTTAATGCTCAATGAACATTCATTCCAAAACGCACTTAGACACGCCCACAGGTATATAGTCTAGTCACATGTATCAGTCAGTCAGTGAGTCTATCCTGGACGTGGAGGGAGGAAGTAGTCCAGTCGGAGTCTGTCAGCAGTTCAGAAAGTGGAGGCCAGTAAAGGTGAGCCAGATCACCTCAGCCTGGTCAGAGCTGTGCCCCACTGGCAGACAGACTGAGACCTTTAGTAAGAGAGAGGAGTGAGTTGCAGATATACTTCAGTCTCCTGTCCCAAGGACAGTGAAGGTTCAGAGACGTGCTCCTGCCTAGAGGATTACTGAGAGTCTAGCAACAAGCTCAAGAAAGAAGTTAAGAAAGGGACTGACTTATATAACCTTGAAGTGAGGAATGCTTATGCTACAAGCGCGGACAAGGCGAAAGGCACAGTGGTAGAAATTCTGAGTGCTATAGGATTGGAGAAGTCCTGCACATTGTCACCGGTCACTGGAGACCGAAGCATCACTATAGCTTCACGCATAGTGGTAGAAAGACCAGAGGCTTACTGGACCTTAGGT